>JAOXJJ010000001.1:3734347-3749480 GCA_025769935.1 Phoenix roebelenii
TTTTAAGTATTTTATATTTATTAAAAAAATTTATTATTAAAAAAAAGAGGCCTCATTCCTTGGATTCGTCTTAGGCCCCCAAATGTATTGGGCCGCCTCTGTTTGGAGCTCACCTTTATTTTTCCTATCAATAATTCAGAATATTCTTTGAAGGCGTGATTAATTGATACAAAATAGAAATGCTAGCTAAGAGTATATATCAATACTAGGTTCCATTCTGATTCCAAATAAGAATGTACAAAATCAATTTGGCCCAAAATCTTGATCTCAGATGCAATTAGATTTGTAATTAAGTATACAAAAAATTATACATCATTAAATAAAATATGTATGATATAAAACTACTAAAAGTTTATGTATTAAATTCCATCGTTGTTATTTAATCACAAGATAAATGAAATTATCTATATTTTAAAGAACTTTTATGAAAGAATTATATATAAATATAGCAATATGTTGAAGTTATCGATATTTCTAATATTTTAAACAGAATAGTTTTAAAGATATCATAAAGAATAAAACAAAGTTACTCATTTTTTATATTCAATCAAAAAGAAAATGATTTAATATTTATAAAAATAATTATTAAAATATAAAATGTCATAATATACTTCAAATAAGTATATTATATAATGCGAATAAGTTTTTAATAAAGCTTATAATAAATCCTAACTTTAATAAAATAGCTTGTTGTCATGGTGACTGGATGGTTCTTAGCCAATTAAAGGATTATTAGTTTGATTCCCCCTATGGGTGGTGTATAAAATAGCCCTTCTAGGTGCCATTGGATTAGGAGTGATTTCGTGACTCAAGATTGCTGCATGAATGTCTTCTTTAAGGATGATCCAAAGTGCTCTAGCAGTGAAGAAACCAAGAGCTTGGTGAGCAGGTAATTGAAAGAGAGTTGCATTGATGCAACTCACGACAAAGCTTTCTCCCTCAGGATTAAGGATGGTTTTGTGGTCATCCTCCTCCTCCTCCTTCTTCTTATTTTTTTTTCACTAAAGTTGGTGGATCATACTTGACAAGTACGGATGCACCCAATAAAATCAAAAAACAGAATACTTCGGAGTGCCGGGGGCAACTCCCCATCACTAGCCCATAGAATACTACCAAAGTGATTGGCTACATAAGCAGTCACCTAATCTGCAGCCCTATTAGCTTTACGGAAAACATACTTGGCCTGAAAGTTCCCTCCGTCTCTCATCATTGCCCAGATATCTCAGAGCAAAGGGTGAACGCAACCATTACCCCTTGGGCCCTCCAGATCCAACCAATGACAGTGGTCGAGTCTTCCTCCAGGACGATGGAGCTGGCCCGTAAAACACACCGGGCATGACGAAGACCCACCCAAGCGGCCCACAGCTCCGCACCCTAAACCGATATGTCGAAGAGTTGACTGCCCCCTGCCGCTACGATCCTGGCAGATGGATCCCAAATAATAAAGCCCGTACTGCCCCTCGTACCTCTGTCCAAGACAGACCTGTCAAAATTGACTGGCGACTGTTCGATGTTGAGCAATGAGAGATCAATCGACGTATCTGATGAGATCGGTGCTGATAAGGGTCCAAGTTAATCACACACTCATGTCTGCTAATCACGTGCATTGGCAATATCAGAGAACATGGCTTGGTTTAAGTCCAAGTTAGGACCCATTTCAAGATTGAATTAGAAAAATCCAGTTTTGAAATCACAGCCATCCATGAAACATGTGATGATCTGTGATTTATCAGCCCCGTGTCGTAGACGGGGTAGCACATTGGAAGATGCTCGTAGAGCTCACCCATTTAAGGGCTATTTTGTGATTCATGGATGACTATGATTGCAAGATCTGGTTCAACTCCAAACTAGAGAGGATCCAAACTCAAGGCCATTGGCAAGTGGAAATTTTGGGTCCACTGCCGTATAAGGAAGACTTTGAGATTTGTGCTCCCTTCTCCATGTTAAGCAATGCGCTAAAAGTTATACGTTAATTGAGATACTACAAATTAAAATTAAATCTTGCAAAAGAAAAAAAAACTTAAATCAACACTTTTATAACGAGAGTCGTAAAATAAAATGATAAATTGAAAATAAGAGTACGAGAAAAGCATATTTTTGATAGGAATCTTGCATCCAAGTTAAATGTCTCTTGAAAAAGAAGTCATAGAATCTTAATTACGTTCATTTCATGTGTCTGGTGCTACCTCGCTTTTCTTTGATTGGATAGTGGTAGCTGTTTTTGAATGGAACCAATAGGCATCAAGATACGAGAGTTCTGCCCCTAGTTTGCTATATTTTATATAACATAAATATATACATACATACTTCCATATATATATCATATACACATATATACAAAGATGGAGTACTAGCTACGTCTTTTCTCGAGACACGAGAGTATTGACTCTTCTTAATTCCAAAATCGATAACAGGATATCCAAACTAAAGAATCATACTGTTGATTATGATCTATATTAGAAAATATGTCTAGAAACCAAAATTTATATACTGTGATGATTTCTAGGATGGATGTCATGTGCAAGTGAATACCAAAATTTATACATCTCTCTCTCTCCTATGAATGATTCAGCTGTGTAAAGTTAGAACCTCGTAGTAGATTTTTCCATATACTATATGTGAACTATGGTCCCTGCATTTTTTGAGTTTTTTTTTTGGCATAAGCATTTTTTTTTGAATAAGACAGATAGATCGCACAAGCCTGGTACGAATACTTTTAAAAAGATCAAAAAATAAGACATGACGGAAGGGAGGAAGAACCGTATCGTAGCCGACATAAAATACCGCCAGAATATTGTGCTACATACAAAGCGACCTAATCAGCTGTTCTATTCGTCTTCCATGAGTGACATAGAAAATTTTATAACTTAATTCATAAATTAAGAATTTCTAAATTATATGATTTTTGGTGTGTAAGAAACTAAAAGTAGTAATCATATTTAATGATTCAAATCATCGATATGTGACATTTATTATCTAGTAGAGATATGGCCGTATTTAATAAGCGGAGATCCACTTAAGTGTAACCAAGTCTATAACTAAGTCTAACGCACATGCTCCCTGTCTCTCTATATAAACTTCATGTTGAAAATTTCATGTAAAATACTTATAACAAATGTATATTTGTTACGTGCCTCCGTTGAAACCCCAAGAAGTTGCAATTAAATAGTAGTTGGATGAATAGTACATGGTGCATGTAGGCAAATTAGATCTTCTAGAAGCGTAGAACTAAACCCACGTATCACATTAAGCACCAATTAGGGACCATATATATATATATATACGTTGCACCTAAAATTTTCTTGTTACAACTACAACGGGAGTGGCGAAGTCAAAACATTTAAGGCTCGTATAGATCCAAACCTAACATGCATCACCACGTTAAATGCCGGAAGAGAGCACACATATTTATTCTCCATCCACCCACCCAAATCTGCGTCTCATTCAAACCTGCCACCTTTGTAGTTGGATACGCCCACCATCCCGTGAGGATAACTCACCTAGCTTTTCTCATCAGGTGATAGCACAAAGGATTTAGTATTTCATTCTTCTCTAAATAGAGTGTGAAACTTCCTAACCTATAAATAATAAGAAGTAAAAAAGTGTGAATTCTCTTAACTCTTGTCATCGAAAACTCCTATGATGATGGTGTATTAATTTGTTGGTTGCACAGTTCTAACTTGCATGCGATTCATTTAATTAAAAAAATATGTATTTTTTTGATTTATTAAGAATGCCATGATCTCTATTTTAGAAATTTTCTATCATGCACGAGTGTTGTAAAGGATCCGCATTTAACTTACGGTGTGGAAAGTAAATTTGCTAAGTTTCAATATACATTGAGGGTACGGCATAATTCTCTATAGGCCCATTTAGTTGGAGCTGATCTAGCATTAAAAAATAAATTCCATATCAAATTACCATATTTGGTACGGAAAATGAAAAGAGATAATAAAATAAATAGTGGATTCCATATATATATTTCTAAGAGAGAATGCAGAAGGATAATATTTGTTTTTTAATACTCGATTACAGAATGGAGGTAATTTGAAGATATCATTTTTTGATAAAAATACCCTTACTTATATTATATTAATATATATTAATTATACTTTATAATTAATATTAATTATATTAATGTATTATTAATATATTGATTAATAATATTTATAAATAATAATCAATTTAACATATTAATATATTTATTAGTAAATATTAATTATTAATAAATAATTAACAAAATATTTATTAACTATCAACAAGTCTAACATAGAATTTATTAATAACTAATATATTTATTTATATACCAAAATATATTAAAATTTATTTACAATAATAAACATATTTTTAATATTTGTATAATTAATTTAAAAATATTTATTAACTCATGTAAGTATATTTCAATATACGAAATGGCCAATATTGATAGCATTTATATAAGTGGGTCATGATTGACCAATAAATGAACTAAGAAAAAAAAAATATTGCTCGAAAATTTGGCAATATTCTTTTATAAGATTATCTCTAATCAAATAAAATAATCTTTTTTCGATGCCATTTTTCAGAGCAATTTTTTCCAGCAACTAAACATGGTAAAATTTATTTTTCTTCACAATCATTTTTTCAGATAAATGATTCTCAGAAATCTCATAACCGGATATACCTACCCCAACCAAACAAAAACGTGCTCTCCTAATATATGGATGTTGCATGGGTTGTTCCTTTACATTTTCCTCTAAAATCTAATTTATGGGTGAACTTTGATGAGATGGAAGGTTAGCTTACCTTAGAGGTGATGCTATTCTCTCAACTTTATGTATACATATAGTTGCATGCCTTTGGTACAGGAAAGCTCCCATCTCTCTCTCTCTCTCTCTCTCTCTCTCTCTCTCTCTCACTCACTCAGAGGAGACACACAAAATGGAGTCCAGAGCGAAGCATGGGTTTGATGGAACTCAGGGGGCTGTGAACCAAGGGAAGAGTGATTTGGGTGGGAAGCCGAGATCGGTGAGCGTACATGACATCGTCCTCCGTTTGGTCGCTCTTGCTACAACGCTCGTAGCAGCAGTCGTGATCGGCGTTGCAAAGCAAACAAAGACGGTCAGCATTCAGCTATCTCCAACTGGACCGTCAATGCCCGTCCCGGTGGTGGCCAAAACAGCATATGCCTCCGCGTTTGTGTAAGCTACTTCCAGCACTTCAAAATAAGTTGTCATGCATGAATGCGTCCACTGTTATTTATTTATTTTTATTTTTTGTTTTTGTTTTTGTTTTTTTTTTTTGGAGTGGGGAGGGGAGGTGGAGAGCGTTGGCCAGTGTTTGTTGTTTGATGGTTGTTCATCTTTTAATGAAGGACATCCAGAGATGCGCAAGCGCACTCTGCCGTGCGACCCACGCACCGCAAAGGATTTTAGCTGAACCTTTGCTAGGTGCAACCCTGAATATGAGCATCCTTAAATATTGGACATGAAGGTCAAGGTTAGGGTTACACATTGGTCGAGGCACGCTTGTCCCCCCTCGATTTCACATATAGGTTATGATTTTGAAACCTAATCCAACTCGTTAGCTAATCAAAAATATCGGTCCAGTCTTTGAAAGGGATGCTAGACTTAGTAGGTCATTCAGATCGGGCCTAGTCAAATTTGACAAAAGCCCAACCTGCAGTATTCAAATTCAAATTGGGATTGAATAGGATTAGATTTGCAATTCATTCGAGTCAACTAATAGTTATTCTTTTATAACTAAAATATAATTATTGATAATTAAATATAATTAAACTCACTAAATATTTAAATAAAACTAAAAAATTAATTTTCTTATTTTAAATTTTTAAATTCATCAAAGTTTGATCATTTTTTAAGTTTATCAGCTATGATTGTTAAAAAAAAAAATAAATATAATTAAGTGAAAATATATGAGAGGAGATGTAGTTGCTGAGATAAGAAAATGAAATTAGTTTAAATGAGAGTTTATTTAAGAAACTAAGAAAATATTTAAAGTGAAGAAGAAAAATTCTTTGATTCAAATTTTGTGTGTGTGTGTGATATCATTACTTCGCATGTTACATGGCAGTAGCCGTTTTGATGGTTATATCATTGCTTTGCATGGGATCTTAGGGAATAGAAACTCTCGGCCAACGCCATCTATGAGAATAAGTTTTACTTTATTTCACTCCAAATTAAATACCATCCAGTTTCTCCTCACCTATCTTCAATTAATACCACCTTTATCTATCTCAGCCTCTATCTCTACTACTACAATTCTTGGAGTTCAAATCCCTTCCTAGAGTTTGACTCCATTAATTTTATTCATTTATTTGTTATTTTCTATGTATCGAAATCCCTTCACTACCATCCAATTCTTTTTATTCAGTGCATTCAAAACTCTAAACATAAAACTTCTGGTTGCTAAGCAGCGAGCAGATAAGCAGAGAGGCGTGACTGCTGTAACAAGCTTCTGCTCTCAATCTTTTCCTACAATTAGATCGCCTCATATTATTCATTCAAGAAGGACTCTCCAACTAACAATTGCACCTAGGAGAACATGTTCTGAGAGGATTGCACCGTTTTTATATTGCTATGGTTGATTTGGCGGACACATTGGAATTGGTGGTGGATGATTTAATTGGATAAAGCTAAATATGAAAGGATCTAGACTCTGCATAATTTATCGAGCTTTTATTTTTTCCTCTTTAAATATAGCAGGGACGCTACAATTTAGATTCAAACTTAGGGCTTTCTCGTGTGGGTAGCAGGGCCAACCAAGTGAGCCTATTCCAAGTAATAAGCTATGATGGAGGTGCTTCGTCCTTCATTATACTTTTAAGGTAGTATAGTTTTGTAAAAACCATGCGAACTTGTATTTAGTTCCACATCGATTATTCATTAGAAAGATTTTGGGTGTTTATATTGGACTAAAAAAATCCAAAAAATACCTAGGTTATTACAAAGGATATCAAAGACCCAACCCGGCCTATTTGAATTAAAAGACACTGCAGCATAGATGCATTGAGGCTGATATGGGCCGGTCGTAGTATTTGTGATTAGATTTGAATAAATTTGGACCTTTAGCCTGATGAGGACGTTAGAGTTTAAATGGAAAGAGTATGTGATGACCTATGCGAGCGTGTATTTAGTTCTAAATTAGTTATTCATCGGAAAAATTTTGAGTACTTATACGTGACTAAGAAACCTAATAAATAGTTTTTGGCTAGCTATTCTGGATGTGGTCCTAAATTATTACAGAGTTTGATAGTGGAAGCTTGTCACCTATGCTTAGGGTTATGAGATGGTGGGGACGATGAATAGTATAACCTCATCATGGGGTTACGGGTTACGAACTTTGTTCAAATAATATCATCTCTTTGTTAGTGGGCGGTGCCAAGACCTTTATAATATCAAAAAGTCCAAGCAAAGGAGAAAAGAACGCAAACCCTTTAGCATATCATATAATAAAAAAAAGTCCTCACAAATAGCACTATAAACATTAGCAAACCTTCTAACATGAAAACTTTTCTATATGAAATAGGGTTATAACACTAATAAACTATAGCTCAATTTGTTGGCTAGTTATAAATTTCCAAAAATGTTAAAATATGATATATTTTTATATGGAACTATCTTGCTCGAACACGATATTTATAGAATTAGTTTTTAGCAGAGGAAAAAGAAAGTTACTGTGAACCAACCAATATTAGACCACACCTATTTCTCATGCATCGATCCCACCAATACCCTCTCATCACCAAAATTTCTTTTTCTTTTTTTTTTGGGTTTTTATATATAAAGAAAATCCTCTGGAAAAAATATAGGAAATCTCTGAACCTTTGTTATAAGGATATCTTGAATATTTTTTCTCATTTTTGATTTACTTTATTGGTTGAGATGTTTTTATCTATCACCTTACAATTTTTGCTTCTAAGCAGACTAGGGTAATCACCAATACTAGTCTCATGTTGTCTGAGATTTTGATATATTTCTTTAAAAACTTTTTTTTTTGACAACTAGAGATCTTAGCTTATTATAAATGGCCCTAGTCTGTACTTTTTACTATACTACATCTGTCCCTTTCCTTCAGAAAAAATGAAGCACAGTTCCTTAATTCATTACTGGAGACAATATTTGGCCCAGGCTAGCCCCCAAGTTGTACTACATAGCCCTGCCCACATGTGGTGACCACTGAGTTGTGTCAACCCTTGAACAAGATACAGCTCTGCTTAGTGTTTGATAATGCGTCATGTGTTGCTAGGATCCAAGGCTGGCTTATTGGGCTATGTTTCATAAAGGAATTTGACTAATTAAGGCACAAGAACAAGTAACAAGTTATTATCTAACTTAGTTGCCAGGATTCATTCTACTCTTCAAATCTTTTATTATTGTTTATAACGAACTTAAATTTCTTTTCCCTACTTGCAGATACTTCCTCGTAGCCAACGTGATCGCATGCGTGTACTCTGCAATCTCATTAGCGATATCGACTGCGAAGAGGGCTAGCAGAAGTAATTTGCCATTATTGTTTTCCATCGTCGACATCGCAATGGTGGCCCTCCTCTTCTCAGGCAACGGAGCTGCGATGACATTTGGATTGTTGGGTGCGCATGGCAACTCTCATTTGCAATGGAAGAAGGTGTGCAATGTGTTCGAGAAGTTCTGTTTCGATGTCGCAGTTGCTGGAATTGTGTCAATGCTTGGATCTCTGGCCTATGTGCTTCTAGTCCTGCTTGCTATAGTTGGCCTTCACAAGAGATCTCCATAGGATGGAGCAAATAAATGTTGTTACTCCATATATATTATGAATTCTAG
This sequence comes from Phoenix roebelenii, assembly GCA_025769935.1. Classification (NCBI taxonomy): domain Eukaryota; kingdom Viridiplantae; phylum Streptophyta; class Magnoliopsida; order Arecales; family Arecaceae; genus Phoenix; species Phoenix roebelenii. The sequence goes on from JAOXJJ010000001.1 coordinate 3,743,149, forward strand.
ATCTCTATTTTGGAATAGTATAATGTGATCTCAGACAATAGACAGGCTATCTTTATGTCGACATATCGAAAATAGATATCCTACATTTATCGATTTCCTTTTGAGGAACATAAATCATGTAACTATTAGTAATTTCTCTCATATGTAGAGTGAGAGGCATGTTATGAATTGGTTTCACTGGTCCTATGAATGCTCACCCACTAGAACTGCTAAGCCATGCAGCTAATGGTGATGCCAGGTTGAGCTACCTTAGAGTAATTCAATGTACCAATTAGTCCAACTATCTAAGAAGGTCTAAAATAGGTGAGAAAGGTATGTTTTTTTCATTGTATGCTTCAATCTTCATGGCCATGGTTGATAGGCAAAATATATCAAAAGTTTTGAGACCCAAGCCAAGTATAACAGAGACAGATGTGGATGTCTACCTTTTTGTAGATGAGCTGGGACAGACTTAATTCAGAGACCATGTTGAATCAAACCCAATCTGATTGCACACCTCAAGTACAAGCTATGATGCTCTTGCCTGAAATGTAGAAAATTAGACAGAAAGCCCATACTAGCAAAATAAATTGAATGGAAGTCTGAGATGGAGGCAAACATGAGGTGATACATTGGAGTCTTGAACTCCATAATCATCTAGGTGGTTTAATGGGCATAGTTGAGTAGTTTGTGGACAAATCAAGGAACGTCAACATAGATGCAGGGTAGCTTCAAGTGTCACGATATGCTTCGATCCATGGTTTTAGCGATATATAATCCACCCATGATTTTATTATTCTTGATAGGGGTGTAAATGATTCCTGAAACTCGATAATCTGATCCGATTACATAAGTCACGAGCAAAACCAAAAACTCTAATGGTTCCAAATTGGACATAAATAATTAGAATCTAGAACTCAACGGCCAAAATAATTAATACTTTACAAATACTTCAGCTTTATATTTAAATCTAAATCTATCAAATTTCGCAACACTATGATCATAAACACCATTAGGACATGTCTAGCAATAATTTATTTCTCGGTCTCAAGCAAATGAAGACCATGATAGCATTTACATATAACCTAAGATAACATTTTTATTCAACATTTTTCTTCATTGGAACGTTCAGGAAAGATTTCACTCAAATCAACTCATGAGCAAACATATTTATAGAAACATTATGTTGTTGTTTCTCATAATGCTGCTTACATGCTATTTACTATTATTTTATTACATAATATGTTTATATATATATATATAATTAAGTAATTAATTTATATATGTTTCTTAGGTTGTGTTTGAATCAATTTGATCCAAAAATCTGACAGATTGACAAAATTAATATCGACTTTGATTCGATCGAAATTAGATTAGGTTTGGCTTCAATTCTTAGAAAATGTGCACTCCTAATGGCTATAAACTCTTCACTTTTTTTATTTTTTATGGGCAATCTCTGTCTTTTTTGGTCAAGTCCACTCCAAGCTGAATTCTTCTGAGCAGAGGAGTGACCACTAGGTTTTGGCATCCTTCAGCAGAGACTATGTGACTAGGTTTCCCTAACAGGCATCAGCCTCTGACCACCATCATCACCTTCCAACTAACAAAGACCACATCACACCGTATCAATCCCCTCCCATCTCTCCCTCTCTAATCCCATCCAAAAAGCTTGTGGGAGTTTTCACCACTTTGAAGGTATATATATTCGTGCCAAGACTTGCTGGGATTGCTGGAGCCATAAGAGCAAGCCATGGAAGGGGACTGTCCAAAGGTTCCAAGAACCACCGTAGAGGACTACACTCCTCCTCCTCCCTTAACCAATTTGCCTGAGGCCAGCTCTTCGAGAGAGAAGCCATCGACGAGCACCAAAAAGGATGTGCTCCACATGGAGCGCAACCGAAGGGAGAAGATGAACGAGTTCTACACCATGTTGCAGTCCATGGTTCCCAATCTCTTCCCAAAGGCTGAGACACACTCTCCCTCTCTCCCTCTCTTATTTTGCTATCTTTTGGCCATAATTTAAGTTTGTTAATGAAGTTTTCTTGTTTTCTCAATGGAAGGATTGGCTTTTTCGCTGTTCTTCAAGTTTTTAAGCTCTTTATAAGTTGCACTGTATGAAAAAGATTTGCTTTTTGTTGCATTTTGAACTAGTTGGACTACCTGATATCTCTTTACTCTTGTTACACCTATGTCCAAAAAAGAAGTCACGCTTTTGCTTCAATTTGCATGGTTATATATATAGCCTAATAGTATTCATCAGTTTCCTTGAATCTTGAGGAGCAATTACAGGATTGAGACCTGAGTGGGAATTACCAACATGCAGGCAACCAGAGCAAGAATCGTGGACGAAACCATAGCATACATTAAAGGTCTTGAAGAAGTGATCGTAACACTCGAAACGGAGAAGGCATCCAGAGAAGAGTTGAGCAGACCGGCCGCGTCAAGGCCCACCCGAAGCGGTTCCTCCGTCGATGTCACCGTTTCAGGCAACATGGCATTCTTCGGTATATGCGTCGCTGGGCCTCGACCAAGGCTGGCGACGCAGGTGTTGGAGGTGTTTGAGAAGCACAAGGTTGAGGTCGTGTCCACCACCATTGCATGTCACGATGGAAATGCTACCATGACACTCACTGCAACAGTTTTGGAGGAAGAGGCTGTGGAGAGGATTAAGGGAGAGCTCATGATCATATGATATAGTCATAAAAATTATCTTCCATACTTGTGCTTCTTTCTTCCTTTTGTTTTTTTTTTTTAAAAAAAAAAAGTGGAAGTACCTAACATGATAGTATATATGCATATATTGCAAAAGAAAAAGAGAGGAAAAGAATACAGTTTTAGCCTTTCATGGTGTGATGAGTATGCAGAATCATTCACTCTCTTGTTCTTAAAAAAGTCGATACTACTGTTCTGCATGAGAAGAACTAACTTATGCTACGCAGCGGTTGAGTGCTTCTCACATTCACTTAGAAGAAGATTTCTTGATAGTTATTAAAGATACATGTTTTACTTTCTATTGATGCTTCATATATCAAATGACGAGTTATGTGGCCAATCAGACTGGATCTATATACTGTAGGATTTTTCAACACATCTTCTACGCCAATTTTTGGATATTTTACTTTCTGATATTCATGGAGGTATAGATACTCATCTCAATGTATTGATTCATAGGTTTTATCAAAGAAAAAACAGAAGAAACATAGTGCACAAGAGTCTGAACTAGAAGGCTGCGCTTCCTTTGGATTAGTTGCCAACCTTCTCTCTCTCTCTCTCTCTCTCTCTCTCTCTCTCTCTCTGCCCCATTCTATATGTAGCTGCTATGCGTTTTCCAAAGGAAGGGGATGGTTACCAACTCCAAAGGGGTCCAAGCCTTGAGGGTTGTCAGGTTTTGCGGCGCATGGGGAAGCAAAGCCTGCTGATGAGAGAGTGACAACAGTGTTAGGATCGAAGCACCCAGTTTTCTTATTTGCTCAAGAATTTGGGTTAGCTGTGGTGGCATCTGACAAGGCAAATCCCAAAGGTTTACTATTGATCACAATTCTCTACCGATGGAGAAGTTTGGAGTATTTCTTTGCTTTAATGGTTATCATTTGAATCATTGCAAACTACTTCACATGACCATTGCAAAATATTATTGGATATAATGGTAGAAGATGGAATAAGCAACTTTATCCAATAATTTTAGTGGCAATTGGGGTGACCATTCCTATGTAACCTTTATTTTCCTTTTTTTAGTGTGCTTGATCCTCCAAGCATAAGTAATCAAATCTAATATATAAGATGTTGCTGGAAACTGGACTCGGGGGTGACCACTCGGCCGAGGGGGAGGAGCTCCGGTACAAGTTGGTGGGCGGCGGACCGTCGGCGTGCGGCGTCCTCCGAGAGACCTGCAAGAAGCCGGTGGCCGGGGGTTCCGACGCCGGCCCTCCGGTGCCTAAGTCAAAGGGGGCAAGTGTGTGAATGGGAGATGTAGTATATGTCCAGAGTTTCAGCCTTCCAGCCCCCTCTAAAATGGAGTTGTTCTCCTTTTATAGAGGAGCACTAGGTTACCTGTGAGGTGATGGGGCGAGGTCGCCGTACAGTTGTGCACGTCGCATGAATTGGTGCACGAACAGGCGAATTAATGCTGTCGTGGGAGATGAGGTCGGAGTCAGGAAGTTGTCACGGCTGACTGGACGCGGCCGAGCTGAGTTGCCGTAGGGGACTGGATATCCGTAGATAGCAGGTGGCACGCATTAATTGTTGAGTGAGTCGGAGTTCTGGAGGGGTCATGCGTGATGATGGTTGAATAAGCTGGAGACGTGCATTAATTGTAGAGTAAGCCGGAGACCTGCAGAGGCTGTGCGTATTAATTGTTGGCGGCGGTGGCAGGGCATGGTCCCTGGTTGATATGTCGTGGCGTGGCCAGCAAGTAAATCATGATGCAGTGAGGCTGCTGTAGGGCATAGCCGCAGCATGTGGACGACGAGGTCGGCCTTCTGAGGTCATCTCGGCCTTCTGTGATTAGCCTTCTGTGCTCGGCCTTCTGAGCTCGGTCTTCTGGCCTCGGCCTTCTGAGCTTGGCCTTCTGCATGAGCTCGGCCTGGATGAGCTCGACCTTCTGCATGAGCTCGGCCTGCATGAGCTCGGCAGCCTTCATGAGCTCGGCCTGGATGAACTCGGCAGCCTTCTGAGGTCGAGCCTTCTGCATGAGCTCGGCCTGCAAGAGCTCGGCAGCCTTCATGAGCTCGGCCTGCATGAGCTCGACAACCTTCTGAGGTCGGCCTTCTGCATGAGCTCGGCCTGGATGAGCTCGGCAGCCTTTTGAGGTCGGCAGCCTTCTGAGGTCGGCAGCCTTCTGCATGAGCTCGGCCTTCTGCATGAGCTCGGCCTGCATGAGCTCGGCAGCCTTCATGAGCTCGGCCTGGATGAGCTCGGCAGCCTTCTAAAGTCGGCCTTCTGCATGAGCTTGACCTGCATGAGCTCGGCAGCCTTTATGAGTTCGGCCTGGATGAGCTCGACAGCCTTCTACATGAGCTCGGCAGCCTTCATGAGCTCGACCTGGATGAGCTCGGCAGCCTTATGTGCTCGGCCTTCTGCATAAGCTCGGCAGCCTTCTGTGCTCGGTCTTCTGCATGAGCTCGGCCTGGATGAGCTCGGCAGCCTTCTGTGCTCGGCCTTCTGCATGAGCTCGGCCTGCATGAGCTCGGTAGCCTTCATGACCTCGGCCTGGATGAGCTCGGCCTTGCTATCAGATTTGGGTGCTTTATTTGTGCTTGTAGGGTGGTCCATTTTTTCCCCCAACACTACCCCCCGACTTCCAAGTTCGAGTTGTTTTTTGGCTCGGGCGAAGGAAGTAGTCCAGTCGTCGATCATCCTGTAATATAACCAAATATCTATGGAGATGTATGTACCAAGTAGGGTGTATCTCTCATGCAGTTGGAGTCAAGTTATTCAGGACGACTCAGCGGCCTTATTTAGCTTGTGGTCGACTCAGCAGGGTGCCCCCACTCAGATAGGGGCGTGTTGTCGTAGGAGGCGTCGAATGACGTTGAATGTCGTTGAAATGTCGTCGAAATGTCGTCGAATGTCGTCGAAGTGGCGTCGAATATCATCGAAGTGGCGTCGAATGTCGTCGAAATGTCATCGAAGTGGCGTCGAATGTCGTCGGAATGTCGTCGAAGTGGTGTTGAATGTCGTCGAAATGCCGTCGAAGTGTCGTCGAAGTGGCGTCGAATGTCGTCGGAATGTCGTTCAAATGGCGTCAAAGTGGCCTTGAATGTCGTCGAATGGCGTCGAATGTCGTCGAATACTTAGATGAGAATAACGGAAGAACTCGATCACTTAGATGAGCTGGAGAGCGGAAGAGCTCGAGCACTTAGATGAGCTCGAGAACAGATGAGCTCGAGAACAAAAGGGCTCGAGCACTTAGATGAGCTCGAGTACGGAAGAGCTCAATCACTTAGATGAGCTAGAGAGCGGAAAAGCTCGAGCACTTAAATGAGCTCGAGAATAGAAGGGCTCGAGCACTTAGATGAGCTCGAGTACGGAAGAGCTCGATCACTTAGATGAGTTGGAGAGCGAAAGAGCTCGAGCACTTAGATGAGCTCAAGAACAGAAGGGCTCGAGCACTTAGATGAGCTCAAGTACGGAAGAGCTCGAGCACTTAGATGAGCTGGAGAGCGGAAGAGCTCGAGCACTTAGATGAGCTGGAGAGCGGAAAAGCTCGAGCACTTAGATGAGCTCGAGAACAGAAGGGCTCGAGCACTTAGATGAGCTCGAGTACGGAAAAGCTCAATCACTTAGATGAGCTGGAGAGCGGAAGAGCTCGAGCACTTAGATGAGCTCGAGAACAGAAGGGCTCGAGCACTTAG
>JAOXJJ010000001.1:3749580-3759814 GCA_025769935.1 Phoenix roebelenii
GCCTTCTGCATGAGCTCGGCCTGCATGAGCTCGGCAGCCTTCATGAGCTCGGCCTGGATGAGCTCGGCAGCCTTCTGAGGTCGACCTTCTGTATGAGCTCGGCAGCTTTCATGAGCTCGGCTTGGATGAGCTCGGCCTTCTGGATGAGCTCGGCAGCTTTCATGAGCTCGGCCTTGCTATCGGATTTGGGTGCTTTAATTGTGCTTGTGGGGTGGTCCATTTTTTCCCCCAACATAAGAGTTCAAGAGTTCTCCCTCTATTTTTCTTCTATTTTTCACCCCATTGTCATGGTGTTGCCATCTTGTAACCATAATTAATATTGGCCTCCTCCATGCCTAGGTGCTTGTGCTCCTCTTTGCAGAAGAGTCTGTCCATGAGAACAAGTACAAGGGCTCCTACTACTTTTCTATCAGCTCAAGATGATGCATGACTTCTTCCTTAAATTCTTGGGGTCAATATCTAAGCATGGCCACAAGGTAAGCAAACCTTAACCCTAGAATTAGGTAGGTAGCTATTCATATTTTCTTCACTTTGGCATTTAAATCTGAGTATGAGAACAATGAGAAATTTGTAATCACTCCTTTTTTTAGTTTCTTCTAGAATGAATTGGTTGTTAAAGAAAAATATTTTTTTCAGCTTGATGAAAATATGGTACAAATTTTATTATTTTGACACATACATAACAAATTGAAACATTAAGGTTCTGTGCAATAGCAATGAGGTGCACAAGGAATAAAGGACTAGAAAGGAAAAAACAAAAAGATAACCAAGCCAATCATAATTGTAAGTTCATATTCATTCCCCCTCCCCTCCCACCCCCACCAAAATAAATAAAAAAATCTCCTGTTGTGGGACATGTGAATTGCCCATCAAAAGTAGATGATTAATTCAAAGTAGGCATTATAGTGCCACTTATTGACCATTCTGATCAATATTCGATGTTGTATAAAAGAACATTGATGCAATTGATTGATTACTCCAATGGATGAGGCTCATATCACACTAAACTTCCATCCATCCACGCCAATCTGTAATCCATTTCTATTCCCAATTAGAAATTTTAATCATGATTCCATCTTAAATTGGTAGAACCTAGTCATCATTGTAAAATATTTCGCATGTTATACCATGTGAATCATGTTATTAAACAAAGCACTTTAACTACCCTCTTTTTTTTTTCCAACTACTTTTCCCCATCTAACAACACTCGGGCTTTCCTTGATCATCGAGTGAAAGCGCAATTACAATGTCATGAGCATGACATGGGAAATTATTTACGTAAGCAGTTGTTAGATGTATAAGTCCATGTAACAATCACCTTTCTATTTCCTAGAAGAAATTGTTTCGAAACCTTCGACAAATACTATGGGGCACCACTAAGTTACCCATTGATTTTTTTTGATAACATGGTTCTAGCCTAGCATGAAGCAATTCGACCGCAGCCACCACAAAGTAAAACAACTCCAAATCAGACACGCCGATCTTTTTATGTGACATGAGAAACTGATGAGGCAACTAAGAGGCACCCAATATCATTACTCTTGGATCCTTAGCCTATACCTTGAAGTCACTTAACATACTAATCAAATAGCCTTAGTTGAGATTTGTACATGGCCCCTACCACTAGAAAGGGGACTAATAACAGCTCATTCACCTAATTTTTTTGGCAATGATCCCTAGGTCCCCACCCACAATTTGGAGGTAGGTGGGGGAGCCTTTTGCATTAGACTAATCTTTTTTCACTAACTTGAAAATTACGGAAAGATTCCCTGTGCCTAGCTTTAGAACTTCCCAAAAGAGCAAGAGCAAGAGCCTCGGGTTCCTTTTTTTCATCATGACCCTTGGCAACGGTAAATTTGAAATTTTTAAGTTCTGGTTTCCTCAGCACGGTCTTTGCCGCGCTATCATTGTGAGGTTGCCGTTGACGCCAAGCCTGCGCCTCATCTGACACGCTTCCCACAACCAATTATTTATTCAAAGAAAAACTCTTTTTTAATCATAAATCAATCTTCCCCTAAGTTTCTACTAAACGAGGGTTCATGTTGCATTTTTTTTTTAATGATTTGCGCAATAGCCGCTACGAAATTTATGGGTGCAGATAAGAATGAGAGCCAAAATGCTTTAAAATTTGTGCAAGATATGTTTCAATAGCTGATGTCGTGAAATAAGATCAATTAGATACAGAACGAATCAAGATATCCAATAAAGAATCCGTTGCTATTATACTTTAAAAAAAAGGTTTTTTAAACTTCCTTGTTATAAAAAAAAGGATTAACTGATTAAATGCTAGAATTTATTAAATACTCTTAACAAAATATATGGAGGGGGTTAGAAAAGAGTGATGCTAGAAAAACTCTTTTAACTATCATATCAAAATCTAAAGTAAGCATAATTTTAATAAAAAAAATCTCTATATGAGTAAAATTGGTAATTGTTATAATTTTCATTGTTAACCAAATTGATGGAAAAAAAAGAATGTTACAAGGTGACACTAAATTATTCGAGAGGATTTGAACAATTCGCAAGCAAGATGTGCCCTAGATGCTTCCAATAGCATAAGTATCTAAAGGGATAAATCATTAAAACATTGTCTTAAATTTTTCTAATACAAATGATGAACAGTTACAAAATATAATAGTGTCATTTGCTTGTAACTATTATATAGAACAAAGTGTACTTTGTTTATGTTTATTAAATAACAAAAAAATATTCTTTGTATAAAAAATTTGTCTTTTGGAGAAACTCTTGAACTTTCATGATCAGTTAAAAGGTTAACAAGAAGGGTCCAAAACAGATAAAAAAGCACTTGCAGTACTGTTTTGGCCGTTATTTTTAGACCTTGCCCTTCCTTTTAATTACAAAAGAGTTGTTTTACTCCCAGAGAGAGAGAGAGAGAGAGAGAGAGAGAGAGAGAGGGAAATCTAATCCCCTCCCCTCACTGTCTCACACAGTCAGACTCCAATAAGGAAGAGGGAGATCCACCTTTCTTGGGTTCCATCAGATCCTTGTCATATACCCACTACTTTGCCAATTTGTGTTCCTTTTCTCTAGGCTTTTGTTGATCTTTTGGGCTTCTGGGGAAAGGTAATGAAAAACCTCTCATAATTATTATAATGTTTTGATATCTGGTCTTGTCTCCCACTCTTTTATAGTGCTCATAAAGATCTCTCCTTGTTTTCTGGCATGAATTCTTCAAGGCTCGCTCTGAAGTTTGAGCTCATATTTTGGTTGGATAAGGCTGTTGTGTTTTCTAGATCGGTCCCTTCTTCTTTGTTTTTTTTTTTTTTTTCTCACCACCCATGTTGTATGATTCGAAAGTCCAGCTTGTATCTGTGAAGAAAGAGGTGGTGACCACAAAAGCTCACTTCAAAACTTTTGTCAGAGGAAAGCTAAGTAGCAGATGCTCGCCGCAATCTCCATAGCTTTAGCTTCAAATTTCGGCTTGTCATGATGAAAGTATAAGAAGGTATTCATGCATTGAATCTCTTGAAATTCGCACCTGGTTGGTGTTAATATCAGCTGGTTTGCTCGGTTCTAATTGTTTTAGGAATTTCCAGTTCAATATTTAGTTGGTGGAAAGGTTGGAGGAGGAGGGGAGTGAAGCAAAGAATATTCTTAGCTATAAATCAGCCAAGGCTTCTCTTGAATGGAACTCATGGAAGAGCCCCTGAGAGAGATTGGAAACTTGAATTTGGATCAGTCTGATGGGACAATGGCTGCATCTGAATCAGGGGAGGTGCCTTCTACTCCCTCAATGGCTTATACCGATGTTAACGTCGTCCCCGAGCATGACAAGGAGGTGTCAGGACCGGCGATCTCCAGCTTCCAAGACAGGATTTTTCTCAAGGGTGCATGCATGCATTCCCTTTGTCACCCTCAACTAGCCTTATAATTCTGCATGTGTGGTGCTAATGCTCAGAATTGTTTCATTCTTGCAGCAGAAATTTTGGCATTGAGAGCAAAGCAGAGGTCTTTGGATGTGAAACGGCGAGAGGCACTTGATAAGATACTAGACATAAAAGGTAATGGTGGATCTAAATTTACACCTAGCAGTGGACTATTGTCTGAGGTGGGTTTTGGTATTGCAGGGAGCATCAGAGTGTTTTGCCGAGTTCGAACTTCTCCTCTGATGGACAACAAAAAGATGATGTCGCCCATTTCCACCGGACCGGAGAAGATCGCAGTTAGATCAGTAGGAACCAGGAAAGAGTTCGATGTCGATAAGGTATTCCCTCAGGATTCAACTCAAGGTAAGATCTTTGGTCTGCTTGTTCTGGTTTGTAGATGCTGGTATTTAATTTTTCAGACTGAGTGAAATGCTCCTCTGCTTGAAATTATGTAGAGATATTTGGTCTGCTTGTTCTGGTTTGTAGATGCTGGTATTTAATTTTTCACACTGAGTGAATTGCTCATCTGCTTGAAATTATGTAGAGGATTTGTTTCTCGAGGTGGAGCCAATCCTTAGATCTGCACTCGATGGCCATAATGTGTGCATTCTTGCCTATGGTCAGACTGGCACTGGAAAGACATATACCATGGTCAGTGTTGCTAAGTAGGAGATCTAGTTTGTTCCATGTTTCAGATTCAGGTATATATATCAAATGGTACTGATGAATGGAGGTGTAATTTTTCAGGAAGGGACTAATGACCGGCCAGGGATCGTGCCTCGAGCCATCGAAGAGCTATTTCGCCAAGTTTCGGATGACAAATCGGCATCCTTTAGCTTGTCGATTAGTATGCTAGAGATCTACATGGGTAATCTCAGGGACCTCTTGTCCCAAAGGCACCCTTCAGCTAGACCCATGGGTTCCATTCCCAAATGGTAAATTTTCTTCTTTTTCAGAAGTAGACTTGCAAAAATAAAAACCTTGTTGCAACAGTTCTAGGTTTTCTTCTGCAATTCTGTGCATGGATAGTAAAACAAGAAGAATAATAGAACACCACACTTTTTACTCAGTTGCCTTTTATCTTTCTGTGCTTTCCCAATGTGGCTTTACCATTAGTCCATCTTGTTCTTCAATCTGATTAAAACTAATCCGGCATATTGCTCAATCTTGCACAATTGATCTGGAGCAGTTGCCTCAGCATCTTAACTGGTAGTAATGGCACTGTTGAAGTTGAGGGACTCACAGATGTGAAAGTACCTGACCTTAAACAAGCGAATCGATGGTATGCAAAGGGGAAGCGCGCTCGCTCTACTTCCTGGACTCATGTCAATGAGGCCTCAAGCAGATCGCACTGGTGGGTCGTCGAGCTGCTTCAGATCTTTGATTTCTTCATTCAAGCTAATTTGATCAGTAATTATTTTATTTCTTTTAGTTTTTCATGTTTAGCTTGACTAGAATTACTATACGCCGATCCGGAGATAAGGTGGAAAGTGCTAAAGTGGTAAGCAAATTTTGGCTGGTGGATCTGGGAGGAAGTGAGCGTTTGCTGAAAACTGGTGCCACCGGGCAAACGCTCGATGAAGGGAAGGCTATTAATCTGTCTCTATCAGCCCTTGGTGATGTTATTGCTGCCCTGCGAAGGAGGCGAAATCACATTCCCTACAGGCAAGTACTAAATGATAACTTGTTCATGAGTTTCACTAGCCATGATTTTGATTTCCTACCAACCGATGTGATTTCTGCTTATATATTTACAGGAACAGCAAGCTCACTCAGATTCTTAGTGACTCCCTGGGTAGGCAAAGAACTACCTAAGATTATTCCAACTGAATTTTATGTAATCAAAGAGGTTTATGTGATATAAACCTTTTTCTTTTACTTTTACAGGTGATGGTTCGAAGGTTTTGATGATTGTGCACATCAGTCCTAGCGATGACGATGTTGCGGAGACAATATGTTCTTTGGGCTTTGCAAAAAGAGTGAGAACTATAGAGGCCAATGTTTCAGAGGTATTTCTCTTCCTACTTTCACTAAATACATTGCTTACCAAATTCCATTTACGGTTCCATGAAATATATATCTATGGAGTCTTGAGAGTTTTTTGATGATTCTTTAACACATTTAGGATGCAAGGAAACAGAAGGAAAAATCTATTTCTGAACTTGAGCAGCTGATACATGATACTGAAGAAGAGCTCCACAAAGTAAGGAGCCAGATAGAAAGAGCTGAGAACCTGGTTCAAGAGATGAATAAGCTTTCTCCAGTGGATTACCAACTTGCTGATGATCAGAAGGGATCACCAAGGAGCCCTCTCATAATAGATCATATAGAAACTGAAAGAAGCCTCCAAACCATGGAGAAAGTCATTGGCAAAACATTCCATAGTTCAGTTCCTCATTTCATGGCTCCTACTGTATGCAGCCGTCGGAGGCGAAGTGCAGCTGGGGAAGTAAATAGCAAATTAAGAGCAATGAGATTCGGAAACATAAGCTCGGTGAATTTCCTTGGATCCCAGTCCCTAAGCTATTCAGGCCTTTATCTCCTAGCAAATTCTAGGTGCTCAAAGAGTAAACCTGTAACTTCTGAAGCCAACATTTCCAAGCCTAGATATTCACTATTTTCTTGCAAACCAGATAATGCTAGCCAGAATAGCACAGATTTAAAGCCATCCAACTTACCACGGAACAAAAAAGTCTCCACTTCTCAACCCAACTTGAGAGCTACTTCGCATCAACACAAGAGGAGGATGTCTGACTTAACCTAATGAAGGAATGGCAGCCAAATCTAATTGTTGGAACGAAAAATCCGGCTTTGTGTGTGAAGTGTTCAAGAGTTTGACTTGTTATACAGATTCTGTCTTGTACATTATTTCATGGTAACTGATATTGTCTGGTGAGTTGGATTCATTAGTTTGCCAACTTTGACTCAGCCCTTCATTTATTGTTTTAGTGCAGAAGGGCTTGTACCAGAAATTTGATTTGTCTAATTTGAGGGGGTGGTTCTATGTAACTCTCAGCTCTGTCAATGCCTGCTAATGTTTTGATTTGTATTCTTGCTTCAGTAAGAAAGTATGCCATTGGTGCTATCATGATGAGGAAAATGGACTTTTTTATTGTCACAATATGCTAAGTTCTTTCTTCCCTACCCCCAACCCCCAACCAAAATGGAGGGGAAACAAGACCTGAAATCTTTCTTGTGGTAAGGAGGGGACTCTATTACTGATTTCCAATGTGGGGAAGTAGTTTAGTTGCAGTTGAAATGTCAGGAGAAGTTCATGGATCATTTATAAGATATGAAAGTAAGTAGTGAAACTATTACAGGCAGGGACAAATTAGCAAGAAATTTCTGTAAAGGTTGTAGATCTTGGCCTCCTAACATGCAGGGGGTTGTTTGTGGTTTTGCCATCATGGATTTTAACCTTGAGTTGTATGTGATAGTAGGAGATCTAACATGGTTGTGGATGTCCTGTATACCATGTTGAGGCTGTATCACTGATAACAAAAAAAACATATCCTTGTCAGCCTGTACCTGTTTCAGTGCAGGTTGTCGGTGAGAGAACAAAATGGAGAGTGACAGATCCTGCAGAACCTTGTCTGATATTTCTATGTTACTTCACCATTTCATTTCATTAATGCCTGAGAAAAAAAATGAAGAAGAAGCACAAAACTTCAGATATTACGTATCTCTGCTAAGATGAACTAGCCGTTAATCCCATCATCATTTAGCTCAATCTATCAATTACTTTTGATGGCCACAGAAAAACCTTTTCTTGCACTTCTCCATCTATCACCATTTGCTCTCTCGCCTCTTTTTTCTAGCTTTTCAGCCTCGGGAATTTGGAACCAAGTTCCCGTTTCTATCAACGATATGGACAGGCTAACAAATAGAGATTCCGTGTAGAAAAGGGCAAAAAGGTATGGCTACCTATATTCGAGAGCCTTTTTCTTTTTCTGTTTTTGGCCAAAAGCAATAGTTTATGGTAGGGGAGATGAGAGAGCTTCCATTTTCCAATGGAATGAACCGGATCATGTAAAATGCAGCAGGGTAAATTGCTAACCCTGTAATGCACGGATCTCAAAGCTCTAGGAATGCCTTCATAAATCATAATCCACCTACATTGAATCATTGATACGAAAGCACATTTAATATATGGCCCATTGTTATGGATGATCCACTGCATGGATTTCTTCATTCATCTACATGCATAGATCTCAAAGCACCCTTAATATATAGCTCATAGTTAAGGACGCCTACCGCATAAATCTCAAAGCACTCAAACCTCTTCATTTAACCTACACATATCTCAAAACACCTTTAGTATATAGATCATAGTTAAGGATCACCTACTGCATAGATCTCAAAACACTCCGAACTCCTTTATTCGTCCTCCTGCATAGATCTCAAAGAACCCTTAGTTTACGACCATAGTTAAGAGTCACCCACTGCACAGATCTCAAAGTGTTCCAAACTCTATTCATTCACCTATGCAGTTCTCAAAGCATCCTTAGTATATAATCCATAGTTAAAAATCACCTATTGCACATATCTCAAAAGCACCCCGAATTATTTTATTCATCCGTATAGTCGAAAGATATTGTAGATATCTGAAAAGGATGAGGGTATTCTGGTCATTTGCAATGATAGGCCAATGGGGCTGCTAGGTAGGAAGCAAGAGGATTGCTTTGAAATGATTTAGAAACTTGAAGGATAGGTTTGAAACTTTTAAAGTTGAGAAGATGTCTATAGAACATGCATGAAGTTGAGGAGGTATTACTATAATTTTTTTTTTTTTTTCCAGAAAGGAATTTCTTTAGAGTTTGTCAAGCAATATAGCCCGATGCTACAAAATTCATGCTCAGGATTTTGGGCCTTGGAGAATCTGCAGGCATGAATCTTAGGCAAAGTGCAGCCATTCTCCCTCAATCTTTTCCTGGAGATGCCTCTGGATGGATGTGCAACCATATTGGATTCTTTTGAAATCAAATGCTTCACACCGTCTTGTTTCTGCACTCCACAAATAAATTGTCAAACAAGTTTTCTAAAAAGAATATAGAGAACAAATAAGGAACTAAAAGGACTTCAGAAATAATGCAGCAGAAGTTCTTAAGGATTCATCTTTCTTATAAATTTGATCATCTTCTAATTTAGTGATAAGTTGATGGCTATAGAGAGTCTTACTACTCCTAGTACCCATCATCGGAGCATAAAACTCTGCCGAACCCTAGTTTTAGTTAACAAGAGGCAGGGGATTTTAGGTGGCTTTGAATACACATGGGCCAATCCTTCTATCAACTTAAAGCTTTTCTATTGAATTGCCCTGCACAGGAATATTACAACAAAAAACGATCTAAAAACCTAAATAGAAGAGAAAAGATTTAAGTCTTTTTGGCAAGTTAATAGGTACTATCAATAATTAGGATTTGCATTTAAGAGAGTGAATGGAAGAACTGATCTGTTGGGATTTTGTTTTCATG
The DNA here is from genome assembly GCA_025769935.1 of Phoenix roebelenii. Taxonomy (NCBI): domain Eukaryota; kingdom Viridiplantae; phylum Streptophyta; class Magnoliopsida; order Arecales; family Arecaceae; genus Phoenix; species Phoenix roebelenii. The sequence continues at coordinate 3,758,942 of JAOXJJ010000001.1, forward strand.
TTTTGGTGATTTTAGGTTTGGAGGCTTTCTTTCTCCAATTTATTTTGTAGCCACGTAGATAAACCAAGCAACATTCACAATTTTCATCAGTGGCATATTCAGTGAACTTGCGGATATTTCTCATTTTGATTTATTTTGAGAAAGAGTGAACATGCACATCTAATATTTCATATTTCAAGAACATATTTGTCACGACCCCCGCCCCGCTCCGGCGGGCCGCCGCGATGGTCCTAGGGTGCAGGTAGGCATAAGGCCACCAGCCACCACGTAGAACCCTACTACCTATCAATCATTAATAAATTCTAAAAAAAATTTGGCATGATGCATGCACAAAATGATCACCTTTCCTATAGTCACCTGTTAGGATTATCTCAATACATACAACAATACTACCTGTCAGAGCAGCAATCACATAATCCGTCACGTAATGAACCTGAACAATATATATCAATACATCATCACAGGCATATAACCCATATGTATAAAAATCTGGTTCCCATTCCATCCATGGTCAAACCCATATCCACAACAGGATCTATGACTGTAACTATACACTATATACAACAAAAGATTTATAATACACCAAAATGTATAAACCTCTATCTACATTATACTATGGAGCGGCACAGCTAGTAGGCAATTTCTATTCCAGATCCTCTCTATACAGCACCTGCCTTGCAATCAAAAACACCAAACTGGGGAGTGAGTATATTAATACTCAGTGAGTGGAGTAGAGAGTACCATGCACATGAGACAAGATATAATCATAGCTCGAGGTGAAATCTCAAGAGTATATGAGCAGTCATCAATAACAGGGTGCACACAACTCAACATAAGAAATATGGGGTAAATCATCACAATCACAATCAACTC
>JAOXJJ010000001.1:3769397-3781736 GCA_025769935.1 Phoenix roebelenii
AAGCTCCGAGATAATTATATATTAGGCAATTCCACCTATTATATATTAGGCAACTCTGCCTATTATATATTAGGCAAGCTCTTTTGGGAGTTGGTGATCCTTCTCAAAAGTTTGTAATAAATCCAACAATTGGTGATAATTTACCACCAATTTTGTCATACGAAAGTTGGTGAGAAATGGGCGGTACGAACCAGGAAGAGAGTTCAGTATAGCATCTTTCTCCAATTGATCATGAAGGGGAAAATCGAGAGTGCTCAGGCGCTCGATCAAAGCAATCATGTACAATACATGGTCGGTCACCGATGCCCCATCCTTCATCCATGCGCTGAAAATAGCACAACTAGTCTTGTGCCTTTCAATGTCGTTGGGAGTGCCAAAAGATTCGTTCAACACTTGAACGATCTCTTCAGACTTGGCATTCTCAAACCTACGACTGAACTCGTCGTTCATTGCAGCAAAAATAATGCAGCGGATAGTGATACGGTCACTGAGCCACTTCTGATAAGTCTCTGACTGTACCTAGTGCATTAGCAGCGGGCTGCTCAGGCACCGGATCCATTATCACATAAAGAATCCGTTCATGCTCTAGCACAATCTTAAGTTTTCTAAGCCAGTTATTGAAATTGGGTCCAGTCAACTTGTCATTATCCAACAATGAACGAAGTGACAAATTAGTGGCCATTTCTGGATAAAAAGAAAATCAGCTATCAGTATATGAATTGACAATACCCTAAAAACTTGGACTTTAGTCTAAAGGTCCTCCCACTATTACATACAAATTTGTAGCCTCTACCTCAAATTCGAAGAATTACACTTAACTCTTTAGTGGGCACTAGAACCCAATAAATCGCATATGGGCTCGAGTGTGGCTCGGCCAACCCATATGCACCTATTGGTAGGTTCTGAACCAATTGTTTCACCAAACAATTTCTAGTGATAATTTTGCCTCGGTCTCTTTGGCAGGCGTGTGACGTCTCCACCAAAAATTCTGGTTAGGTCTAACAATTAAATGATAGGGTTCCGTGTAATCTACTAATAGATGACCAAGCCCGAGTGTGGCTCGGCCCACATGATCATCTATTGAAGGTACACTCGACTCATCATATATTGAATGACAATTCCAATGGTCAAATAATCACCAGGCGTGTGGTGCCTCCAATGATTATCTAGCCATTGAACACATTATCACCCAACCTAATGGGAGGTTATGACCTAGTTATCTCTATAAATATTTCATTTTAGGGACCTAATAATTTTAGAGGATTTGATTTAATTGAGAATAGATGAGAAAGAACCGATTAATCTAGATCCTCCCACTGACTTCATTAAGTCAGATTAATAAGAACTAGATTCAATCTGGTTAAGGAGACACCTAAATCAGTCATACTAATTTTCCTTAAGGTATGGGTCAACTCGAATCATTAAGTGATCCAATCAAAATGTGATTGACCATATCAGCCAAGTAAGTGAGATCGGTGGAAGGGATATGCCATTAACTCGACAAAGACGAATCAGTGCGAGTAGCTCCCAATTAAAAACCACCGGTCGAGTCTGCCAAACTTACCTTAACTCGATAAAGACGAATCAGTGTGAGTAGCTCCTGAATGTTGTTATGTATTCTCTCTTGTTAACTTCATTCCATATTGTTATTGTTTTATGTTGCCTCTTTTCATTCTATTTACAAAAAATAAGCAAGCTGTGGTGATGAATCCCAACACATCATTTGCTTTCAAACCCTCATGATGTTTGTCTTCTGTCTGTAAAAAATTTCTGCAGGTTAAAAGTGGAGATATTCACGTTTTGGCAAAGACATCTCTTCTTTTGGTCCGCAAGGATTGGTCATCTGAGATTCGGCTACATGGATTCAAAATGTTGCAGGTTCATGCTCATGCACCATCTTTTGGGTTTTAATATCATTGACAATGGAAAATAGTTGACAGAAATTTAAATTTCTTTTTAATGATTAGCATTAACAGACTGTGGTCATATAAGATCATTAGGTAGATGATTATTAAGACCAAACATGTTATATAGTCACATGCACAGAGAGAAAGAGAATTGTCCTAACTTGCCAGCAGGATATGTGGTAAGTGCAACACTTGGTTAAGATATCAGGGTTTAGTGATTGACTGATGTGCCCCCTTTTCTTTATATTGCAGTCCCTTTATTTTATTCCTTATCTCAAAAATGCTCCATAGAGAAATAGAGGGCAATTTTCATTGAGGCATATGTTCTTATATATTAAGGTGTGATGCAATAGTGTCTTAGACTATGATTGGCTTTTCAATGGTCATGGATTGGGACTTGTGCCAGAGTTTGATTTTACTATAGAAGATGTTTCTCACTTGAAGGTTATGAATTGTGACAAAACTATATATCGCTTTTCTAATTGCTTCTTGCATTTTCTGAGAGTTTTCTATATCATGCTAATAGTGTTAGGCATGTGCTTTACATGTGTGTGTGTGTGTGAGAGAGAGAGAGTTATAGGGTTGGTTGTATTATCAACTGATGAAGAGGAAGTTGGATAGGGGGTGTGGAGTTGGTTGCTTGGATGACACTAAACACAATATGGGAGTTGACAACATAAAGTAGCGTAATATGGAATTATTATTATTTCTGTTTTTCTTATTGAAAATGGATGGGTACATGAAGGTAAAAGATGTATCACTCAGCTGTACCTGAACTATAAATCTGGCTTAGAGCATCTCGGTGTGCAACTGCGGTCTTGCTATTGCAATATCACATTCTGATCTTGGGCACATCCAGTTAAACTTCTCATTGACTTTCCATTTATTGGCCAAAGCATGACTCCCTGTGGAGATTTCTCATGCAACTTCTTCAAAATTTTTACTTTATTTATCCTTTTATTTTATGTCTTTATGATTAAAACCTTTTCTTACTATGTTGGATATCCTGATCATCATCATTATGTATGTTGCAGCACTTGGTTCGATTTAGGTGGGATGAATTTAGTATTGCAGAACGGAGTGAATTTGCAAATTTAACCATTAATCTAATATTAGAGATGGTCAGTCCTCGTGAAGAATGGGCATTAAAGAGTCAGACCGCTGCTTTGGCTGCTGAGGTATTATTATTTCCTTGGTTATGTTTATGTTGTTGAAGATCATTTGTCTGTAGTCATCTTTATTGTTTTAATCTTTTTTGTTGAGGCAGGTTGTAAGGAGAGAAGGGGTCACTCTTTGGCATGAGCTGCTACCATCTTTAGTTTCTCTATCCAATAAAGGTCCTATAGAGGTATCCTGTGCTATTTCCTACAACTGGCTGTTAATTTTGCTGATTATGACTTCAATCATCTCAGTGATACAGTAAATAAAATCTTTCCTTATCAGGCTGAGTTGGTTGCAATGATGCTGAGATGGCTCCCTGAAGATATAACAGTTCATAATGAAGACCTGGAAGGTTGAGTCTTTCTCTGCGTGCGTGCATGCGCGCGCGTGTGTGTGTGTGTGTGTCTACTTACCAAATAGTTTTGCTATGATTAATCTGTCTTTGGGAAATATCTCAACATAAAAAAAGAAAAGTAATACATGTGTTGATTGCTTGATATGATTTAATTTGAGTGCATGTAACAGGTGATCGCCGTAGGGTACTGTTACGTGGACTTACAGAATCATTGACAGAGATTTTGCCACTTTTATACAAAGTAAGTTTGCTGCCCCCAAAAAGATGGGATAAGGTTGGTTGTTTGGTTTTGTTTCTGCTTCTGCATATATATATTCCAGTGAGGAAGCAAATAACATCTTACTGCAGTTACTTGAAAAACACTTTGGAGCTGCTTTGAATGAATATGCTAAACAACAGTTAGATATAGCAAAACAGCATGCGGCCACAGTAACAGCTGCTTTGAATGCTGTGAATGCATATGTTGAATGGGCTCCTGTTCCTGATCTTGCCAAATATGGTCTGATTCATGGGTATGTTTTATAATGCTCTGACTGCATTTCCTTGTCGTGTAGGATAATGTGTGCTAGAATTTGGGTGTGCTAACCATTTCTTTTAACAGATGTGGGTCTTTACTTCCTTACAATGAGTTTCGCCTCCATGCTTGTGAATTTTTCAAACTTGTTTGTCAGAGGTATGTCTGGTCCATCCTTTTCTAACATGTATGTCAAAGTTCAATCTAATTCATTTCTTTAGTTAACAATATTTTGTTTGCTCCGTTTTTAATATATATATACAGGAAAAGACCTACTGATGCTACTGCATCTGAGTTTGATTCTGCAATGAATACCATCTTCCAGATCCTGATGAATGTATCCAGAGATTTTTTAAACAGATCTAGGTCCAATTTTCATGCTATTGATGAAAGTGAATTTGAGTTTGTAGAATGTATATGTGAGAGTATGGTTGCTTTGGGTTCTTCTAACATGCAATGCATTATTGCTGATGGAACCATGACTTCTCAATTTCTTCAACAGGTGATGACCTAGTTATTCATATGCTTTGTTTGAAGGTTTATGGATTATTCCAGTTTTCGTATTCATTTATTTTTCCAACACCTCAACATTTATGGTGTTTTAGCATTACCTGTTTTCCATTTGTTATTTACTTTGCCCTGGTGAGATGCTTGAATCATTTCAATTCCTTTCCATTTAAGAGAGGTCTGAGGTCCAAAGCTGGCAAAAAAAGGTGAAAGGAAAATTGAAGGGGACTTTCGTATATGATCATAGAGAGGAGGGAGAGAGTTGTTTCAATGAGATGGGAGAGCATATTCAGACAGCAAGGGAAAAAAGGTTTGGTTGGATGGAGCATTCACTATCCAGCCCCACAAGGGATGCTGAAGAATATCACTGAGGAGCTGGGAATGGAGGATCGGTTGTTAGATGATAATACTGGTGATTCTGATGCCGATTCAAAGAATGATACTTGATTCAAGGCTGCTACAGTTGTTTGTCTTCCTAGACATTCCATTTTTTTGCATTTGCCACAAGAAAATGTTAAATATTTGGACAAATAGATGGTGTGCTAAGAGAATAGGGCAGCATCGTTTTTGGGAAAGACTTGCCTAAGTAAGAACTGTGGTCAAGTGTAAATTGTGCTCCTTTGTGGTGATTGATGGAATTCAACAGGCTTCTTCTGTTAGAAAATTTGGAACCTATCAGTTATGCCTTGTATTTAAATTTTATTATTTCATAAGCAGCATATTATTTAATTGCGACAGGCTTTCAGCTGGTGAAAAATTGATGATTTTGATATTTGCTGAGCATGCATAATGATTTAGACTAGTATTCCTTTTACAGTGCTTGGTTTTGCATATGGAATTCATTTTAAAGGTGGAGGTAGCCTGCTGTACTGATGCTTGTTACTCTTTTGCCTTTGTTTTTTCTCTCATGTTTCACTCAATTTATAATTTGAAAGTGCCTATATGGCTGCATTAGTTTATCTTCTGTTTTTTAAATTTCTTCCAAGAGAAACCTAGATGTTAATACGTGTTAATGTTGATCCCTCTCATTGACCCTTAGGCTGAGACATCACTGGTAGAAATCAGAAGGTAGGTTACCGAAACTTACATCAGGTCAACTTGATGTTATATAAGCTGGATTAAGAAGGTCATGGTGGGTGGCTTTTGTTTGAAGTATTAGTGAGACTACTGTTTGGCACAGCATTTGTTGAACTCCTCTGTGTGGACTTGCATTTTGTAGGTTATGTATCTGCATATAAGGTCTGGCTTCAAACAATGTTCTTCTATAAGCTGTCTACCAACTATAGAGAGCTGTGCATTTCTTAACAAAATATACTTACAGGATCTAGATTCTTTTTAATGTGTAACTGTTTACTGCTTTGTAGTTTTGTGCTGGTGGGTCCATCTCAGAGCATTGTGTGGAACTTGGAGTTGTATCATGAGAAAATGAGATTGCTTAGCTGCATTGTTTTATTGAACAAAGATGTATTCAATGATCATTAGTGAGGGGGTCTTATGCTGTTGGACTTGGTTTAACATTGGCAATGATTGTTGTCGTCCATTATTTAGAGTTTTTGAATGCTTTAAGTGGGGCTTGGAAACTTGGTTTTTAATGAAAAACCACCAATGATTATTTTAACTGAGTTGTTTATGTCCTATGAAGTCTATATCTTGAGCCTTGATTCAGGAAATGCTGCTCTTGATTAGATCTCTCTTTCTTTCCTACTTTTGTTGCTTTGCCATCTTTTATCAACTTTAGCACTGCCAGTATTTGAATTTAGTGTGACCTTTGTAGCATAACATTGCCCTGTCAATGGGAAGGCAGATATCTTCATGAAGATTGTTTCAGATGAATTTGTACTCACTTGAAAATATGCCTACTAAGTGTAGCAAAAGAAATATGCTGACTAAGTTCTGGCAGTATGGCTACCATCAACTGACCTTCCAGCCCATTCTGATTGGCCACTGCAGGAACATAGTTTTCAGTGTTCTGGCTGTGCTGTGTGCCAATTACCTGTTTATTAGTGGTCTTAGTTTTAAAAATATGCATCTGTACCCAAATTTTAACTTCGTTCGTGTATCCATAATGATCTTTTGTTATATTACTTTTGTATTGTTTTGTATTAGTTCTGAATTAATTATATGTTTTTAATGTTTATCTCTCTTTCCAGATGCTGGAGTATTACCAACATTTTAAAATTGCACTTCACTTTCAATCTTTGCTCTTTTGGATGGTATGTATCAGTTCTTGAAATGTGTTTGTCCAGACTCCAGACCATTACTTGCAGTTTATTATATGCTGGAGAACGGCAATTTGATTCCATTGCTAACAGGTGGTGATGAGAGAATCGCTATCCAAGAGAAAAGCTGCTACACATATTGCTGGGGACAACTCAGCTGGCAGTAATTTGGGCTTTGGTTCCGGACTAGCAGAAAAGGAGAAAAAAGGGGTGTCAGCATTCATTAATGATGATATCTGCAGTGCTATTTTGGATGTTTCCTTCCAGCGAATGCTCAAGAAAAATATTGTGGTTGGAAACTCACCAACTGCTGAGGCATTAGAACTGTGGAGCAACGAGTTTGATGGAAAAAGTGACTTTAGTCAGTATCGTTCTAGATTGGTATGTTGTTTCTCTTTCTGGTCACATATTCTTTTTTTTCTCTGGCGTGCAGGTTGACCATGTTAGTTAGATAATGCTATTTCATTTACTAGAACTAAGTTAAATACAAGGAATTTTTTATTTTTATAATTTGAAAATAAGAAGTTGTATCTCGCCCTTTCTTTAACATGCTGGAGAACTGCCAGCTTTCCCTATATTCATATGCAAATATACTTTATATTTTGATACATTTATCTTTGTAGAAACCCAGGACCTCACCGATAAAGGCCATCTAAAAAGTTATAATTGGGGTCCTTGGTCAAGACCTCCCCAATGCATATGGGACTTAACACATCTGCATAGATCCTCAGACACCCCCTATCCTTGTGAGGGAAGGGTCCAATCAGAAACGAAAACCTTCCCCCTATCCTTGTGAGGGAAGGGTCCAATCGGAAACGAAAACCTTCCCCCTATCCTTGTGAGGGAAGGGTCCTTCTGACTGGCTCTTGGTCCATCCCAGAAGGGCCTATGTTGCAGTGTCCCTTAGTCCGCTTGAGCCACAAGCTGGATCAATTTTGATATTATTTATAATTACCCATGGCCATATTGAAAAAGGCTAGCTAAAAAGTTATTAATTGAAATTCATGGCCATGCTTACGTACCCAAAATAGACCAAATGTGGGGACCAAACACATGCCCTCAAGGGCCATTTTTGAATATTGGAGCTGCTTATGACATATGCATGACTTTATGTGGTCCACTGTCACCATGGAAAAGAGGATCTTTTATTGAAAACTGAAGAACGACTGTTTCACTTTTTAGATATTGACCTGATTTAGATGCTTCTTGAGAATTGCAGTTTACAAATTGTAGATATAGATTTATGATTTGCTATATTACCTAAACTCCAGCATGTTTTACTTAAGACTATCAAGACTCTATGTTATAGTTGCTAAAATAGTCCAAATTTGCGAGTGCCTGCTTGTTCAGCACGATATTTATGCAAATAGATTGCTGGTGACTGTGTTTGACACTTTGACTAGTGTAATATATATCGATGAGTTTCCCAAAACTAAGGCTTCTTACTTTTTTCGTGCAGTTGGAGCTGATAAGACTTATTGCTTTTCGAAAGCCACTTGTTGCTGCAGGAAGGGTTTCACATAGAATTGACTCAGTTATTAGAAATTTTGTACATGCATCAATGTCAGCTCAGGTTTGATGTGTAATTTGTTTTACTGAGTTTTTAGGCTCGTACCACTGTTATCATCATGTATAACGTGAATGCCTTCCTAAGTCTAATGATAAATAGACATGCTCACATTTTTTATGCAATACTTAAATTCCAGGAGTTAGTTGTAGTGGAAAGCATGCAATTGGGCCTTGAAACGGTTGTAGGTGCAATTTTTGATGGCTCAGCTGAATTTGTAAGCAGTGCTCCTGAAACCAAGTTTCAATTACACAGTACTCTTGAAGGTCATCCATAATAAGTTACAGTTTAATGTTGTAGCTTGTGAATGCTTTAATCTTGAAGCATGCTGAATTCTAAATATGCTTTGTGAACTCAGGTCTTCTTCAGCAGCTCCTTTCTTTGAAATGGACTGAACCAACACTTGCAGTAACACTTGGGCGGTACTTGGATGCATTTGGTCCCTATCTGAAATATTATCCAGATTCAGTTTCTGGTGTTGTCAACAAACTTTTTGAACTTTTGACATCACTCCCACTTGCAATCAAGGTTGTGTTTGATATATTCTGATTAAATAACATTTGGCATCGAAGTATCGTCTGATTACCCTCTGTACTTGGACTGCAACAGGACCCTTCCTCAAACAATGCTCGACATGCTAGGTTGCAAATTTGTACATCTTTCATCCGGATTGCCAGAGCTGCCGATAAAAGCCTTCTTCCTCATATGAAGGTTATATCTGAATTTTTTTCAGTTGCAATTTGTTTGAAATTGCAATAAATCAGTAATTTACAATTTTTCACATTAGTGATTTTTTTAATATATATGCCTTTCACCATACAGGCACGAATATATATTTATGTATATGACTTTATGCATGCATTCACCAAGGTTTAAAAATATAATGTATCATGCATCTATTGGCCTCTAATCATCAGAGTTTGTGTCAGGCCAGGCCATGGCGATGCTTGCAACTCACCATCACAAAAGGATGGCCTGCAGCATGATTTGCAACCAGTATGTCATGATTGGCTACTTTTTGACAAATTTTAACTCTTTCATGTCAGTGTTTTGGCATATTTTGAACAAATATTAAAGTTTTAAGCAAGGTTCGCCGTATTGGTTGGTACTGTACCATACCATACCGGTACCAAATTGTTATGTAGTCTTGTACCGTACTGACATTTGGTATACCTTGCTATCTTATACTGTACCGCATATCGGCACTATAATACCGATATGGTGTCTAGTACCGAGATGGAAAATCTTGGTTTTAAGTAATATGTAGAAATGTTATTATAAAATATATTAGATATTTATGATACTTGTTATTTTACATGTGAAGTGTCTAGTTTCAAGTAGTTTTTATTGCAAACCAGTACTGAACAAGTATGTTGACAAATTTAAAACCAAGGTCAACCGAATCGATACGGAGACCCATGCCGATCGGCTACCGGTTTGGTACGGGGTGAAGCGGGCAGTTCACCCTAATTAAATAGACCATGATTCAAGCCTTTTAAAGAGGTGGGGGGCCTGAACTAGTTTCGCTTCGGGGCGGTTCAGAGCAGTTTAGGGGAGATTTTGAAATTTAGGGCCGAACCGATCCGGTTCCTGCCGGTTCGGTTCGATACGGGGTGAATCGGGCGGTTCGGCCTGGTTCGGCATAATTTGTTTAAAACACAAATAGGATCGTCATGATCATAACTAAATAATTTTGATGTGATTACATACCAGCAACATGTTGGTGTTGCAAACATATTTTGAGCAAGGTACGCTGTCTCGGTAATCATGAGAATCTCTAAACTTGTTAAAGGAAGTTTTACTTCAATATTTTTCTTAATTAATATTTGCATTGCCTTCCTTATTTGCATGGCCTGCCTTATGACCCAAACCATATCTTGACTAACTCATGGCCAATATACCATTACAACTATTTTGAAGGCTTAGGGCTGGTCTTAAAGTACTTTGTCCAATCCAAGGTGACCATCAGATCGGGGTGTGAAATCTAAACCTGACCTATACATAATCAGGATGATCTTAGATCACCCAAAAACACAAAACGATCCAATTGTTGGAAATCCTCACCCCAAACCCGCTTATTTTGAGTAGGTTTAGATAAGTTAGCAGGTGCAGGTAAAAAATTGAAACCGTAAACTTAAAGTATCATGGTTGATGACCCTTTAAATACCTGAAAGTTTTGGAATTGCTATTAGGGTTGTAAGGGTGATTAGACATACTCTAAGTGCATCAAGGACAAAAGGAATACGCATTCATGACCAAAGATATCAAAGATCCTTAAAGGAGAACTCCTTACAAATCGATAAGTGATCAAAGATCCTTAATGGAGAACTCCTTCCACTGGTTAAGTGATGGTATTGAATATTTATATCTATTAGGTTAATCACCCTGTACTATATACACTGAATTATAAAAAATCAGTATATATACTGTAATTTTTTGGAAATATTCCAAAAATATTCTAACACCTAATTTTTTTAAAATGCCCCCTCTATTGGACTAGCAAACCGTGTTGTATCTAAAAAGAATCAATTACTCCTAGGAATATGGCTAAAATTCATCTGCAGTAAGGTCAAGCATGTTAGATGAGGTTAAGGTTTGGTGGATCCATGGTATCTTTGGAGTGAGGACAATAATGCAAAACAGAATTTTGGATCAATTTTGGTACTCATATCAGTTCAGCATGGACCACGGATAGCTTTGCATGCATCAAATGCAAAACGTGGATATTCATCATGCATTGCTACCTGCAATAGTGAAAACCAAAGACTGCTGAACCAGGCTGAACCGCCCGGTTCGGGTAGTGCCAAGCTAACCTGATGCGTAATCGGGTCGGTTCGGCTAATCTTTTCGGTTCCGAGCCCGTACTGACTGAAATCCCTACAGAATCGGCCAGAACTGGTTTTTTACCGACCAAAACCAGTTGGTAAGCGTCCGAACAGGATGGAACCGGTTGGTTTGGTGCAGACTCGGTGCGAACCGGTTTACATCGAGTCAACCCAGTTCCAAATCTGGTTGTTACTGTTCCTCACACTATTGCCACCTGATGCTTTTAAAGCATCAAGTGGCTGTTGGGAAGGCCCGAGAAGGGCTTCCCAATAGCATTTGAACGCGGCTCCGCTGCTTTTTCTTTCCAAATACTCCAAAAATAACACCAATTCATGCTATCGGAAGAAAGATCCAAGGCTAAATATTTCTCTCTCCTACCTCATTCTCTTCTTTTTGGGGGGCTTGAAAAAATAGCTTAAAAATTGCAAAATAAGAGGAGGTTATGTCAAAATTTTCGATCTAGTCTTTATTTTTTTATATGTTGTAGATCTACGGACGATTGACATGCTGACATAAAAAATTTTAATTTACAGATTATATATAATTTTTAAAAATTAAAAATATATTTTTTAAAAATAAATAAAAATTAAAAAATATAAAATCAGAAATATATTTAAGGGCATGCAAGCTACTCTTTATAAAAATTGGTGTGCATTCATTCAAGTTTTGATGCGATCATGTGCACAGTGGCCTAGGCCTAAATTTGAAAAAAATTGAGAAATATGTAGCCTTTGATGCATGCCCGAGGGTCTAGAAAATATATGTAACATCCATTGTTGGATTCTATATGGATCTGCACGATTTGGTAGAGCTCGTAAGGATATGATTGCATATAGGAGACGAGCTCCTCGAGATCATCCAGGAGGACACATTGCAGTTGCAGATGACCTCACACGAGGAGTAGGTTCTATAGACGTATCAGGTTCCGAGTTGTATACTGGATCCTATAATCCATAACCACAGGCAGCCTATGACCCATACGAATACGATATGGATATGGTGCATCTGAAGCATCATTCGGTGGCTACTACTCTACGCAAATCGGAGCATCTTATGGGTAGAATTTTGCTGTCGACATATTTGGATGAGCCCCTCAGCCATATTATCAGCTAGAGGACATCTCTCAGAGGCAAAACTTGACCGAGAGATCTGAGAGTGCTTATTGAAAGGGGAATCCTAGGTTCTTCGGTATTAAGCATGCTGAATTTTTTTTTAAAAAAAATCATGGCTGAACCTGATCGGGTTGCCTACGTACCCCTTCATAAGGGGGATCAAGCCATACG
>JAOXJJ010000001.1:3782889-3806550 GCA_025769935.1 Phoenix roebelenii
CCTTAGAATCCCCCCCCCCCCCCCCCCAATTTAAGCCTCACCATCTTGGCCAGGAATAGGTCCAATTACAAACACAATCACAAACGCCATGATCAGCTCATAGTGAATCCCAAAAATTCCCATGTTGCAGCATCTCCTAATCCACATGGCTATGGGCTGGGTCTGCTTTAATACTATCTGTAACATTCCGGAACCTCATTCAAAATTGCTAGCTAGAAAGTTATATTTTGGGATCCTTGGCCTTGTTTAAGCACCCAAAATCTTCTCGGTACAAAAAATGTGGGACTAAACACAACCTACATGGGTTCTTACAAGCCTTGTGCAAGATTAACCATAGAGGGAGCAATCCACTTATAAGGAGCTTTGCTAAAAATGATTTCCAGTTAAAACAACCGAGGGCTTATTGTTTCCTGGTTTTCAAATTCTTGAAAACTCCTAGACTTTAAGAGAGTAGGCATGAAAACAAAAAAGGCTAGGTAGTTAATAGTTGTGTGCTAGGCATAAGGGGAAAATGGATAATTGTAGATGGATTATGCTATGGATTTTGAGAATATGATCACAATGTCTCTCAAATCTGATAGGATTTTCTGGGAGGCCGGTGTGTGTGTTGGGGGGGGGGTTGTTGCTGGGAGCATATGTGGGGCCAAGGAAGAAGGGGTCTTTATAGAGAATTCAACAGCGGGGTGGTAGTGCCCCCTGCCCAAAAACCAAAGCCCAACAAAGCTCTTCCCCTGCTTATTAAAAAAGAGGTCCCAATGCACGAGGCTCCTACCAATTTGGGATCCATGAAGGGTTAGATGGATGCAGCCATAACTTTGCATGCGAAGAGGCTTTTTCTATGTATCGAGCCCGTGACACCCAATTCTCAATGGAGGAACCTTACTATTGTGCCAAAGTTTGCCCTCGCCTACTTAGTCCATTCCCAAAAACTCTCAAATAGATCCCTTAATAACAAGAATATAAACAGGTCTACCTCTTATTCTCTATCTAGCTATCTATCTGTTTAATTCTTAATTACTATCCATTAATTTCCTCTCTTGATTTAAAGTTTCCTTAAAAGTTCTTCCTACACTCACTTCACTTTCTATTATACCCATGAACGTGGATAAACCACTTCCCAACCATCTCTCTTTAATGGACTTGCCTTTTGATTGTTTTTCTTTACCTTAATGATCCAAGTTCTGGTGTTTGCTGGAGATGTGACCTACCGGCTGGCAAAAAACTTATCATGTCATCTCTTATTATGCCAATGCACATGCCAAGCTGTATAGACTAAAAAATAATTAAAAAAGACAAATTTTTAAAGAGCCTTTTTGTAATTAAAAAAATCTGAAAAAGGATTTGCTGGGTGTCATCTGGCCTGATGCCGTTGCTGGTACTAGCCCAGCATGTCACATGCTGTCCATCATGAGTTCGCTCAAGCTAGCACTTAAAACCTTGCTTTAACATTCAAGTATTATAGGATCCTGATTTAGTATGCCATCATACTCCTTCACTTCTATATTGATATAAAATGCTGCTACCCTTTTCTTGATAGAAATAAGAAGGGTAAAGTCTAGACCAAAGGGGGTGTATTTAAACAATTCTAAATAGGGAAACATTTGATGGGATTGCATTCTAACATAAAATATTCTTCTCATTTTATTTTGTTTTATTTTTCTTAACTTTTTGTTATTTCTTGCCATGCTTTTTTAGCTTGTTTTGCATTGTATTTTATTTTGATTTCATTTTCTGTTGTGTTTCATGTCTCTTTTTTAGCTTGCTTTATATAATCTCCTAGTTTCTATTTTTAGTTTTCTTTTATATTCAGTTTTGTCTATTTTATAAAAAGGCATTTTGGTGCATGAAGCTCTCACCACTATGGGGTTGGATATATGTAGCCTTACCCCCGCATGCAGAGAGGCTATTTGAATGTTTCAAACACATAACACCCCGGTCAAAATGGAGCAACCTTGCCGTTGCACTAAGGCCTGCCCTTCAAATTTGTCTATTTTATCTTATTTATTGTTTTCATGGAGCATGCATTCCATGTGCCTCTTATCTTGTACACATATAAATGCGGCATGTCAAATGAAATTTGTTTACCCTGATTCTGAAAGAAAAGAAAGTAAGAAAGAAGGAAATCTTTCCATTTTGAATGCCAAAAAATAGAATCGCACAGTAGGTAACTAGAAATATGGCATTGTGCAGCTTGCATATCTTTAATACCTCTGTCAAATAGAAAAACGTCATTATATTTTTGATGCAATAGGGTATTGCTGACATGATGGCTTATCTCCAAGGAAAGGGTCAGTTACTTCGTGGTGAGAATAATCTTCTAGGTGAAGCATTTCTTGTCATGGCATCATCAGCTGGGTAAGTACATCACCTCATGCTTACCCATGTCATGCACCTTTCAAACAGCTTAGAGTAGTTCTTGATGTACTATTTTTCCTCATAGAGCACTTGTGAATCGATATCTTATTCTATTTTTTTACATATAGGATTCAACAACATCAGGAAGTGTTAGCCTGGTTACTTGAACCTTTAAGTGAACAGTGGATATCATTAGAATGGCAAAATGCTTACTTGTCTGACCCATTTGGTCTGCCACGTCTTTGCTCCGACACACAATTTATGTGGTCAATTTATCATACTGTAACATGCTTTGAGAAAGCTCTAAAAAGGAGTGGAACTAAAAAGGCTATGATGAATCTGCAAGGATGCTCCACACCCACAGATATTTCCACTTATCCCCATCCCATGTCTTGTCATTTATCATGGATGCTGCCCCCTCTATTAAGGGTAAGTTAATATTTGTAAGAAGCAAGAATCTTCTGTATCCTTTTTTTTTTCTTCCTTTTCTTTTTTGGTTGGGGTAGGGAGGTGGGGGTGGTTTGCTTACCTGAAAACATATCAAGGTATGCAAAATTTTTAGTGCATTGCAAGGATAAATTTGTTCTTTGAGGCATTTTCAGTGCGGTGTACTTTTGTTCATCTGCAGCTGCTTCGTTCTGTGCATGCTCTTTGGTCTCAACCAATAGCTCAAGCTTTGACAGGTGAACTAAGAGCAGCGAAGAGTATGAGCCACGTTGAGCAGGCTACTCTTCTTGGGGAAAGCAATATTAAACCACCAAAAGGTCAGTTGAGTTTTGCTGATGGGTCTCAGATGGACATGAA
Organism: Phoenix roebelenii; assembly: GCA_025769935.1. Taxonomy (NCBI): domain Eukaryota; kingdom Viridiplantae; phylum Streptophyta; class Magnoliopsida; order Arecales; family Arecaceae; genus Phoenix; species Phoenix roebelenii. The sequence goes on from JAOXJJ010000001.1 coordinate 3,786,049, forward strand.
CAGGGAAGGAGAGTCAAATGAAAACGACATAAGGAACTGGTTGAAGGGTATCAGGGACAGTGGGTAAGCATTGGACTTACTGCATGTCTTTTACTCCTATGGGTTCTGAAATTTGTTTCTCCTCTTTTGCCTTGTCTATTGCTTTTAGTTTTGACTGAATGTTATGATGTATTATAAATTAATATGCATGTCACTGGGATATTAAACATGCTGGTAGTTACTGCTGCATCTCTTGCAATCTTTGGCATCTCTTTAACATATATCCCAATAAAGCAGTTGTTTTGCATTGCTGCAGGTATAATGTCATAGGCCTCTCAGCAACTATTGGAGATGCCTTTTTCCGATGTGTAGAGAGTCCTTCTGTTGCACTAGCCCTTATGGAGAATGTCCAATCAATGGAATTCAGACACATACGCCAACTAATTCATTTAGTTATTATTCCTTTGGTCAAGTTCTGTCCTGCGGATTTGTGGGAGACATGGCTTGAAAACCTCTTGCATCCATTATTCCTCAACTGTGAGCAAGCTCTTACTTGTTCATGGTCCTGTCTTCTGCACGAGGGTAGAGCAAAGGTTCCTGATACCTTCGGTAATCTTTCTGGATTGGAGCTAATGGTGGAAGTAATGGAAGAAAAGTTGCTGCGTGATTTGACTCGTGAGATATGTTCTCTTCTCTCAGTTTTAGCTTCACCAGGTTTAAACAGTGGACTTCCATCCTTGGAGCAACTTGGGCCCGCCAATCGCCTGGAAGTGTCTTTGCTCAGAGATTTGGATGCTTTTGTCTCAAATTCTATGATTGGGTAATTTTCATAATATTATTTGCTATAACCCTCACTAAGCTTTAGTTTTTGACTGTTATCCACTCTAGGATTATTGTAAGAGGTGGAGCTGAAAATTATGGTTCACTTGCAGCTTTCTCATTATGCACAAAGGTCTTGCTCTTCCTGCAATGAGGATAAGTATCGAAGTGTTTGCATGGACAGATGGTGAAGCAGTGAATAAAGTTATCCCTTTTTGTGGATCTCTCATTCTTCTTGCTATATCAACAAATAATGTGGAACTTAGAGAGTTTGTTGCTAAGGATTTGTTCTATGCAATAATTCAAGGTCTCGCCCTGGAGTCAAATGCTATTATCAGTGCCGATCTTGTTGGTCTTTGTCGTGAAATATATGTCTATCTAGCAGATAGAGATCCTGCACCTAGACAGGTAATTTAGAAATTACATTCTATTTTTGGCTTTAAAGTCATGTAAACATGCTTTAACATTGCAAAATTTCTATGCATAGATTTTGTTGTCCCTTCCTTGTATTAAACGAGAAGATCTACTTGCTTTTGAGGATTCTCTGACAAAAACTAGTAGTCCTAAAGAACAAAAGCAACATATGAGGAGCTTGCTTTTAATAGCTACTGGAAACAAGTTGAAAGCTCTTGCTGCTCAGAAGAGCACAAATGTCATAACCAATGTGACAGGTGCGCACATGACCTTTACCTTTTTCTTTGTTCAGTATCCTATTATTTTGAGTTTCGTATCTGGATGTTCTGCTATTGCCTAAAATTTTATTTCTATTATTTCTTTTACTGCCTTAGACCTGATTTTGCTGAAAATGTCTTTATTGTTGGAATGCATTCAAGTTTCATGTAATGTGATCAATGCAACAGCAAAATACTTCATTCTGCACGCTGGTGCGAGCTTATGAATGCACTGGGCATACAAAAACAGATGGGTTTCTCTTTTAGTATCAAAAAATAAACTTCATAACCTTGATATTGCGGGCTTGTCGAATGCTGGTCTAATACTGGCATGATATATGTGGTTCCTTGCTCGTGCTTGGCACCAGCCAATACCGTGCCATTGCTGCCTGCCAATGAGGTGCTGATAAATGATTAAATTTTCAAGGCTCTGTGCAAGGTCAGTATGCGAAAGATTTCAACACTGGGCACTAACATAGTATGTACTATTCCGTAGTGTGTGTCAAGTGGTACCTAAAATCTTGTTTCACAAAGTCAGCCTGTACTGTGAATTATATGTTATAATGTAGTAAAGCCATCATTAGACATGCTCAAATAAATCAAATTAGAAAATGGTATCTTGGGTATGTCCACCCCACCAGCAGATGTAAATAAGTCAAAAAGTTGATTATATCATCAGCTTTGACCATCAAACTAAAACATCAAAGTTGCATTTGTGTGGCAATACAAGGCAGATGTAAATAAGTCAAAAAGTTGATTATATCATCAGCTTTGACCATCGAACTAAAACATCAAAGTTGCATGTGTGGCAATACAAGTGGTGCCAAGAAGTTACATGTCTATTACATAATGGTGAGTAGTCCATCCCCTACTTGACTGCCCTTGATTTAGATCCAGAATTATTCCGATCCATGCACAAACTACTCCATGACCAAGCTTAAACTGCTTAAACTGCTAGAATTTCTCCAAACCACTGAAGCACACAAAGCCAAGCCTTGAACCACCCTGGTGCATCGAACAAGGTCTTAACCAACCACGAACTAACCATTTCAAGTCAACCCGAGCTCATTCAAAGTACGGAGACAAATCATGGGTTTTCAAACTCAGAATTGCTCCCCACAAAAACAGGGTGCCAACTGTTGGGTGAAAGCTACAGAGGCTTAAAACTCTTTGGCTCCAATCAATATCAAGTTATTAACTACCTCGGCAGATCTGAAACCAAATGATGGTAACAGAAAACATACTAATTCTGGAGCCTTGGTATATGAGAGTTTGTACAATGCCATTGAGTGGAATGATCAATTGTCAACTGTATGATAACTGTATTGGTACTTCAAATCACGTGAAGATGTGTTCAATAAAGTTTGCTTCCAAATTATATGATGAGTTTGTTTGATATGTTTGGGAAACTTGGTCTTTACTTAACGCATCATCATTGATTTAGACATTATTTATCGTGAATGGATGCTACAGTCTTGAGTCGCATGTATCTGGAATGCTGGCTCAGGGGTATGGTATCATACTGTCTTAAGTGTATTTCTTTCCAACCTGTGGACTTGTGATTCTTTGAGGCTACTGATTGCATGTTCATGCACAACTGAAGAAGAAGGGAATATGATGCGTATAAACTATTGTCAAATAGACTGTTCATAGATTTCTTTTAGTACATCTGATTTACAGTCTTTCAGATAAAAGTGTTCTTCCTAATCATGCTTGTCATCTATTATTTTTGGAAGGTCTTTTTATATGACACCATTCATTGACTTTTATTTACCATTGATGCTCAGCTAAAACCCATAGCTCATCCGCTGGACCCAGTGTTGAAGAAGATAATGTCATTGGATTAGCAGCAATAACGTGAGACATCCATCATTTGTGGGATTCATATGTTTCCATTGGCTGATCGCCTGTACAAAAATAGATTTCAAGGCCTCAAACAGAGTGATAACCTTAAGGCTTTTCAACAGACGCACAGACAAAGTGAGTGCAGGGGCTGCACTGGCTGCAGACAAGAGGAGAATCGTGTAGTGTTTAGATAATGATATTAAAACTGTTACAGTTTCAGCTATTGTTGTCGAACCAGCTATAATATATGGAACTTCCAATAGCTCGAAAAAAAGAAAAAAAAATCGCCGATAATTATCTACAGAATGGAACCCGGTGAAATGGCTGTGCTCAGAGCTTGATTGACTTGTAAAAGAAATTGTTCCTACTCAGTTCCGCTGTGCATTTAAATTTTAGTCTAATTTTGTGCCTCTGAAATCCATTGGCTTCGCATGTCCAGTCTCTTTTTCTTAACCGAGACTGCGATTTCCGACAAGGATATCTCTTGTTCTGCAAGAACCATGCATGAAGACATCATGCCATCAAATCATCAAGCTATGAAAGCTGGCCATTGCATTTTTTGCACTGTGCTCATTTCCTGAAAATTGTGCAGCTTTGTACCAAAAAAAGAGAAAAACTTCAGCGCATGTCATCATGTCTTGATCTTGGGTTACCTGCACCTCTTCACCATGTCATGGCGTTCAAAGCCTCTGAAGTGACATCATAAGAACCTACCTGCTCAACTATTGGCTGTCGTTGGCTCTACGTTGGTGAGATGATGTGCGAGCTGGTTGCTTTTCCAATGTCATGCTTGGTTGTGACTGCGATACAGGCCATAACTGCAGCGGAAGTTTGTTTTTCTACCGTCGTAATGGAGATGACAACCAGCCATTATTTGTCCAATCAAACCTCTGAATAATTTTAATTTAAAATAAAAGAATAATGGCTGTTATAATGGGCTATGATTAGCTGCTATAGAATTATGACATTTTATCATTAGATCACTTGTTACAAAATAATATATTACTATTGGAACTGACATTTAGGTGAATATAGGATGGATTTCCTTTGAGAACGACGGAGGATGGAATAATTTCTACTCCTGGAATATTAGTCTGCTTCACTTTGGTGATTATGCCATCATCATACCAAAGCTGTTCATAAACAGCTAGGGCTGGGCTTGGCTTGGTAAGAAGTGCATTCAAGCTTGATGCAACTAAAGAACAAGCTAGGCTTAATCATATCTAAAAGCTTAGCTCGCAAACAATAATCTAAGCCTTAAGCTTACAAAAATAAATAGGCACCCTGGTATGAAGTTTTTTTTTAAAAAAAAAATAGGTATTTCATACATTACAAGTATGAATACATCTAATAAAGTTAAAAAAATAAAAAATCACAAAGTGCTCGAAGCAATTCTTCCTTTCTGACATTTATAGTGCCTCTGAAATGGCTTTGTAGGGCTGCTCTATCTCTCCTATAGAAAGCTCCTCCAAGCCTACTTAGTACACACGGCAAAAAAAAAAAGCTTCCTATTTTATGTGGTCGCTGTTCATTTATCTATTTGAGAACTATAGATAAACCTTGTGTACAGTGACTCGAAACATGCATTCTTTTGAGTATACTTTGGCCTCTTCCATGTCAAACGAGCCCTTAACTTCCTGAAGCCAAAAGCACGACGGACAAATTGCCCGTGGGAAAAATACCCAAAAAATTTTCGGTTTGTAGCCACTGTCACTAAAAAATGACACATCATAGAGAAACGCCTGAGTGGTCATGGTGTCAGAGCAGCCTGCCCGAGAACTGAATGATTATTTATAGGTGACAAATGGGTGACAAATTGGTACTGCCGTTCTCTAAGCAAGAGTCGTATCAAAGTCACTTACAATTTCCATGTTCAAAACAATCTTTCCGTATACTGACAAAAAAATCCCCCGTCCTGCATATGACCATGGGTGAAAACCAACTCCACTGCCACCAAGATGGTAGCAAGTGGTAAGTGGACGATATTTTAGTAAGTTATCCAGATTTAAAATATATGGACGTCGATTAAATTAGAAGATCGGATGTTCCATATTTGAATGGCTTATTAGCAGCTTCCACTTGTACCAAGATGGCGCTGGGGTGACATACCCATACATAAGGCAGTGAGCCCAGTGGAATGAGCCCACGGGTCGAGAAAGACACGCGAAACCTGCGACATATATCGAACATTCTTTGATGGAAGGGGAGTCCAGTGGGGGCTGCTACGCAGATGGGCTGGTCCCTCTCCCTCCCCTCCTATTGAACCACCAAAAAAAAAAAAAAAAAAAAAAAACTCCACTTGCCCTCTACCGTGTGTCCTTCCCGAAACCGTGCGAAGGTTACCAATGGGCGCGTTTGCATCGCTTAGAGCTGGACTCCCCCAATTTCCTAAATTTTACGAATCTTAAATTTCAGTCATTCGAATTTTGAATTCTAAATTTAGAATTTCTAATTAGAACTAACGCAAGCTAGAACAATATTATGGTTTGGTGCATAAATTGATCCTCCCAATACTTGGTGGGATGGCATCATATATTTAAGAATCCATCTCGTATTTGTTTCCTTCACGGGAAAGACTTTTAAAAAGATCCTCTCGATGATGACCTGGGCATCGTCGATTGGCTTCTACCAGTGATTGCATTGTTATTGAAATATTATCGGTGGGATCCATACCCTCCTAATTTTGACAATGAACTTGGCATTGTTAGATCCTATTCGGTGGCTACAACTGATGGTTAGCTTTTTACCATCAGTTCAAGTTTTACCTTCTTTGGCTTTGGTCATGCTAGCTACCCTTGACCTTGGATTCTTGAAAATTCCGAGGCATATGACTCAATGTAATTGAAACCAAGGCTGCCAAACCATAAGGTTGGATATCTGACCCTTTTGTCATCAATTGGTGCAATCAATGAACAGGGAGAGTAGGTTTGTTTCTAAATATTTTAAAGATCAACTTGAGCCAACCCTCGCCGCTTAGGCAAGGAAGCAGGTTCGATTCTGAAGAGTGTTTACCAACCCTCCTTTCGAACCTCCGTTTTGTGAAGAGGAGATGCGGGTATGTATATTACAGATATATGCTGATATTTTAAGACTGAGATTTAACAAATAAGACCAAGCTTTTGCAGCAACTTAACAGAGCTTCAAGAACCACTCCTACTCAAACCAAGCTGGATCAAGCTCAAACCAACCTAGACAATTTAGGGACCATTCTAGGAATTTTCTTGGGAAGGATCAGCTGAACGAATTGCTGTTGCGTTTATCCGGCTGAACCTAATATTTTAGCATCAAACATGGGAGATATCTGATTTATCAAAGACCCAATTGCCAACTTTGTCTCTCGATGGTTTAGAAAAAAAAAATGAGTTGAGTTTCAGAGGGGTTTTAGTAGGATTGATAAAGCATTTTCCATTAAATTGAAATAGATAGAGGAGTGTTCTTTGTTCATTCAAATCTAGTGTCTCTAGAAAAGCAATAGTGGAATAAAAAAAAAAAAACCAAATTTTATCAAAATATTAGAGAAAGAGAGAATGTGAGTGTGTGATTTTCTGAAAACTTTTTGTCTCATTCTCAATCCCTATATTGGAGAGAGTGGTTTGAGGTTCTCCATTCCTGAAACCCAAAGCTGCAAGCCTTGAGCTGAAGACATCATTTCACAGTCACAGGTACTCGCTGGTTGCTCTGTCAGGTCATGACACAAGCCAAAGAACGAGCCAAGCTCAACATGCTGATTGCAGTACGGTTTCCAAGCCAAAAAAGCTACAAAGTGCCGCACTTCAGAAGCCAACAAATCCGGCATGGAGTTGGTGCAGCACTCGATTCACGAAGCATTCACGAGCTCAAAAAATCCTGAGAGGTTTACTCCGAGGATTCCGATGCAATGATCGTGACAAGGAGCATGCGCGGTGTACAAGCAGCTCGGACACAGTTTCCACAGAACAATATCTAGCATGGATTCGTAACCAATTAAAGAAAAAAAAAACATACTGATACCATACATCAATGTCGCCAGCAAACAAAATACTAGTTGTAACATTCCACAGTCCTTGAAATCATCCATCCAACAATTCATGCAAGGTTGGATGGATCGGAAACATCATGCACTAATTATGTAGCACAAATCATCCAAGTCTCATCCCATCCATACGAGAGCACTTCAAGCATACAGATAATGGCTTGCGGGTGATGTTGGACTCGGAAATCATTGTGGGAGAACCAGGCTTCACTGAAATACTTCGGCATCGTATCATGGAGAGCCGCATGATCAAACATCACTGCTTATCGTAATTATCTGCAGCAATTTAACAACTAAGCATTGTAGTTAAATTTCGCACAAACTTCACACACATCAGAAGCAAGCATATTGCTTCAAAATTTAAACTTTCATAACAAGTACAGAGTCGCTAACAAGAGGAAATAAAAGACCCTCATATACATAAAAAGGATGCCTAACATGCAAAGCTTTCCTGGTAGTCCTTGCTAAAACATGTCATAGAATATAGAATACTTAGTTCCATCCATTTCCTTTATAGACAGTAAAACCTCGAAGCTCAAGCTACTTCGCAGCAGTTACATCGGCGAAGATAATATATCCTTGTCCAAGCTCAATTTGGTGCTGTTTGAACCCAACCCGTGAAATCATCACTTGAAGAAATGATTGAGTTTAAACAAAAACAGTAATTAAGTGGACGACAAACAAAGATAGAAATCAGTACCTCTATATTATCCGATAGCACCTTGCACCGTCCAGACACAAGGTGGTGTGTCAGATCTCGGCCCAGCAACCGTCCTGTAAACATAGAGCTTCTCAACAGGGCAATCATCGGGCTGTGAAGCCCACGACCCTCCTCTCCTCTCATCCATAACCTCCACATTAAGCCATGGCATCTTCCGAGCCAGCAACCTACATGCTCCCAAGCTCACAGAGCAAGACGACATCCAAAGGGATCGCATTGTCTCCAGCTTAGCAGCATTGGCCAACAAAGCCTTGTCTCCAAATGGGCAGTCCCTGATTTCCAGCTTCCTTAAGCTCTTGCAGCCTGAGAGAATGTAATGTAGACCAGCATCACTATCCCCAGCAAAGGCAACTGAGAGCATCTCGAGGTGATTTGCAGCAGCCCCAATGGATCTAAACACATTATCGGTGAGGAGACCCGAGACAGAGAGACGCCTGAGATCCTTGCAGGATTCCACAATGGCACTAAAACCTGCATCAAGTGGCTCTAGAGTGACATAATCAGGTGTGCGGGGTTCAATGATGCACAAACGGAAGCACGTGAGATTGGGACTGTTCCTAGCAACAGCAAAGAGAGCAGCATTGGTCATTTGTCGGCAGAAGTAGAGGACAGACTGGAGCATTGGGCATCCCGCAGACACAGTGACAAGGCCATGCTCGGTAAGAGATACAGGATCTGCACCATAAGGATCACAAGGGAAGACACGCAATTCTTGAAGTAGCTTACAAGATGATGCCACAGCAGCTAGGCCATCATCCTCAATGACATCCATTACCTAATAATTGATGTTCATTGATGAGTATGTAGAAAAAAGTTAACAGAGATTAACTAGGGCAAACAGATAAACAGAATTATACAAAACTAAAAGGCCATCGATCAGAACCTTGACAACGTTCAACGCTAATCAGCATCCAAATGATATTGTTTTGGTACATTCAAAAGCAATGATAAAAATGACAGAAATGAAATTGGTGATCCTAGGGCAATTAAAGAAATTATCTGTGAGGTTAGGTGGAAATCGCATGTCAGCTTTGTACATTCTAGAAATATAAATTCTCAAACTAAGTTATTAAGGCCTACAAGAGGAAAGGAATATGGACGAAGAAACATTTTTCCATACAAAAGGAATAGGAAGTAATGCGGATTTACCCATAGTCGTTGAACATTCTTGCACCGGCTGACTAGCTTGATGAGGGCAGGGCCATCCACGAGAGCATAACTTAAATTCAGTGATGTGAGGCCATCACAGACCGGGTATATTGCTGGGAGATATTCTGGAACAGCTTCACATATTCCTGATAGGCTTTTCATGCTTTTACAGCTTGCAAAGGCTGATTCCAGCTTGGAGAAGAGCTCTGGACGGTATTCTGCTGTGAACTTGCCAGTTCCTAGGCTGGCCAGCTGCGGGGCCCTGCGTAGGAGGTTGACAAGCCTATCGAGAGGCACAGCATAGTTGAGCTTGAGGGTCAGGAGGTTGGTGCATCTGCTCACAAGGTGCTCAAGGACAGAGATATTCACATCCTCTTCTATGCTAGCAATGCTCAAATTTACCAAAGAAGTGAAAGATTCAGGAAAATGGCTGAGCCAGTGCACACAATTCTCCTCTACTCCAGTTTCCCGCAAGTCTAGCTCCCTCAGATTTCTGCAATAATGAACAAGATCTCATGAAAGATTCAGGAGAATATTTACTTTATTTATCATATGGAAGTTAGATGCACAGGCTGTCTCATACAAAAAAAAAACATTTAGCATCGAAAGTAGATAATTCTCAGAAACCAACTGCAAGAACATTTTCCATTACAGAGTGATTTTCAAAAAATAACAATAAAAAAAGCTACTGACAATATCTAGGTTGAAGTGACAATTGAAAACTAACCATATAATGTATCATGGTCATACAAGTAGGTAATCACAAAAATTTATGCACGCAGATGCTCTTCATGATACATACAAGGTAAACAAGCATAACAGTCATAATTGTATTTCAAATAATTGAGCCTCAAGTAGATATTAAGACAACAAAAGATGATTTACAAAAGACAGCTGCTGTTTCACAGAAAGGAATAAAAATATAATGTTTAAGGACCTAAGAAAATGTTTTTGACGACAGAAACCAAGAAAGTTAGAACAAAGATGCATATGACAGTAGGCATCCTCTGGGTCATGCACTATAGCAAAACAGCTTCCGGCCAATGCCAGAGCACAATTGATGGATTCTAGACAGCAGCATTCCAAGATATACCCTAGTCTACCATTCTAGGCATCTCTATATCCAAGCAGTCAACCTGGTTGTATATCATGAGAGCACTAGAAAAAAGTCGAAAGTATCGTATAAATTTTTCCTTGCAGTATGAATGAAAGTATTATATTTATGATGTTACACTTACTGCTCTGAAAATTTTCTTTTGACAAATTCTATTACTTCAGCCCATTAGCTAGCATGTCCTTTACATTAACTGTTGTCAACCTTCCTTATTATATGGAGTATTCCTTACAGGCAGGCCATGTTGAATTAAGAATATTTCCTCTCAGATTCATTCATAATTTCCACCTTTCTTCTTGCGCGACTAAAGGGAGGTCACATACGAATAGAATGCAACTTTATTGAAACAATTAGCAAGGATATTATAATTTTTTTAATTTGGTGATAAGCCCCCAAATAGAAAAGGAACAACTGAGACAGGATTCCAGCAAGAGCTTATCAGAAATACATAACATAGGGGGCTTCTCTCGATCCCTCTTCACCTCATTTTGAATCACAACCAGCTACCAAAGATCTGGAGGACGATTAGAACCCCAAAATGGGACCGAACCAGAGATTAGAGCACCTGATCTTCGCAATGTATCAAAAGTTGCACCTATGTCCAGTTTAAGCACGAGATGGAGCTTTCCACCTCAACCTTGGGTGCAGTTTGAGACAAAAGTTAGGCAAAACCAGTCAGCACGACCAAAATTTCATTTTACAAAAGAGAGATTTTTAGCAAAAGCTCAAGTCCAAACCACTCCTTTAGATTTAGAGTTTCCTTTTTGATCTCTTTAATCTCTTTAATCAATGGAATAAAATGGATCATCTACAAAAAAAAAAAACACTAAAAGCTTCCGACTACTGAAATACCCTTATAGATCTGGAGGAAATCTCATTTATCGCGCGCGCGCACCCAAAAAAGAAAAAAAAAACCTCGTTTCAGCGTCCCATTTTTCCCTACCTCGGAAGCTAAACTGACTTTGAAAAATAAATTTTAAGACAAAATAAATCGCACACTTCTCCCTTAATCACTTCTCCCCACATTATTCCACTGTCCCCACCGGTGGCAGAAGCTAAATCCACCACCAAAATCAAAGGCAAATAACCCTAATGCCCACAAATTTAGAGTTCCGGACGTCCCGAAACGAGAAAATTCTTCTTGTCGACGTTTTTATTCCCAAAATAATCACACCTTTCCTGTACTAGAACAGCGACATCTTGGCTCCAAACCCCGCTCCCAGCACAACATACTGGAATTGGGAGAAGAAAACAAGAGACATAATTAAAGAGGGGAGGGGAGAGAGGGAGGGGGGGGGGAGAGAGAGAGAGAGAGAGAGGGTGAGGGTGACCTGCAATTGGCGGCGATGGCGGCGAGGCCGGCGGTGCTGACGCCCTCGCAGAAGGAGAGCGCGAGGACCCTAATGTTCTTGAAGGACCTGGCAATGAACTCGAGGCAGTCGTCGGTGACGACCATGCGCTTGAGGCTGAGCTCCTCGAGTTGCGGCCACCCTTCCGCCATGGCAGTGACCCAGGCGTCGGCGCGGCCACCCCAGTCGGACGGGACGAGGTTGAAGTCGGCGAAGTGGGGCTTGCCCTTGATGGAGACGACGCGGACGTTGGGGAACCGGTAGATGGCGGCGGCGGGGGCGACGGCGTAGCAGTTGCCGACGAAGATCCGGCGCCGGGAGCGGCGCTCGATGCTGTACCAGCAGCGGCAGACGAGGGAGACGGCGTTGCGGTCGCCGTCGGCGGCGAGGAAGGAGAAGACGTGCTCCCAGACCTCATCGGGGAACATGGAGGCCCACCCCGCGCCGGCGGCCATCATCGGCCGTCCGATCGGTGGGTCCGATTGCTATCGGACGGTGGATAAAGGAGGATCCCTCGGCGCGGAGGAGGAGGCGGAGGAGGAGGCCGGCATTGTCACCAAAAGAGAGAGAGGAAATAAAAGAGGGACAATGGCAGCCATTTCTCTTTTCTTTTTCTCTGATTTGAGGCGTGCGCGGATCACGAGATGGACGGATGTAGGTTCAACACGTGGCATATTTATGAATGTTGGCCGTTGGATGGCCATGGCGTTCTTATCCACAGATGGCGACGACCCGGAATCGCAGGGAGCGTATTTGCGTATACGTACGTTAGAATTATGCATGGTCAGATATGACAGAGAAACGGAACAAAAAAGTTGAACCGGTAACGGGGGAAAAATGCAAAACTTCCAAAAATTAGAAAAAAAAGGAGTTTTATGCAAAATATACAATCTTTCCAATTCTATTAATTTTCCAATAAAACAAATAATCAAAAATGATTTTCTTAAAATTAGTTTTTAAACAAATTTCTTGCAACGAAATATACCTAGTTTGAAGATAGGATTGGCATAATGAAGATATATCATAATTTCCTCAATATATATATATATAATAGAATTAAATAACATAAGCTGAGATAAAAGTATTTTTAGATTAATAAATTTATTTTCATTTGATGATCAATAAATTTATTTGAATGAAAAGATTTTTAATCATTTTGTTCATTATGGTAGGATAAAACAGGAATAAATTCCATTCTAAAGATCTAAAAAATGGTTTCACAAATCAAAATAATGTGTTTGCCACTTATACGAGGATGAAAGTATTTTAATGATAAGTAGAAATTTCATATAATGCTATTATGATGCTAGGGTTTTCTTGAATTCATTCTAATATTTTTTTTGCAATTATATATTACAAATTTATACATAATTAGATAAAGTACAAATCAAAAATTTGAGAGATAAATTAATTAAAAACCATAAAATAATAATATGACTCAACCGAAATAGTAGGTCACATGCTAAAGTATAGTAATAACAAATACTCCAAAAGGTAAAAACAATATAAAAATTACTATATCTAATGTATCGCAAAAAGAGATGAAAAATAACATTACTACAGTTAGTGACAATTATAGCAAGGAATAGCAGTATAATTAATTGAAAAACAAGATAAAGAGAGAGTGAAAAATAAATAATAATAATAATAATAATAATAATAATAATAATAATAAAACATTTCTAACTTTATAACCAGCGACCGTTACGTTACTTACCATGGGAAACGCGTTTCTCGAAATCGAGGGGCATACGGGTAGGGGATGATGGAAGCTATTGATGAAGGGGATGTGTCCTCGGAATTCGCGCATGGATTGGACGGTTTGGATTGGAGGGGAATCTTGGACTCGGATGGTCCTGGCAGCCTCTGGAACCGTGGAGCACGTGACAGGGTTGGGTGGTCCCTACAAGCTTTTAGTGGGGTATAGCGACAGCAAAAGGTCCCCCAATTTTGTTTCCCCCACTATTTTATCTCCGAGTTTGTTGTTATACTGTTGGAACTCGGGACTTTATCTAATCTAATAGGCCCCTTATTTAATTCACTAATCCACCATTAGTTTACTATGATTAATGCTAGACCCTCTTTTTTTTTTTTTTTTAAAACCCATATAATAATCAAGCCATTTGACATACCAGCCCCCAACTTTTTCTTCTCAAATTAATACGCAATGTGCCCGCTTTTGCTCAAGTCATTTAGCCGGTTGTTGTTTCAAAGATTAATCATTTTTTTCTCTATCTTTATCTAATTTGAATTTAGTATTCACTCCATCAGATATGTTAGGTTTTTTTTTTCCATTCAATCATTTAATTTTATTACTTGTTGTAAATAAGTATATGAACGACGTTGGACCATTCAATCAGATGCTTCAGTTCATAACACGAATTCAATCCAGTATTCTGAAGTAACTTTCAATAAGTTCAATCGAATCCCTCCAAATCAAACTAAAGTTCAATGCAGTCTCATACCTGACTAAATCAGAAACAAACCTCACTTTTCGACATATACTTTATCCAAGATAGAATATATAAATTTTTCATCTAAATTGGATGCACGTCGAGTTAAATACATACCAAAAATAGGATACATATATTTTTTCTTTCAAAAAGATTCCCAATAAATATGGATAGAAATGTTTTTTTTTTTTTTTTTGCATGGAGAGCATCTGTAATATTGAGATTTGTAAAGGTGCTATATGTAAGAAAGCCGGTTGCAAGTGGGTGGTGGCAAATGATGGTCCTATTAGCATTTTGCATCATTAGCGGTCAACTTACCGTATGATGCGTGTGGACGGACGGACGGACGGACGGACGGATGGATGGATGGATGGATGGATGGGTCTGAGGGAGGTGACGAGGTGAGCAGTCCCCGCGTCTGATGGGTCATTCACTCTCCCATCCATCCTATTCCCATGAAGGGTCCCACCCATCCCGGGCGGTGACCGTATACCCGAAGCGCAAGCCTTGGAGGCTCAATCTCACGAGGATCCCATCACCGCCACGGAGCCGTTGCCATAAAAGGAGGCCCAAGGAATGGGTGGCAGCTTTAAAAGCCAGCAGCTTGCATCAGAGTAGGTAGGACTACGGTAGTTCGCAAAGAAGAGAGAGAGAGAGAGAGAGAGATTGATGATCTAAAAAATAATTAAAAAAAAGAAATTGGTACTGACGAGAGACAGCAGCCATCGTCCGATCTGATTGACCGAATTATTTGACGGTGCAAATTCCGTGTATGCCCTCCCGTGACGTCACCACCCCCCCCCCTTTCCCAACCCAACCAACAAGCCGATCTCTTTTGCCCATGATGACAAAAATGCCACCACCCTGCATAAGTGAAATAAATAAATAAATAATAATAATATTATTTAAATCATGATTTGCCGTACTGATTCAGTCTGGAACCGATACCGGATCAGCTTGGAATCCGATATCGATAGTTTATTATTGAAGACTGGTACGGAACCGGTTCGGATCGGTTCGAACCGATATGGAACCAGTTCGTACCGATCCGGACCGCCATCGGTACCGGTACGGCGGACCTTTATTTAAATTCTTATATTACCTACAGAAAAGAAAAAAAAAATTTAGCAGCCTCACTGCATCCATCAATCAAGTATCATAGTGGTAGTTGTGAGATCTATTTGTTTCTATTTTGATTTTTTTTTGCAAGAATACTATCCTAAATATTGAATTTTGCATGAGTATCCTCCTAAAACTGATATTTGCGTATATATCTTTGTAAAATACTTGCTTTGCTATTCTATACTTTTTTCTATTCTTATTTTTGCAAATGTACCCACACCATCTAATGTCGTTAAAATTAATGATTTTGAAATAACTAAAATATCCTTAATGGATAGATGTGCACAAAAAAAAATATTTTATTTTTAATTAAAAATAAATATGCTTTTTATTAGGGGCATTTGGCTAAAAAAAGCGTTACGAGGATATACAAATAAATATAAATTTTAAACGGATATTCACGTAAATTTAAATTTTTAGAAGGGTATTCATGCAAAAAAAAAACTTTTTCTATTTTTCAATTTGTAGAAGGATGCCTTCTCGACATTGGATTTTTTTGAATATATATAAATTTTGATTAGAAAAATATTAGAAATCAAAATATAGATTTACAATTTTACCTATTTCTGTCTGCCCCTAATATATTCATTCCGATAGTATAGCATCATTGTCGATAAGATATCTTAAAAGGATATCTCTACCAACCCATGTGGTGGACCAACATTTTCTTCTCAACTTAGTCAAACATATTCGTTCAGACCAACTAGTTTTGTTATATTTATTAGAGGATGGCAATAATTTGTCTTTTCTTTCTTTTGTTTTTTACTTTCAAAAAGTATGCAGCATCTCTTTCCCTACCAAAAAAATATATTTTTTTTTTAATTATTGCATGTTATTATCTGATATAATTGTTAATATATTTTTTAAAATCAGCTTTTACTATGTTTTCAAAGAAACTCAATCCATGACAATTTCAGGTAAAAAATATTCATAATTTGCATGATAACGGGGATTAACGGCGTTGAGGAGTTCCGTTATGTATGAAGGGGTATTTTGGTAAATGGGGGAGGGCGGGGAAGCTTGTCCTTTCTCGAGGCCGCCGGTGCAGTTGGACGGCTGGGATTGATCGGTAGACCGAGAGGAGATCTCTACCGTTGGGAGACTATTTCTTTGTTAATAAAAAGAATTATTTAATAATAAAAATAGTAGAAATAATAATAAAATAAATAAAGAAATGGAGCTCTGGTATCGATGGGAAACCCTGGGTTTTGTGGTTTGGGAGGAAGCGAGGTGTGAAAGACAAAAGAGGCTCCTCCTATACTTCACTTTTTAAATAGCACGCCGGTAGCTATGGTTACATGTTCATGGTTTGAATACATATGTAATTTTGGAGAGCTTTTTATTTGGAGAATTTTTTTTATCAAAATATTTATTTTGAGAAGCTGATTTCTTCAAATATGATATCTAAAAAAACAATTTTGGTATGTTTGGTTTACCATGAAAAAATGGTACATTTGAAAATGGCTTATGTTGTAAAAATAATAGATGAAAGAAGGAAGAACTTATCAGTTGAGGCGTGATTTCACTGTCCTTAAGAATAGATCGCGCCTCTCGGAGAATGAATTTTGGTGTAGCAGGTAATAGTGGCCTATCCTCCAGCCACACGAGGGGTCCCCTCTGCACGCGATGCACCCGATTAAACATTTCCGGATCGGATTCGCCAATTTTGGCTTAGACCTCCATTGGGTCCATACGCGCGTGAGCTACTTACTTTCTTTGCTTCACCAAGTTAAAAGGTTGAATACTACATAAAGACCTTTTGAGTTTTATCTCTTTCCAATATGGGACTAAAGAAAGTACACTAGACAAAAGGCAAAAGACAAAGAAGGGCAGAATTGGAATTTTGAAATATTCCAACATATGTTTGGTTAGGCATCTACTTTCTAAAAAAGTATAAGAAATATTTATTACATCTTTAATAAAGGAAAAGATCTTATCCATAGGTTTTGATGGATTAATGATAGTTTTGGAAGAAAAAATTCCAACTTCCAACCGGTAGGAAAGTAGCTTTTTCATATCCCTTATAGTTTTTCTTTCTCATGAAACATGAAAATTTTATTCCTATTAGAATACTATTTTTTCATCTCTCTTCTTTGAAAACTCCTACCCAATAAGAGGCCTGTTGACCATACTTTTTTCTTCTTTTCCTGCGAACCAAACGAGTCCTTAGTAGAATTTTAGATTTTAGTCAAAAAAATGTTTGATATACATGTTTGGAAATCTTATTTCAGTAGATGATCTAGTGAGAGGTGTGTAACTATAGTTTTTTTTATTATTCTTGGTTTGTTGGTTCAAATTTGGATCCTATATGAGCCTTGGAACTATAGATTGCATTCTCATGAGATAGACATGTTTTGAGAGAAGCTGTAGATGTTAGAATAAGTTGTACTCAGATTCTGCTAAAATTTATCAGAAATGCTAAAGAAACGAGAGAGAGAGAGAGAGAGAGGGGGATACTGTAGATATAATTGATGTCAACAAGATATCTAGTGGAGATTTCAAATTTGGAATTGACTAGAGTTGGATCCACCACAACTTCGCTGGAAAGGGATAGCCTTGAGAATCCTAAAGAAATTCAGCTTATTCCAGTGGTCTATAAAAAAGAGTTGAAATAATTTTATTCCTCAACCAACCGGCTAGCTAAGATTTGACTAACATCATGTGATTTCACAAAGATAGCTGCAGGTTAATGTAGAACTAGTCTTACACGAAAGTAATTAAGTTGTGATTGGCTGCTTAATTCAAATGTTTGCAAGAAATTAAGAGCAACACATCATGGCGGCCATACCATGCTCTCACCTTTATATTTCCATAGTTTGTTTTGAAATTTAAAAAAAAAATCAATTTTGTGATATTATATATGTTGACCCTCAATGAGAGCTTGTCCCTAACGTTCTACACATTATTTTCCCCCTCCTTCCTTCAATAAGGGACATATATGTAAGAAAGAATATGTAGTGAATGTTGAACTCTTATCTACCCTGCTTATTACATGTTGTCTGAGACTAACTTTATTCTTTGATTATAGTAATCATCATACAGTACGTCACAACCTATAACCTCACCCAAAATGATTAGTTAAAAAGTATTATTTGGGTTTCTCGATCCTGTATAAGTATCCAAGATTTACTAGCGAATAACCGATGTGGGACTAAACACACGGGTCCACACATGGTATTTTTGAAAATAGCTTTCTTAAAAGATCTTTCATGGACTCTATCAAATTGTGTAATGCTTTCATGATCCAACTATTCACAAGTAGGCAACAATGATGGTGCCGTAACCTAGTTGATATAATGCCTAGTTGATATAATGCGTATTACGAAACAGGGCATGGCATGACCTAGTTACCTGCCTACATGATTAATTTACTCACGAAGTAAACATAGATAAAGTTAATTTTATCGAAGTTAATAAACTACGAACTCCCTCCTTAGTAAACTAAGATTTCAATGGATTTGGCAGGCCTAGCAAATTTAATTTCTAAGCTAGAGTAGGTAAGTCGCCCAACCTAGAAGAGTCAGGAATCTAGGTTGTAGAAGATCCCAAGCCTGGCTCCTTGTTCCTCCAAAGATTACCAGAGAATCTTATCTAGATATATCATAAGCTCATGAATCTTTGTTTGGGGAGTTTGCATATCAAAATGCCCTTTCACCAGCACATAGCAAATCTTTTCACAATCTCTTTACGGCACGATTTAACGACAAGACACCGTATACTACGCCAAACCACTAAACCATTAGTGACATCCCTCCTGACCATCATCATTAATATTCGGAGTCCATGTAAGATGTGTTCTTGTGTTCAAATGTTGGAAAGTTTCCTCAAGTTTTTAACACACGTAATTCAGACTCATGGTGCCCCTAGTACTATTCCAAATGAGAGAAGAAAAATGTAATAATATTGTGTCGTTATACATCACGATCAATTGACTTTAGCTTGGATTGGGTGCTAATCTATGAATAGTTTCTTACTGTCGGAAAACTATTAATATTTTTCTTTTCTACATGTGATGCCATGTTTGCTTTTCAAATCAAACAACCCATTTAGCATATCTGCTTTTAGGTGCTCATGTTTCGATCACCCCAGTCCTTATCAAAGGATTGGCTGAATCAAATTAAAAAGAAAAAAGAAAAAAAACCTCACCTAGTGGACATTAAAATCATCAAATATTATTGAC
The DNA here is from genome assembly GCA_025769935.1 of Phoenix roebelenii. NCBI lineage: Eukaryota > Viridiplantae > Streptophyta > Magnoliopsida > Arecales > Arecaceae > Phoenix > Phoenix roebelenii. The sequence continues at coordinate 3,805,463 of JAOXJJ010000001.1, forward strand.
TGGCCATATTTCCACAATCTTTTAGTTGAGTAATTGGCAAGATAGGACCACCTTCCCATTAGATGGGTTATGGTCCATTGTATGTCTGAAATCTTCATCAGCCTAGGGTTAGGGTAGGCAGTAAGTACTAGGACATGCATGCTAATGTAATCCACATGATGATGATGGGTCAAAAGATGGATGATGATGTTTGAACCTTGAAAGTGTTTTAAGGTGAGGCAATAGAGACTTTTGTTTGTGATGCTTTGTTTCTGATTGTTTGGTCGATGGATTTGCTGGAGCTCTAATATTTTATTTCCTCTGTTGTTGGATTCTAATGGCGATCTTGTGGGTCTTTTCTGGCCAAGTGTGCACTCACATGAACAAAGCATCCAACTAATTCGGTTTAGTGGAACACATGTGGTATGAGTGCGCCATTAGTGCCCACTAATTTGTTGGAGATTGTACGGGGGAGTCTTTGTGGGTCTTGTGATTGTACGGTCTTTAGATATCCAATGGTTTCTCATGGAGAAGAGTCCATGAGAGCTCTAAAAGTTGGAGGGTCAAATGGCTTTGGCTGCCATCCGCAGGACCATGGTGTTAGAAAAGGAGGAATCGAAAAGTATACGACTTTATTGTTTTCAGGCTGTTCCGGAGGCACTTGCCTTGAATGGCCTGCGCTGCGAACTGCGTTTCGGAGACGTAGTTTTGTCTCTTCAACCACGGACAGGGGCGAGCATGACCCAAACCTAACTCTGCTTCATTTAGAGCGGCTCTGTAGATTCAAACATGACCAAATCTACCACCGAGGTGGTAGCAAAACGAAACTAAAATTCCACCAAAGTGGCTCAGATTCAAAATGCGCAGGCGTCAATTAAATGCGGGGACTAAATTCCCCCCACCTAATTTATCCAATGAAGTCGCCATCTGATCCGCCGGTACCGAGATGGTGTTGAGATAACGTACTCACACGTGAAAAAGGCTGCCACGTTGGTCGAATTCCCCACAAATCGAGGAAGGTATGAGTGTATTATCTACCCATATCTGACATTCCCTGGTGCAGGAGAGACCTAGTGGGGGCTGCTGCTACGCAGGTGGAGTTAATTCGC
>JAOXJJ010000001.1:3806938-3826449 GCA_025769935.1 Phoenix roebelenii
CACTTATTCTTTGCCCTTACTTGAAATATCAATCTCATAAATCCACCAACATCTTCTTAAATATGAATCTCATCAGCACATGAATCAGGTTAGGAGAGAGAACATACATGCCTAGTCCCATCCTGAACAGGTCCTTTCTCTAACCTAGAACGAAGTCCCAGGTTTAGAAGGGACTGTTGAACTGGGCCTAATCCTGTCAAGACTAGTAGACTCATTGACCAACCCATCTGCAGCCACATCAAGCCACAAGTCATGCAGATAAAATAACTGTCTGAGATCAAATCTTTGTGACTTGGCATGGTCTGCCAACTGTACAAATTTATTGCATTCTTATAAACCACAACTAACAGTAGGCATGAAAGTGAATGCAAGCAAAGGCTGCAGCAACAACTTTCAGATCTTTTAAAGAACTAACCCCCATGAATGCTTCCAAAGCATTTCTCATTCCGGGTAACCTTTTGGATTGCCTTGCGGCGAAAAATGAGTCTTCTCCAAACAAGTTCATACTTGTTGGGAGAAAAGACACCACAAGATCAATCTTGGTCCGCAATGATCTTCCGAACATCATCATCAACTACCAACCATGCACTCTGTACCCATCGTTTTTCAGTCCTCCCACAACACGAACATCATAAAGATGGAAACACTGAATGAGCAAAACAGAAATCCCAGCTTTACCTGTATTTTTGGCATCTTCTGCTCGAGCTTCTATTTGGATATGCATAAAAAAGGCGGAAGAAAGCCTCAGTAATACAGCCCACCTTGAGAATCTACGCAAGAAAATTACATAAATGCCGGTAAATAATCAATGCTAGTGAACATATCCAAATGGATTTCTAAAAATAAATTGCCACGAATATCCTGTAGAATGACGAGCGATCTCCCATTTTTAATAATAAAAAGTAAAGATTCTGCTCGAGCTTATATTTGGATATGCATAAAAAGGGCGGAAGAAAACCTCAGTAATACAGCCCATCTTGAGAATCTATGCAAGAAAATTACATAAATGCCGGTAAATAATCAATGCGAGTGAACATATCCAAATGGATTTCTAAAAATAAATTGCCATGAATATCCTGTAGAACGACAAGCGATCTCCCATTTTTAATAATAAAAAATAAAGATAAATGAATCCAATTATTTTTAGAAACATTAAATTTATGTGGGGCTTAGTAGGGTCAAGTGAATGTGCTACTAAAATCAAGTTGAATGATGTCAAAAAGATATGGAATGATATCAAAAAGATACGACTTGCAAAGCATACTATCATAGAAACATAACAAAAGAATATATCAGAATGTAACAAGTTGCCACTCATCTGCAAGCCCAGACACAAGTTTATATGCCAAAAGCATGGTTAACCCATTACAGTTCCAAGTATCCATAAAAGATAACTAGAAATATCTCCCTGCACCTAATAAAAAGAAAAGAAAAAACATACTGACTGGATCGTTGCTTCTACCAAAGACAGGTCTAACAAGGCAAGCCAACTCTCCTGCAAGACAAGAAACAACATATTATTCATTTAGTTCAATAACGGAAATATCATAGTGATATTTCATGCATTAAATCAAGAAAAAAATATTGACATTAGTGATATACCTTCCAATCAATCACATTCACATTTGCCGTATTCTGTAATTTAGACAATGGATGCATCTCAATATGCATGAAAAACATCATATTTCGTGACTTTGCATTATCTTTGAAATTGCAAGTTACAATTCATAAAAAAAAAGGTGTTTCCTTCAATGAAAATTTATAAGATCCCTTCGTTTAGAGATCATGCTGGTTGCTTGTGGAAGTTCTGGGGTTGAATGCCTTTTTCTTTTTTCTGTTTTCCTTCTATATCTATTCCCTTTTGTCTTTAATTCTTCATCCTCTCGATGAAATTGGTCGATTTACCAACTTCGCAAAAAAAAGAAAAGAAAAGAGAGAGTATTAAAATACTTTAAATCACGTAACTGCAAATTTCTACATTGCATATTATAATCCTATAATCTTCCAACTCATGATTTTCTTTACTTATTCCATTAGACGTCAAAAACTTCAAATGCAGCATAGAAACTAATGCATCATGGTATATCAATTAGAAACAAACAGGAAACAACTATTAACAACCTAAACAACAGGGCATTGTACTATCACAAGTAGCAGTAAATAACATAATCATAGTCAGCTAGTGTTAAAATTACAAAACTTAAAATCCATATCCTAATCTAAAATCTAACATATCTGCTCGTCAGCACTTATCTTCTCGCCTGTGCTGACCAGCAGCCTTTATTTCATTGGCTGCCAGTCAGGGCTGAAAATGGATCCAATATCAATCAGATATCAATAATATCCATATACATATCCATTTTGATGAATACGAATGCTAAATTTGCCAGATACTGACAATGCAGATATAAATCGGACAATTAAACATTGTAGCTAGAATATTATTCAACTTCATGTTTTATTGATTTGCATTAACTAAAAATAAGGACGTAAGCCTCCAAACTTTCTTTTATTATCTTTCTAAAATAGGCAAATGATCCCACAAAAAAAAAGAAGTGCAACCACTTTATCACCTGACTCTTTTAGTGGATCCTAACAATTCTGCTAAATTACACCCCTTGAATTGAAAAACTGATCATTAAGGATGCAATCTACCAAATCAAAGATGTTATTTTATGGGAAAAAAACTAAATTAAAGACAATGCAACCAATTTTGAATTTATGACAACTATATAAGGTTAAATAGGATTGCAAAAGGACTTGGATATTCAGCTACAGATTGAATACTTGCAATATGCATATCCATATCTGCTTTTTTTTTCTTTGACAGATATTAAATTATTAATATGGATATGGATATTGGTTGGATGTTAAAATTTGAATCCATGTTCAATTATTTCTGGATATGGAAATGGTTCTTTTATGGATATTATTTGATCCATTTTCACCAAACTGCCTAAATGGGGTATGCGGCCTGGTCGACAACGTTCAGCCGATCAATGCATTGCCTTTTCCAAGGAAGTTGTTCATGTTTATTTTGGGTTCGGCAATCAGGTTCCACCACTATGGTGATAGGGCTGCATTACTTATGACAGTTCAGTGCAAGTTGAATCTATTGGTTACAATAAACATCTAAAACTCACGAGTGCCTATTTCCTACTCTTTCTAGGTTGTTCTCCTCTGTTCGACCACCTCGCCTCTGATACTCAACCATCAGAAGCTCCAGTCCCATCATCCAGACTGACAGCTGAGAACTTCAGCCAATGAAGAACTTTAGTTCTTATTGTGATCATTCTTATTGCAATTAGCATATACAAAAAAGACACCTGGTTGGATAGAGCAAGGGCCTTGTTGCTATGGCTTAATGAAGGGAGAAGCAAGGGGAGGAAAAAGGCGTCCCCTGCTATCCGATCACAGAAGCTTTCTCATTAGTTGTAGCATTATAACTGAGTATTATCGACAACCCTATTTTTTCCCCTTTTCTTCCCTTACAAAAAAATGGCTTGAAGAGGAGATGTTGTCGGATGTCGGCAATGATATATCTTCACTCACTAGGAGTAAAAGTTGAACCCCCAACCCCCACCCCCCGTCCAGGTGCCTAATTCTGTCATAAGTTTGTTGTTTTTAACTAAGGAAGGTAGAGGTTCATTGGTTTAGACTTTAGAGAATTTGTTTGCATTGTCATTGATGCTGTGTTCACCATGAATCATTGATTCAAGGAATATAACTCAATGTTCCTCACATTCAATTTTGATTTCTAATCCTACACTCCCTTGTATCCTTCAAGAAAAAAATGGTAAATTATGTTTCATTTGATTGTCTTCTTTTTTTTTTGTTGTTGTTATACATCTTTTATTAATATTAGTATGTCTAGAAAACTTTTTGCAAAAGAAGTCACATATTAGATCTTATATAATGCACTCATGTTCACAAATATGAACATCATTAATGGTTCAAATTTAAGCAAGGAACAATGCTAGGTAGTAATAAATACATATTAGCAACAAATATTGCATACTACTGGGTTATACATAACAAACACTACTCATCTCAGACATAACAATATTATGCTTCAAGTTATACCCCTCAAGATGTCCTTGTTTATCTTTTTTATCGTGACTGAAGGTCCTCCATTGTTATTCCAAAAGCAACATGAACATTACAGATTATAGCTTGTGGGTCTAGCATTTGCTCTGCAATAGTACTAAAAGCTAACAGGGCTTCAGTAGTTATTCTTTCGTAACTACTTTCACTTTTGACATTGCCAAGATAGAAGACCAAACCTTATTAGCAAGAAGGGGAAGATCTTGCACAAGGATAAACTTTCAAGGGAATTTGTTGTGAATACAGCCTAATCTGCTAGGTTTTTGGTTAGATTGGGATTTAGATTTAGATTCTCTTAAAAGTTCAGGGAATCTTTTCATCAATCTTGGTTGTCAAGGTCTATGATCCAACCTACCAGTCCCCATTGTTCCCTTAGTTGCTCTCTCTTTTTAATTCTTTCCTCCTTTGCTTTTAGGCAAAACAAGGAAAGAGTCCTTCAATTCCTAGGGTCCAAGTTAGAAAGTCTGAGAGAGGTTTTTGGGTTTAAAAACAGTAACTTGAGAACTATTTGCATAAATTAAATTCAAAGACCCTTCTTTCTCATTTTCTTCTCTTTGAACATTGTCTATAAATTTTGTGCTGTGAAATGAGTTCCTTAGGACGAAATCACAGAAATTAAAAAAAGCCAGAAATTTGTAATCTTTTCTGGTTATTTCTCAGGTCTGAAATCAAATTCAGATCCATATAAAGTGTGGGTCAATTGCTTCTAGAACAATCCTGAACCACACTTGGAAATTAAATTTGAAGGTTTCCTTCAGAATATTGTCTTGTGTGAGAACTCTTTTGAACAGGAGTGGTGGTTAAATAGAATTTACAAGTCCTACTCCATAAGTCTAATAAGGAAATTAATAAATGCATGAAATAATAGGCATAGTAACATTTTTAATTTCATAAGAACAAAACTGATAATAATCTTGATTATATTACGCAACATTTCCCGGAGCCTAATGCTCTGTGCCCATTAACTAGAGAAAGGATAAATTTTCATGGTTAAAGCTCCTCAAATCTCCAACCAGAACGAGTAATAAATCAATCATAATTCAGTAATTAAAGCTCATAGATTGGAGAAAAGCAAAGAAATCCATAGAAAGATTTTATATAATTATTTGAACATAGAATTCTACACACCATAGTCTATATAATAGACAAAAAGAAAAATAAGTTAAGCAACCGTGCAGTTACTGCTTCATACACATAAGTTTCCATGTCCAATTGACATTATGTCAAGCATCGGGTTACTCTAGAACTACAAGGATTGAGATTTGCCAGAAATTTAATGATAACTTGGAAAAAGATTGAATACAGAGATTCTCAGAAAAGCACAACTGAAGGTGAAGAATGAAGAAGGAAGTGACTGACTTACAGGTACTGATGTTAGTGCCATATTCAGAAATCCATGCTGGATGTTCCATTCTTACCAACTTCAGTTCGGTACAATTGCAGGTGCTTCACCTAAATTTTGGCCTCTTTGAAGGCACGCCCTTCCTTATATCTGGAACACGAGACTTGGAGAGGGCTTTTGCCTTCCTTCTCCTCCTCTCATCTTCACTGTCAGACTCATCACCCTTCTCCCTGTCAGCATTACTTGCCTCCCGCTCCAGCTCCTCCCAAGTCTTCCCCTTCTCCTCTTCAGACTCCTCTTCTGAATCTTCCTCTTCTTCTTCATCCGACTCCACCAGTGACTCACTGTCATTATCATCATCATCAGAAGATTCTGGCTCCATATCAGAGGGCTCAAACCCTTGGTCTGATTCCTCAGTATTATCGGATTCCGAGTCACTTGCCTCCAAGTTTAGGAACTCCCATCCACCATCTTCAATAAACTTCTGAGGGTCATCCATAATTGTTTTCAGGATTGGGCGCCAATTTAAGTTCAATCTGCTCTCATAATACTTCAGATCAGTAGTGTCGAGCCACTCTTTGATTCCATCTAGAGATGCGGATGGAATAGAATCTATGCGAAGTACATCTTTCTTGAAGTCTTTGAATACGATGGTCATGTCAAAGTTCTTCTGGCCAAGCCCTACCCTTTCCAGGTTAACAATTTCAATCTCACTCAAAGTAACTACCAGAAACGGTGTCTCGATAAGTTCAACCAAACAGCTCGAAGTTGGAACAATGAAAGCTGAAGCCTTGTGAGGAACTCCATGGAAACCAAGCTCCCTCAAAGGCATATCGAACTCCAGATCAAGATCTTTGAGTTGTGGCTGTGTCCAAAGTTCATGTACCTTGTTGACAAAGTTCTGAAAATCCATGTTTATTCTGTTTTTTCTGTCCCTCTCACGCTGCTCTTCCTCTATCTCATCTGGATCAAGGGCTGATCTCCTTCCACCACCCAATGTCTGTACAACATCCATCACCTCAACATAAAATTGGACATCCTTAGTCTTCTTATTGCCCACCATTATGTGATTGTGCAGATGAAAGTGCAAAAGTGTAATCATTTCTCTCTCTGCAGGCTGGAAGAAGGCATGCTTAATGTTTCCATACATAATATCTACTCTCTCATCAGGTCTTGGGGTTGAATACCGGAACCCATTGACATGAGCCTCTAAAGTACCAGGTAGCTTTCTTCCACGACCACCAAACACTGGGCGTATCCACAAGTCAGGTAACCTGATTGGTTTCATCCTATTGCCAGAAAGCTGTAGTTTCTCCTGAGTAACCAAAGTGGCCCTCTCAGCTCTCTCTGATTCCCTAGATGCAACTTGCCTTCTAAGGGTCTTGATCAGTTGTACCACTTCACTGCTATGCCTTGGATCCTTGGAACGGAAAGTAATCTCCTTCAAGTAGATAGCACCTTGAAACTTAAGGGAGTTTGCATCATGGGGGTTAAAAGGCGTACCAGGCACATTGAATATTATACGAATAGTGCAGGTCCGATTGTCTTGATGTGAAGTTACACTCTTCACAGTAGAGACGTGGAAGGGAACCATGCTTCCATATATTGGCAAAAGAATAGCTTCATTCTTCTGGTCCACTTGTATCACCAGCTCCCTTGAGTAGGGTATATCATTGACATTCTTGTAGGCAATCAGTTCAGTTGAAGTTCTTACAGAACCTCGCCCATCTGCGGCTGCAGAGCCACTGCCAGCTAGCCTCCTGGCAGTCTCTTCATTCTTCTGGCGAGCAAGTTCTGCCTGGTGCTGTCTCCGCAGCTCTTCCTTTGACATCTCCTGGTTGTCCGACCTCAGTGTTGCTTTGGATGGAAAGAGATCAGTGCCATTAACAGGAGGCCTGACCCTGGGAGGCTCTTCTTCTTCCTCTTCCTCATTAAATGAGTAAGCAACGTCCTTGACTGCCTTGGAGCAGCCTGCTGTCAAGACTTCTGGGGGCTTTTCACTAACAATAACAGTATCAGCCAGCAAAAGAGAGAATGCCTCAGTCTTCGGATTGTTAGTCTCAGCTCGGAGGTTCTGGAAACCAAGCAAGACGTTAAAAACCATGCCTGCCTTCAGTGGCCGATCAGTTTTTGAATTTAAGCTAAACCCAGATTCACGGAACTCGAGGCCGATTCCTGTTCCAGCTGACTTAGTCAGATTTGGAAGGAGCTCCGGCGCTTCTTTCTCAACCATGGCTACTGCAGCTTGGTAAGCAGCACTAACTTTATTACCAGGCTTCAAAGCACCTATTGCAGCATCATGAGCCTTGAGGAGAACTTCATATGCCTTACTCTGAGTTGCAGTAGCATCAATCAAAAATGTTCTGGCAATATTTGAGCAATAACTGTTGTAACGTGACCCAATTGCACATATGATCACACTTGTCGAGTCATAGTACAGATTGTCATCATTACTTGATGCACTTGGCCTGAGATCAAACTTACCCCCACTCTGAAATATAGGAGGATAGCATATATCAACATTTTCTGCCTTCAGCTTGACTTTGATCTTAGATGGATCAAGTATCACCTTTTCTGTATCATCCATCAGTGAAGAGTGAGAGACCTTCTTCTCTTCATCAATAGCCTTCTCAAGCTTTGGGACCACAAAATTCTTCATCACCGATGAAGTTAGATATGCAGCTTTCCTGACACAAATGAGCTCAATGGCATCTTTGGCAGCAAACAGTTCTGAGAAACCAGGTGTTACATCAGTGAGCTGTAACGTCGAGCCTCCCAGCTTCTCGGACCATGTTTCGAGAAGCTTCCCTTCGGGTGCCTCTTTTGCAATGTATCCAACAATGCGATTACCAGATTTGGACTGAGCACGAACAGCATGTAATATCTCATCCATCAAGATAGTCCCATCATCATTCTTCGCCTTGACATGTATCACAACATCAGTGCCAACAGCCTCCTTTGCAGACTTCTTAAGGGTTTCAAGCAGAGCCGCTTTCTTCTGACTACACAAGAAATGGATCTGCTTGCTCATGAAAACCATGATTGTCTCTGGGAACTCATATCCAAGCAACCAGATATTCAAGGATGATGACTTCAGATACCGAAGATCTTCAGAAGGAGGGGGGGTTGCAATGGTAATAACATCAGTAGAGCTCCACAGATCAGTTCTGTGCTCCTTCCAGTGTGTATAAAACCCCTTCAGACGCTTGCTGAAATTCTCAAGATCGATTGTGTATACACTAGCCCCAGAGCCAGATGGTTTTGTGCTCTGATGGTCAGCCATCTACACCAAGTCACATCCACAAACAGCAGCTACTAATTTTTGGAATGATAAATGAGTTATTATACTCTAACCTCTTGCAGAGAGAAGATCAACCTGAGAACAAAGAGTACACATATGTAAAGATCCAAATATTGTCAAAATATAAAGAATAAAAGAAAGAAGATACATCTAATTCTGCAACATATAAATCAAAAGATTTCACATCCAGCCGTGCATGGTCATGGAAATTGTTTAATCTCGTGCTTTCTACATGCCTGGAGGTACGACAAATGACGGGACACTTCTTTCTTCTCTATCTTTAAGTATTGCACTTCCCTTGGTTCATCCAAACACAACTCCTCTTTTGGTCATCCAACACCACTGATTTCCTTAACTGCCAATGCTCATTATAAACCCTACCAGAGATCTATTCTTTTACCTATTTCTGGATAAACTATTGACGAACTAGCAAGCAGAATGTGCATGGAAAATGCCTGAATACCACTGTATTATAAATGCAAACTAAAATTTCAGCAAAAATGGTTATACTGCACGATAACATTTCCCCCCTTCTCTACAGGGACAGTTGTAGTTTAAGCAAATACTATTTTAAATCTTCAAATACTCGGATGCTATCAAATTAGGAAACTTGTTGATCCAAACTTTTATTTGAAGGAGAACATTCAAAAATGGAAAGAAAAAGCTGTTCAGAAAAAAACAAACCTCCGCCACTGCCCCGCAAAGGAAAAAAAAAGATAATAATAACTCTAAAATATCTCCCATTTTCACAAACACATAAGCGAACCAAATCCATTACTCCTTTAAGGTTAGTTCAAGGGCTCCAGAAGAACAAAAATCTCAGCAAACCGCACAAAATTTCATCATAATTCCCACAAAAAACTAGAAACGACTTTCCCCTCTCCCACGAGCACCAACGAGAAACCCTCCAGAAAACAACAAATTGAACTTAGGGTTATGGTTAGAATCAGGGTCAGAGCCATCTCAATCCCCGAAAACCAGAAAAAACAAACCGATTAAACAAAGCAAAGAGTCAAAATACCTCGCAATTCTTCCTTCGCCTCGCTCCTATCAACAGCCCCAATCCACCCTTTCCTTCTGCAAAGATCAAAACCAAAGTTAGGGTTAGGGTTTCTGCGAGTTCAAATCAAGCTCAAAACCACGCACCAAAGAAAGAAATGAAACAGCAGACTTACTCGTTTCTCTCCGTCCCGAGAGCCCCGTTCTGCTGCCCCTCCGATTCTGCGGTGGCGGCGGCCGACTTGTTCCCTATCGAGGGAGGGCTAGGGGGCGGGTTGGGGTTCCGGAAACGCTCGAAATAGGGGAATTCGGCGGCCCAAGAATCCTCAAAGAAGACGAAATCCAATCCAAAGGGAGGATTGGAGGAGAAATGAGAGAAGATTAGAAGAAGAATGGAGAACAAAACGAGGGAATGACAGAGTGAAGGGAGAGAAAAATCGAACCTTTATAGAGAGGGGCGAAAGATCGAGAAGCGAAGAGGGAGGGAAAAAAATTGGTCGAGCGAGGGATAGGAGAAGGGCTTCGATAGGGGAGATCACAATTAGACCGCCGACTTCGAGACTATTTACGTGAACTGCCACCGCTTGCAGGTTTTCCGGGACAGACTCAACGCCGAGCCGAATCCCTTTAGGCCCGAAACTTGTTTGGGTCGCATCATGTTGGCTTTGGAATGGGGTTGTACCTTTCACGCAAAAGAAGGATTCACCTTTCTTCACGCGAATCCTCCATTTGATCACCCTCACACAGATCTCAAAGCATCCAAACTCTATTATTCATCGGTCTTCATATATGCCAAAGCGATCGGTGGATGATCCAATGGTAAATTCATGAAAGTTACAACCCTGATCAGCTGGGTTTGGACCGAACCTGCATCCGGTCTGAATCTGCGTTTTGAGACCGCACTTGAATCTATCATCTTGCTTTTGTGCCTAGGTATCGAAAGGGTCCTAGACCAATGTGCCGGTGAGAGAGAGAGAGAGAGAGAGAGATTCATCACATATGCAAAAAGAGCATTGCCTTTTGGAAGATTTACATATTAATTGTTAACTTACATAAGAGCAGGATGGCAATAAGAGATCCATGTTGTCTATTAACTCAAATGTAGGAAAATGTAAAGAGCAAATCAAGGACAATGATTGTAAGTGTAGTGGATTCAAAGGGGACAACCACAAGGAGCAACCAAAATTTAGAAAAACAAAGGAGGACTAGGAAGTGAAAGTGAGAGGATCACATTAATAACCATAAGCAAGGAGCACAACAACCACTATGCTGAAGACAACTAGAGCACAAGTTGGTATGGTGTAGAGAAAGGGAGGGGAAGCCAAAAGGTGAAAATGTCTGAAGCAAGAGTAGGAGGAGAAGAGTATGAGACCAATGATGATGCCCAACAAAGCAACATCTATAAAACGTAAATGACAAAGCTGCAATGAAATGGCAGGACTTGGACATGCAATTCACAAAGAATAATAGGAAGATACATAGGGAAGAAGAATGTTTTGATTTCTACTATGGAGTTCTATCATATGCACAATATTATAGACGCCGCTTATTGGTGCTTCTCTCGTTATTCATGACACAACTAATAATAACAAGTTGTAGCTATTCAATCTATATGTATTTAGAATATTTATACAAAAATAGGACACTCCTTATGGCAGTTGCTAAGAAACTAGACACACCCTAGATTTTCCCAGACAATTACTTTTATTAGTTTTTTAATTACAACATGCTTATATTTGCAGCTTCTGGATGGCAACATAGTTGCTTTTGGTCTTTTTTTTTTTTTCCTTTTGAAGATTTATTGTTCTTCCATGGACTTGAAGATTCTGATTCTTTAGATAATCTGTCGGTTGTCTCAAAATGAGAGATCCAAGATTTCAATATACTTGATGATAAAATAATTATCCCTAGTTAGTTTAGTGGCATGCTTAACCTTGTATGCATGCATGCACACATACACACGTCAACAATATTAGTGGCTCTATTTTAACAAATTTACATGGCACATTTCTCCCATTAAAACCTTTGCAGACACTGTAATAGATAAGCTGTAGTGGCCAGAGGTCATAACTCATGTAAGAGGACCACGCTTTTTTCCTTCAGAGGAGAGCAGAAGCTTTATCTATTGAAAGAGAACCATGCTGCTAGGATTGCATCATGATGCTTATAGCCAAGTAAGGCTGCAAACGGATCAGGTCACGGGGGCTGCAAATGGGTCGGATCAATCTGTGACCCGACCCGCGTAGACCCGACCCAATCAGAATTTTAAGGCCTGCAAATGGGAAACTAGAGTTTTCCCTGAAGTAAATAAGCAACTGATATAAAACTCCTCAACTCATCTACAGTTTGCTCCATTTTAGAGATTTCCAACATAGTTCATCTTCATTTCAAGCCACAATTTCTGTGTCGAGGTAATCAACCTCTAAAAGTCATGAATCACATCTTCTAGTTTTCTTCAGAATGCATTTAGCAAAGCAAACTAATTATGTTATGAAAATAAATTGTCTCGTACAATTAAAATTCTCCTCCCCTGGGGGAGATAGAATTGGCTGGATAGTCTAAGTTACCTGGCCATGCAAATGCCAGATATGCTCTTGTTAGCTAGGTTGCTGCCATTTTTTTCAACATCGGAAACAAGGCATCATAACTGTTTGTCCCAAAGAAAAAACATTGGATTGCATAGAAGTAAATATGATTGTTCTAAAAAACTGGGCAATGGAAAGGCACACAAAAAGTTCCTAGAGCCTATGTAACACTGCCTCAGCAACGCCCTATTCAACCAAACCCTACATACCAAGTTACACCAATCTCCTTATGCCACATGACTGGAAGAACTTTTCATGTGCACAAAATGGGCTGCTTCATGCGTTACACCTGGGTGAAAGTCCAGCGGTTGCATAATCAATATAGGAAGAGGTTCTAGGTTCAGATCTTGGTGCTGTTGTTGCCTGAGTGTTTGACCTAGATTATTCTTACTGGTGATACTTCCAAATGTTTTTTTCTCAAAAAGGAAAAACAGAGGTTCAAAATTTTTGATGGCACCAATATAGAATGCTTGATGATGCCAACAATTGAAATTATATGCAAACATATAAAATACCAAACATGTTGCTAGGGATGCACAACAAAACTATCTATAGGTCAACCTCCTATGAATCATATCAGATTTAATCACCATTCCACCTTTCTCTGCACAATTGTATAATTTAAGAACCAAAAATATCCCATAGGGGAAAGAATCAGTTCCACCAGCCAGGGTGCACTGATTTGTGAGCCGTTTCTCACACCTTGATGGCCCAGTCTTGATAGCTGCTAATGGATCACCATTTTGAGCTATGTGAGGGCTGCAGCATTTCCACTGAGAGAGGCCACATTTGATTAAATAGAAGACAGGCCATTCAACAAGCATGAGCCAATGCATCCTAGAGATCGTCAATGAAATAAATTAATCTATAATAATGCAATAGCCAAAAAAGAACAAAGAAAAGAGACAACTTTAATGTGTTCCACCATTAATCCAACTATTATGGAGGATGTACAACAAAATCACGCTTCCCTTGTGAGAATCAGTCCTGGATGGCTAAACCACAGAAACACGCCCATTCGTCTTCTGCATTGTTCCTAGGGGCAAACCTATAAAACAGATACAGGCAACATTAAAAGATGTCTTTCACTCATGCTCCAAAGTGTCCTGAAAGACATCATCCACTAAACTGGGTGTTGAAATAATAGGCAGAGAAATAATCCTCTAAAGAGGGTTATACTGGAAGAAAATTTAACGCAAATGTATTTTAAAAAGGCATAAATATTTGCAAGACGAGAGAAACTTGGGCAGAAAATTGAGTAACATGGCTGCTGATGGGCAAATATTGAGAAAAAGGTTTCAAAGAAAAGGTACGAAACTTATAGTTGGCTCTGAAGCGCAAAACCTCTATACAATAGCAACAAGATTACAATTATGAATAGTATATATCATGAAGAACTACTGACATATCCCCTTCATCATGTTACAGGAAGAACTAGATGTTTTGTCATGGTTCATTGAGTGATGATTGTTCAGCAAGATATAGAGCACAACCTCTCTCCAAATTTTACATCTGATAAACTACAGATAAAATGCAAAGATCATTTAAGAAGATTGTGGGATTAAAAGAGCAAGGCAATTTTGGCAAGTCAGCTAGTGAATCAGACAAGCTGAATCTATTTCTAAAGCTAGCAAGTCAAAATATTGTGCAACTCAGATAACTTGGGGAAGCTGCGTATGACCAAGCCAATCATGACAGGGGAGTTTAACCTAGTCCATAAATATTGGGGAAGCTCAACAGGTAAAAAAAACTAAATAGATAAAGTTTGTGTCCAACTCAAATGATTTGTGTGTTTCAAGTTCCAGTAGTTTGTCCTTGACTTGAGCCAAGTCAAAAATGAATTTAGAACTCTCTGAATCAAGCTGTAAAGTTTTTCACTAATATCAATCCCTTAAAGTTTTCAAAAGTTAAGTGATGCAGAATCTTCAGTAATTCTAAACTACTGCACTAAGGTAATCAATTGAATACTGATTTAAAAGTGTAACTTTTTAAAGCATGGTAGTTGTTAGGCTACCTTAATAATTAAAGATCCTGGCATTTAAACATGACATAGGGCTTAACCATTCATTCCATTCATTAGGTTAGGATAAAGGTACTTGTGATTTTTACAATGTTTTTCTCTCTAGGAGAATATGCCTGCAGTTATCATTATTTATGAACAGCATGCTTATCATTTCTTCTTTTAATTAGTTTCAGTATAATTAAATATATGAAAAAGGATATAAATATAAAATTTTATATTATTCTAATTATTTCTCAGGTAACTAATAAGTACATAGATAATATTGACCTTTTAGATATTAATTTAAAGCCATATGAAATGGCATTTTCCAAGTAATGAATTTTATGATGCTGGATGAGATATGCTGAGGTCATTAGTGGCATGAAGTTCCTATATGCAGATGTTCAATTGCTAAGGTGATTCTAGAATCATGCCCATTTCTCAACGAAGAATAAAAAAGTAATTCTAACTTTTGGGTAAGCCCGGAAAACCAAGGTGACTAATGTACAGCAAACCTTTGCTAAAGTTGTATCAGCATCATGGAAGCAGTTCAAGGAATCCAAATGAAGCAAAGGAAATTTTGTCCAATATATAACATACCACATCCATATATCATACCATATAATTTTATGCAGCATTTTCAGTTTTCTATAGGTTTTTCTCTAGGGTAAGTTGTTAAGTTCAGATCAAAATAGAGGTCCCTCAACCTTAGAAGACAAATTTTTTTGACATGTATTACTTCACAAGGCTTTTGCTATTGCATGCCATGTGCATAGTTTGCTATTGCTATTGTAGCGATTCATGATTTTTTTTTTTCGCTGGTTCTCCATCTTAAACAATCCAATACATACTTCATTTTGACAATTCTCCACCATTTACACGAACCAAAAACTTTCCTCAACCAATATCATCATTAGAATCGAAAAGGATAAGTTATTGAGAAAACCATAGTTATGAACTTTTGATAGGGAAGACACCATTAAAGATTGATATTTATGTCTGAAAATGCTTCAGATACAACTATGGCTAATTACTTGTACACATAAGCAGGCCCGCCAACATCTTGAATGCTTCAAAACTTAACATAGAAGGCAAGCAGACATCTATTATGTTAACCACTAATTATAAATTTAACAAAAATTATTATCATGTCTTGGACAGTGATGCCCAAAAAAGAATGCTAATAAGACAAATTAAAATTTTTCCTTATCTTTATAGAGGGGTTAGGGGGACTTTTCTTCCCTTGCCCCCTGCTGGTTCTGCTTGTGCATGCCCATGCTGACCAGGGATGAGCATTGCACATGCCACGTGCTGTACCATGCCAACAGTTGGCACAGACCAGCATGCTGCAGGCACGAGCATTTTGTTGGATTTTATTTTAAAAAATAGGTTACTTTAAATTCCTTTCTGATATTGCTAAGAGTTGGTCCATGCATTAAAAAAATAATTTAAAGCTATATATATTGTCATACAAGTTAACGATATTAGCCTATTATACAATTATGTTGTAGTTTTAAAACTATAGTATGGCTACATAGTAAC
Source organism: Phoenix roebelenii (assembly GCA_025769935.1). Classification (NCBI taxonomy): domain Eukaryota; kingdom Viridiplantae; phylum Streptophyta; class Magnoliopsida; order Arecales; family Arecaceae; genus Phoenix; species Phoenix roebelenii. The sequence continues at coordinate 3,822,814 of JAOXJJ010000001.1, forward strand.
TAGTATAACGTGAGATAGGGTTCTTCCAAGTGCTCCGCAGCCAATAAACAGCCACTGATCCCTGTACAAGGCAATGAAAAAGTGGGAAAAAAGTCATTTGAACCTTTTTGGCTCAGTACTGGTTTAGGGTATATGGTTTGTGGTTTGAGGCCTGGAATTGGATTGGGTTTTAGCCATTTGATATCATTCTATATGCTCTAGAACACATGGTTACCTCTGCACACATGCATACCCACGCCGGCACCAGTCCAGAACTATATGTGCTGGCCAGCATAGAGGGACCATGACCTAAGACCTTGATTTTCATTGAGATTCTTGCATTTTCCTTGGATAGATAATGGTACTCATCATGGAGGAAACCGATATGAAACTTAACTTCAAGCTTTAGGAATCAGTTGTGTTCTATTTAGTCGCTTAGTTCCTTTCTATGCTTCATCAAAAATCATAGAACATAATCATTATCATCAAGCTTTATCTCATCTATCTGGTCCAACTCTAAAGAATAATGCATGATCTTGGAAAGTTGAAAAATGTATGAAGTTCAGCTATCAACCTAGCATCATCAGCTATCAGCTCTTAAAATCCAGGCCACAACATCTCTAGATAAAAGAGGACATTACCATGAAATGAAAAGGCTGGTTGGTGGATAAAGGACCAATCTTCTTGGTTACACAATTTAAGCTCATGCAACTGCAGAGCGTATATAAAACTATAAAAGTTTACTTAGTTCTATCTTCTCTTCTTCCCGCATCTTCCTTGTCTTCATTTTCTTTTTCTTGCCCTACTAATTTTTCACTCCTCTCTTTATCCTTTTTTTTTCAAAAAAAAAAAATTTCTCGCCATTAACCAATCACATATATATGGTATGAGTTTGATCTTGTATGCTATTTTCATCATTAGGAGAAATGGCATATGAACGCTCTTCCCTAGACATGAATCAGTAATGGACTTCATTCTTCAAATAAAGGATTCTCACTCTATCATTATGCCTAACAAATTAGACACCTGTGGGTCCTGTGTTGTATGGAGAAAAATGTGAAATTTTGCTACACAACTGAACTTCCACAGATAAAATGAATGGGGTTGCTGGGAAGAGGAACATCAATAACTGCGTAATAGATGTAATTTTATATGCACCTTCCTGATTTCACAAATTTTACTCATAGTAAAAGATTCATTGTCATCATCATGAAATACTGAGGAATCTATACAAAAAGGAGAAAAAAATTCTTCGACCTGATTTTGCAGTATATGAATATGGTGCAGAATGAAATCTGGCTTTCATGACCCCCACTGAAGCCGCAGCTACTTCAGGTTTTGAAAATCTGTTCTCTCTGAAATGATTTGGAAAACTTGCAGCTGATGGTAATGCTCCTGAGTTTCCCAAGAATAGTTCTGAACTTTGTGCTAGAACCTGATCAGGGTTCCAAACAGCAGGTGAGGAGTACATATCTCTCTGTTTCCGAAGGGAGAAAGTGGAAATGTAATTTCTGTTCACGATGTACTTTACCAAATAATCAGTGATACAGAATAAGCAAGCAATGCTTTCTCAAGTTGTAAATAACCAATCAGAAGTTATGCAAGCCTGCAAGTTTTTATCAGTCAAAACACTTCATGCATGAAATAAATGCTGATCACTAAACATGTTCAAATGGAAAGTCTTATGCATCCAAATGAATACATTCCATGAACGGTCAGGGGAACTAGACCGAACTAGCTAAGGAGAATGAGGCTAAAGTCTCATGATTTTCCTTATAAGTTTTAGATATCTTAAAAAATAATTAAAAGTTATAACTGTTAGAATTTCAATTGATTTTTGGGGATATTTTCGGTTAATTCCAAATTTATTTGTTGGTGTTTCTTATGTTTTATGGTGTTCCAAAACTATTTTGTGTTCTTATATTTTCAGTCAAAACACTTCGTGCATGAAATAAATGCTCATCACTAAACATGCCCAAATGGAAAGTCTTGTGCATCCAAGTGAATCTGTTCAATGAACGGTCATGGGAATTAAATGGAACTAGCTTAGGAGAATAAGGCTCACTTCTTTGATAGTCTGGGAACTATGTTTAAAAAAGCTAAGTGTGAGCCTTGATGCATAAGGTAAAGTCTTATGATTTTCCTTAGAAGGTTTGCATATTGAAAAAAATAATTTTTAAAGTTAAAACTGTTGGTTTAAAAGCAAATATATAATTATAAATTCGAGGTTGGTTGTCAATAACCAGTAAGGTCTACCTTGATTTTGAGTTTTCTTTTTGAATTCCATATTACTTTCCTAGGATTAGTATGATATAGAATGTTTAGTACTCAACAAATGATTGCTGACTTTCAACAGCAATTCCAGATTTGGCCGTACTTAAACATTACTAATGTTGGCAAATGCGATGCATCTGATGAGGCATTAATGGATATTAGCTATCAATCCTTAAAAAAGATGACAAAGAAGTGATAAAATAGGTAATGAAGAGGACAGAGGAAACAAAACTGCACTGTACATCAGATATGTTCTTTACTTATTTATAGTTTTTAGATCATGCTATGATCTGGAACTTAATAATGAAAACAGAAGAAATAGAGATGCGGAGACATTTGAAGATTCCAGCTCAATTCATTTAATAGTGGGGTATTTATGGCCATGGGGTGATACTCCATGGCTAGATGTGGAGAGAGAGATGAAGTCATCTAAGCGATGGGTATTTGGGCCCCCATTGCTTTGCCTTCGTTTTTTTTTCCAAAAGTCCAAGCAGAAAATGAACCAGACTAAACAAGTTCTATGATGAAACCCTTTAGTTTTTTAAAATTGTTTGCAAAATCTTTAGAGCTTTTGGTAGAAAAGATTTATTGCTTTCAAGAAAGAGTGAAAATAAAAGTAAGGAATAGCAAAAGTTTTGTGCAAATGCTATTTTCAACATCAATATCCATATGCTATTTCACAAAATTGTAGAGAAACAAAAACACAGAACCAACAATGATTCCAAACAAGCCCTTAATTATTTTATAGTTTTTTTAATGAAGAACTAGGTGAAATCTGCCATTTGATTGTTTGAAATATTTTAATAAAAAAAGGAGCATAAAATATTGTTAAAGGATCAAAAAATAAAGAAGGAAGATGTAACAAACCTAGACAGTGGTTTCAGAGTAATTTGTAAGAACTTATGCTGGCCAAGATTACCACGATAAGAAAAAAGGGGGGAAGACAGATTTCTCAGGCAGAAAAGAAATAAACAACAAGGTCAATTAGTTTTGTTTATTCTTAAGTTTGAATTATTTCATAAAAAATGTTGGAAAAAGAAATGCTACATGGAAAGGCGCCATAGAGGAAAGAAGGAATGTGACTAAGAAGTCCAATGAGCATTTAAAAGCCAGAGTAAGATGAGGAGGCCTCTATGCTTTTTAAAAGGCCAAATAACATTGTTAGTTTTATAGTTTTCCTGTCTCGTTTGATAAAATCCATTGCGAAGGAGTCATCAGAGATTCTAGAATTTGCAGATCCTTCTGTTGAGGAGCTCATACCAATTGCAAAATACTTTTATTCATTATTTGTCACAAAATCCCACTGTCAGGCATTCAAGAGGTCTAAGATCAATGAGGTATGTTTACTAAATTTTTTCTTCTGTACACTAATATACACGTTTG
>JAOXJJ010000001.1:3834844-3865934 GCA_025769935.1 Phoenix roebelenii
AACCGGTACGGGACCGGTTCGGACCGGTACGCGGCCGGTACGCAGCCGGTACGCCGCCGGTACGGACCGGTACACGGCTGGTACGGACCGGTACGGGACGCCACCGGTACGCCGACCGGTACGGCGGACCTTGCTTAAAAATTTTTAATTTTTTTAATTTCGAAATTTTTAAGTAAAGTTGGCAAACGTTTTGCCGACTTCACTTAAAAATCTCCAAATTTTTTTCACGGCTGCATCCTCGGCCTCCGCCGCGCCCCCATGGCCCTCCACGGGAGTTCGTGGCCTCTCCTTCTCCCTCCCTCCCCCGCTCGCTCACTGTTTCTCTTCTCCTCCTCCGGCTCCGGCTAGGCTCTTCCGGTACAGGCCCAGTACTGAAAGTCTGAAACGGTACTGAACACGCTAAACCGGTTCGATCGCCAAATGGTACAGCTTTCAATATCGGTTCAGCATACCTTGGTAGAGACACAATGTACCCAAACAAATAGTAATCCTGTCCTTATGCATTTGCATTCAGATATATTCGCATTTCACAATATTAACGGTTGGATGCTCCCATCTTGATAAAAAATGTATATGTTATAATCTTTTCATACTTTGAGGTATGATTTTGTCAACCTTAACAAAAGATGCAAATACAACTTAAAAATGCAAAAACAATTGAAAAAAAAATTGTTCTTTACAAATAAATATCTCTTAGCACTGACAAAAGAGCATTAATATTTAATTATAGACCAAGATGAAAGGATATAAACTTTTTTCTGAGACTAGGAGGGTCTATTCCCCACCTTTTCTACTCTACACCCACCCCACTTGGGGGCCGACTCCAACCAGAATCAAACACGCAACCTCTTGCCCAAGTGGCAAGAGGCAATACCATCCAAATAAGTGCTTGGCAGTAAAGGATATAAACTACTAAAAGTTGTGAAATTCATTTCAAGAAGCTAAAGATCAACCGATCAAGCAAAGCTCATTCAAACAACCTTAAGAATCTATTACATTTATAGGATGTTTGTTGATAAAAAATAATTAAAAAATGTTAGAAAAGCAAAAATAAAATGAATGAACAAGCAGAGACAATGAAGACATACTTTGAGACTCTCCAGACTGTGAAGATAGCATGCCACTCTGGTTATCGAAATTTGACTCTGAAACACCAACAACATTCCCATCCATTGACTCAGATTTTTCTTGCTCTTCTACAGTTTTTCGTTGATCTAGGAAATGTCAAGATCTATAACCAAATACTTCTTTCCATAGGAATCATCAATGACTAAAAGCAAAACTCTGATAGATGAAAAAGAATCAGAAAAGGGGTATATGATAGCATTGCATGATGAATTCTTAATGTTGCCAGTATATCACCATTTTTAAAGAAATATATAAGAGAAGATAAAAACAAATTTACCATACTCATGAACATCTAATTTGCACTAATCATGAATTGGAATCACTAATGAGCCCCACTGATCTGATTAGATTGAATGAAAGTCATCCTCCTTCATGACTTCTACTATTGGGCTTTGGAGCAGAGTAGGCTCCGATTATTCAATGTTTCAGTAAGGTGGCCTTTCTCGTACTTTTGTCTGTAGTTAAGCATTTTTTCTAGCTGGCACAGATGTCCTTCAAAAGAAGACCTTATGAGTACTCTACAGCACACAAAAATAAAGCACTATTCCATTCCTTATCCTCTCTCTCAGTACATAGTAAAAGATCCATGATCCCATGTCAACTTTGAAGATTTATGTGATATTGATGCAATGTAGAAAACCATCTGTACACCAAACTAAAGACAATTAACACACATCCGATGGCAGCATCAGAGATTTTGCCCTTCTCTGCTCTGTGCTAATTACTGGGGCAGAGTGGATGATCCTAGAGCTCTCAGTAAGCAGCAGTAATGATTTCTTCTGTGGCTGATTCAGCTTTCTTTATCTCCTGAAGACTAGAAGTATAATAGTGGATGACTGGATGAATTTTATAGAAAGATATTGTTAGAAACATGTTGATTATTTGTACACAGAGCTTCATTTTCTGGAGGAAATTGATTCTGCTAAACTAGCGGTGTATTTTCTTACCATAGTTATGTCTTGCAGGAATTATGGCTGATAAGTTTATAAGACAAAGGTTTCGGTTGATAGGTTTTCTCTATGAAGAAAAAATTTATCATTAACCAGGAATGGCATGTAACAAGAGGGAAGACAGTGCTATTTGCTTCAGAAATTTTATTGAATTTGAAACTTCATTTTCCAACAAACAAGATCCACAGTTAAACGGTGGCGTCAAAAGCTTTGCAATTTCTTCTCTACTTGCTATTATTAAGGCTTGCAAAGATAGGGATTGAAACCCTGGTTCCTTCAAAGATGATCCAGAATTCAGGAACCCGAAAACTGTGGATATTTGGCTCTGGAAATCTTTACAGATTTGGCAAGGGAAATCCTTTCCTAACATTGCTTGTTCCGTAGAGTTTAAAGATCGTGGCTCTCGCTTACCTTATGAGAAAAATTGATAGACACCTACAGAAATAGGAAAAAAAATGTGGTGCTGGGATGTTCACGATTAACTGTTCTAACGCTTTTCTACAATATTATGGGATTGTTTTTGATGAAGGTAGGCATTCCCAAAGACAACTCTTTCCATCGTGACATAACCATCATTTTCTTGCCACAATTTGAGTGGAATATTTTACTATCTTAGTAGCAACGTAAGCTGGCAACTTAGAAGTTCTGCCAATTCTCTCCTTGGTTGTAACTCCTGTTTTGCAGCCAACAGAGTATTTTCATCCTAACAAATCAATAGTAACACTCATAGTTCTCTTACAACCCAGAACTTTTCACTTGGACAGAATTGTCCCATCTCAAGAATCTGTCACTTCCAACATGTTTGCTAGCATTTCAAATGCCTGCTAGGATTCTATTCTCTCCATCAACACCAAATTGAAGTTACACTATATTTTTGTTATGGAACTTTTTCAAAGATTAGTTTAACCAGCAATCCCTTCATCCCATCTGTATGAGGTCAGCTGGGGCAGAGTTGAAACTTGAAACAAACATCAAACCCTTAACTTAGTGCTATTCAAGGACCCCTGAACTCAGAAGTCTAGACAAAGAGAACTAATTCGTGACAAATTATAAGGTAGCGTGTGTATATATAAAGAAAAACCCATAAGCCAAATAACCAACTTGAAACATATTCCTTGTTCTTTCAAAGGTTAGTAAGCTTACAAAAGGAAACATTTGAAACAAATTATTACCTAATATACTGAGATATTTAATAAAAGGATACTACCATTAGTTGCTTGTAATATTTTTCTCCCCTTCCTTGGAGGCTTCTTATGACCAGCACTACCATCAAGCTCCAGAACAATGTCTTTCACAGAGTTTAATGACCTACAGCGCTCTGCAGGAATTAGACATTTATTAACATTGACCATTCGAACTTTAACAAGAATAAAAGGCTATAGATTGGTACACTAAAAAATTGTGGATTACAACCATCAATGAATCCACAGGGGACAGAGGTTCAAGTTCAACATCAACTTAAACAAGGAAGATTTGTCACACATTGATATGGTCTCTATCCAAAAGAAGAGGAAACGTAAAATCTTCTTATACAGAACATATGGTCAAGATTGTTTATTGGTAGTTTGCTATATAAATGCATCTTTTGGAAAGCAAATATCACATATCTTTCTAATCATAAAACCAGAAAAACAAATTTACCATATTTCATAAAAATGTGCTTCAGTGTTGTCCTTCAGAATTTTAAATTTATTAGAAAATGACGAATATAAGATCCAAGAATGTTTGCAGAAAGTAATTGTCTAAACTCTAAAGCATTAGATTTGGACTAGTCAAATTGTAAGACCATTGTAATTTGGTCTTTTCCACTTGTGAGACCTTGAGAGTGAGATGGGCTTGAGTATGTGAATATGAGAAATACAAGTTCTAGATACAAGTGGATATTAAGTTCAGAGATATTGCTTTAAATGATCTATTTTGTTGGTAAAAGTCAGGGCATTGTATGCTAAGATGAATTTGGCTGATGGGGCAAAATTTTTCAGCAGGTTTGGTGAGTCTATTGTGCAAATATTAAGCCAGATGAATACAAGGGTTTAAATAATAATCCATTTCATTACATATCTTACAAGTGGCACCACGTTAAAGGATAATAGACAAGATACAGAAGGTTACTCGTATTGTTGCATATCATATTGTACCAAATTTGCCATGATATGGACCCGACAATTCAACAACAATGCCATAAACTAGCAAGGGCCAAACAGTAGGATCAGAGGTCGAAAATCATACAAATAAGTGACAGACTACTCCCTCCCCCAGGAAAAAGAAGGATTAGCTTTTTTTCAAGTTTACAATTGGATGTTGTATTATTTTCACAAAATCAAAATATGATTAGCAAACATTAATATATGGATTTTTTCAGTACAACTAATAAATTAAACTTAATAATGAACAAGGATCGAAATGATTAGGATCAAACCTGTACCAACCAAGGATGGGTATGAGATGCATCGTATTGAGGATTCGTACTGACAAAGGTTATTGATAGGTACAGATAGATATGGCCAAATAAAAACCCCATATGGAATTTTGTCCTTCAAACTCTGGTTTGGGGTTTCTTATCATATTTGTTATTTTTTTGCGAAAAAATGAGGTAGGAGTATCGACTTTGCTGCTTGAGTTGTGGTTTTATGTGCACACTGTGGTCAATAGCATGCATATTTGTCAGACAAGTTACACAAAACTTGGAAACTAGAATACATTTAAATGTTTTAAAATTAGCAATTGAAATGCAATTAGCTTTACAGAAATCATCAGTGGCATGGTTTGATGGATGGCATACATCAACTTATTTATTCCATACTTTTTATCAATTTTCTTAGTTTTCTGAAATTTTTATAGCCTCAATTAAAGGGCATGTTCACTTCACGCACTTGATTAATGTGATACCCTGTTCACGGCCAGCTAGGAGGAGTTGGCCGTGATCCTCGCCACAAGGGAGGCAGGGCCGCGCGACATCGCCGAAGCCCTACCCCTCTCCTTTCCTTTTCGGCAAGCACCAAATCTGGAAGAATAGCACGAGATCGCGGAATCCGCGGTGTCCTCCCCCTATTTCTTCCTCTCCCCGTTTGCATGGGCTCACAGAGCCCTTCTTCCTCCTCCATCTTTCTTTCCCTGATTGAGCTAACGACTGCCCAAACTTGTGCCGCCGGAAATCGGGCCGTCGGATGCCACCGGAGCAAGGTAAGGCATCCCCATCTCCTCCCCTGCCTTCCCCTCCTTCTGATCAACCGGCAAGGGCCGGGATCCGGCAAAGGGCCATCGGGATGAGGAAAAAGAAGAAGAAGAAGAGGAAGAGAGAAGAAGAAGAAGAACAAAAGAAAAAAAAGGAAAACTCACCGGTGGACAATCCATAGCCACCGCCGTCGCTGCAGGCTTAGCGGTGGTCGTGCGCCGCCGGCCTCAGCTCGGCCCCTCCCTTCTCTCCGACGGAGGGGGGGATCTCCTCTTGCTTGCAGGAGGAGAAGAGGGAAAGGTTCTGGAGAAGGAAAAAAGAAAAAGAAAGGAAGGAGAAGAAAAAAGAAGAAAAAGAAAAGGAGAAGAAGAAAACGAAAAGGAGAAAAAGAAAAGAAGAAAAAGGGAAAAGAAAAGAAAGAAAAGAAAAAAAAGAAAAGAAAGAAAGAGAAGAAAAAAGAAAAAGAGGAAAAAAAGGAATAATAATAATAATAATAATTACATTAAAAAATCAGAAAATATATATATATATAAATACTAAATAAATAAATATATAAATAATCAAGAGAGAGAGGTCCCACCCTAGGTGCAACCATTCTCTCTCTACTGGATTGGTAGACCCAGGGCCGACTTACCTAGTCAAGACCTGAAGTCCGCTCAAGTCCATTTCAAGTTACTTAGAGGTTTTAATTAGATTTTAAATGGTGAAATAGCAAGTAATTTATTTTAAAATAATTTAGAAATCTTTGGGCGAACAGAGGTAAGTGAATCTTATACTCCTTACTAGTTTCCAAATTTTCATTTATTTTTCTGGTATTATGAAAATATAAAAATAATGTTAAATGTTGATGATATCATGTTTTCTTAAAATCAAGGATCAAGCATACGATATTATGAAACTCATGATTTAATGCAAATTAATGGATACATGATTGTTTTACCGTTAAGCACCATTTGTGAATTATGAATTCCATATTTATAAAATTGTATTTTTGATATGAAAGGAATAATTTCATGATTATTCTATTGTTAAATGCTTATAGGCTCTGAACTCTATAAAGACATTTAATGTTTTATTCATATATGAGTTAATAATATATGATTTAAGAAATATGATTTAAGAACATTGCCTTAATGACTATGGCAAAAAGGCTCTCAAATAGCTATGTACAGCCCCTAAAAGTGAGGTAGATTGACATTCAATTTTTACAACCCTACCAATGGGTAAAAAGGCTCTCAGATAGCTATGTAATAGTAGTTGGCATACGACTCTGCCAGCAGGTAATAGTAACTGACATTCAACTCTGTCAGCGGATAATAGTAGCTGGCATATGACCCTACCAGCGGGTAATAGTAGTTGGCATACGACCCTACCAACGGGTAATAATAGTCAGTGTTTGTCGATTACGGCTCTGTTACAGGTATAATAGTGACCTTAACATTTAGTCTAAGAGCAGTAATTTGATCAATGATAAATGATTTCTAATTTTATGCTATACACCAGGAACCATATTTTTTGAATGATTTATGCATGCATGATTGGCTTTATGACTTATTTTAATATACTAAACTATGAAATGCTTTATTTTATTATATCTGTTATTTTCTTTAAATGATGCATTGCCATGAAAAAACTTATGCTTGATCCGGTAAGGTAGTAAAAGGTTTACTTTCTAAGCTATGTTGCTTATGTACCTCTATTTTATTTTTCTCCCCAGGCAAATAAGATCAGTAGGAACGGAAGATGGTCCAGGCTAGGAAGTCGCACTAGCAAGCTTGACAATCTTGTGAAAAAGTTTTAGTGGTGTAGCTAATGATGGGTTGGGCATGATGTTGGATTTTAGATGCTCTGTATTCCTTTCTTTCTGATTTGTAAATGAAATTGAACAAATTTTATCATGCTATATGAAAGAATATTGTTATCATGGGCTTCATGTTATTGTGGGCAATACCCTGCGGTAGCACGGTCATGTCATGCACCGAATCTGGGGCGCGACAAATCATGCACCGGATCCTAGGCGTGACAATTAATGCATTCAAATTATGTGCATAGGTAAATCAATTTATCTTCCATAATTACTTTTTTTAAATTTTAAATATATTTTAATAATTACAAATAAAAAAATATTTTTAAAGAAAGAGTTTTCATAGCATATCCATATATATGTTTGGTGCATAGTGTTAGTTAAGTTTTAACCAAGATATGCTGAACCGGTACCACCGGGGCGCCCCCGCCTCCTGTCGGGCTTTGCCGCCCCCCGGCCTCCGCAGCCCCTCCGTGGCTCTCCGATGGCAGCCACAGGTCTCCTCCCTCCCTCTCTTCCCCGCGCTCTCTCTCCTTCTCTTCGTCTTCTTCGCCTCCGGCATAGAACCAGCCTGTACCAGTTTCCATAGCTCCGGGTACCGGTAGCTAGCCGGACCGGTTCGTACCGGCCGGTACGGACCGGTTTGGCATACCATGAAGTAGATAGATAATAGAATCAACTCACCCACTTGCTTTTGGTGGGCATTCATGGCATCATATTAAATATTCATGATACTAATGGAATTTGGATAGCTTTTAAGATGGTTTAAACTTAACCGCCTTTAACAGAAATAGAAGTCAGTCATTTGGCATGCTAACTCCATTTCCAAAACATTCATGCCCCAGAAGAAGTGGGGCTGGAAGTTCAAACTATAATGAACAATTCTCTTTTTGTTTTTTAAAGAAAATTTCCACGTCATACACACCAGCAGCAAGCATAAGAATAATACAAAAGACATCATTGCAGAAAATAAAGTATAAGATGAAACCTGCATGTGCTGCATATTGACTGGCTTTGACTGGCTTCTTGCAAGCATTGCAACAAACCTTCACAAATATAAACATCAGGAATAACATAAGAATTGACAAGAACAATAGAACAGAAATTACACAACCATTCAAAATTAGTGCATATAGATCAAACTAAGATGTTCAACGAACTCAGAGGATACAGATGATGAGATAAAAAAAAAAAATCAGGTTTTTTGCATGAATACCCTCCTAAATATCAAATTTTGCATGAATACCCTCCCAAAATTGATATTTGCATGTATACCCTCGTAAAACACTTGTTTTGTTATTCTGCCCTTTTTTATCCTTGTTTTTGTATACGTACCCACGCCATCCAACACTATTAAAAAATTAACGGTTTCTAAATTAAAATGACTAAAATACCCTTAATAGGTAGATGTGCAAAAAGAAACATTTACAAGGCGATTGCGGTGGAGGACAAAAAAGTAATTTCAAAATTTTATTTTATTTTTAATTAAAATAAATATGGTTTTTATTAACGGTGTTAGAAGACCCATTATATTAGGGGCATTTGTGCAAAAACAATGTTTTATGAGGGTACAGAAATAAATATAAATTTTAAGAGGGTATTCATACAAATTTAAATTTTGAGAAGGGTATTCATACAAAAAAACCCAAAAAAATATTATGGCACAACAAAACAGGCGCTTGTTTCTTCACACAATATTTTCAGTTTCATGACACAAAATGGCTTAAATTGATCACTCAGCATGTTGCAGTTCAGTTTGATGAATTGCAAAGGAGCAAAAGTACATAAGGTTTAGAGCTGATCATGGGCCTTCTGACCCGCCCAGCCCGGCCCAAAATTTTTCGGGCTTGGGCATTAAAAAAAAGGCCCATGGGTCAGGCCTGGGCAGGAAAAGCGGCCCAACCAAAAAAATCGGGCTGGGCCTGGTCGGGCCATTCTGGCCCATTTCCATATTCCAAACAACGAAAAAATCGGGCATGTCGGGTCGGGCCAATCGGGTCGGGCCGGGCTAGACGAGCCTAGAACCAGATTTATAAAGTCAGATCGGACCTGAATAAAAATTTAAGCCCGACAATCGGGCCGGGTCGGGCCTGGGCAAGACCATCGGGCCTAATTTCTGCTGTAGAACCCGGCCCGAGCCTGGCCCGAGCTCGGATTTTGATCAGCTCTAATAAGGTTCTCTAAAGATATTCAATAGTGTGGCTACTATTTGGAGAAAATAGGTCATCAAAACAAACATCACCACTTAAAAAGTTATACTAGTTAAAATATTATATTAGTTCGAGAGACACTGCACAATCAGCATGCAAACAAAATTGCATTTTTGCGTGCATGACACTATGTAAGGCATGGAATGCCGTACCAGCCCGTACCGGCCGGTACGGGCCGGTACGTACCGGTCCGATCCTAGACCGGTACCGAAACCACAAGAAAATCGGTATTTTTCGATTTTTTAGCCGAATCGGCCGGTACGTAGCCCGTACTAGCCGGTACGGAGCCCGTACCGGCCAGTACCGGTGTGAACCGGCCCGGTACCGACCTCGTACTGGTGCGAACCGGCCAGTTCGCACCAGTACGATTTTTTTTTAGACTCGCGCTGTGGTTTTTGAAACCAACGCGTACCGGCCGGTACGGTACTGGTACCGGCCGGTATGTACCGTACCGGTCCGGCCGGCCACCGGTACGGCGAACCTTGATGTAAGGGTTTAAAATTGTTTCAGCACATGAAAGATGAAACAACTGACAACTAAATTAAGATGAAGTTTAAAGCATCAGAATTTAAAAAAATAATAATAAGCTAAAAACCCCATGCCCATGGCATAAAGTGTGCCCATGCTGCAAAGCCTGCGCCTGCTGAGTGTCATTTCGATTACAACAGTCCCACTTTGGATTCAGATAAGTTCAAGTCTTGAGTCGTGACAAATTATAATTTCTAAGGGCTCATTTGTTGCAAAGATTCTGCACATATAACACTTCTCTATTGTCAAGTCCATCCTTTGCATGAGATCATTGAGCATGAAATGATAATTAACCACATGGCAATTTTGCAAGCAATACATGGGAAGGACAAAAAAAACCTTTTTGCTATAAACTATTATGTCAAACATGAAATATAAAAAATTTTGTGAAACAACTATATACCAAATTCTGATTTTCAACGAAGAGATAAATTTTCCAAGTAGTGTAAGTTCAAACTAAGACCATGAGATGAAACTGCCTTGCACTTTGCAATACGAGTTCCACTGAACTAAATAGATGCAACATCAGCACCCAACTGTTTGAATATTTTTATTTCTTGATGATAGCTAAACCATGTATAACTTATTTTAAAAAAAATTACCAGGTGCAAGGGATCTGTCAGAGGTCTACAATCAAAGACATGCATATCTGCAAAAAAGGAGAGCAACAAACAAATAGAAATTTACTACCAGCATAACAAGAACAAAGTTCAATGATATAAGATGTAATAGATATCTAAAAATACTAGCATCATACTCCATTTTGGTGCAAAAGTTAGCCAACAAATGGAAACAAAATAATTTTAATCTTCACCTTTATGAAACACTAATTAGCAAATATTACCTTATTACATCATAAAATCTTTTAGACCGACTAATAGCAATAAGAAATAGTCTTTCAGAATTTTCTTTCTAAATCATAAAAACGATTGTTCAAATGGAAAGCCGCTATTTTTCAGAATCATCAAATGAAGCATCTTCCCTTTTTATAGATGTTATTACAACACTTGGTGGCTGGCCATGTAGTAGTCCTAGCAAAACAGTAAATACCTTTCCTATTGGATGATAAGAGATACCCTAACCAGGTAACCATTATTAAATTCACAAAGAAGCTAGACTACTAGACAAAGATCAACACCAAGGCAATCAAATGATGCACAACAAGAGAATGATATTAAATAGAAATGCATGAAGAATCAAGAATGCAAAATGGATTATAAGAATGAGATTATTGAAAAAATAGCCCATTAGGTTTTACTAATGAAAAGGCTGAAGGGATAAGTAAACTACCAATGAAGGACAAGAAAGCCCTTAGTTTAAGAAATGCAACAAAAATTAAGGGTACATGACACTAGCCCAGGTGCTAACCAACAAACAGGAAGCACAAAAGAATATTAGATTGCGAGATCAAGTCAAAGAACCGAAAGAGTAAATCAGATACAAAAAAAATGCTAGAATCTCAAAGCATAGAACCAACTTGATATGTCAACCTCACAAGATCAGATGGGGTTCATAACTTCATACAATTCTTATGGTTGGACCAAGCAAAGTCAATGGCAAAAAAAATAGTAAAACACAATAAAGTAAGCAAATGAACTAAAATTTCTACTACAAACTACTAAGATACACATCATGGAGGGGATTGAATAAGCTAGCAAAGTACACTATAGACATGAAAAATAAACGAGGACCTCAAAAAAGTGATATATCAAAGATTTGGTATCCTAAAGATGAGCATAAAATTGTGATCCTAAAGATGAGCATAAAATTTTGATCTTTCCATTTAGACAACCCAGAAGGTAATCTAGTCTACACTCAGAGATCTGCATGGGTTGAAAGAATTCAAGCAGCACCTAAAAAATATGAAAAGATGTATGAAACTGATAAAAAAAAATCATAGAACCACCCAAATATCAACATTGAACCTATGGTGTTCTTAATACACCATGGAGCAAAAAATGAAAGCTCCAAATGGGTCTAAAACGAATTATGTAAAGGATGATGGAGAAGACATTACAGGCAAAGGAAAAGCAAGAGATCAATAGCCAAGTAGAATTGTTAGATCCAAGTTCATCAAATTCAGTGAAGGAATATTAACCGAAATCAGGTTGTCATGATTCTCATACAAACAAGTGCACAAACACTAGAGAACTTAGAGATTTTAAACCAAAGCCCCTATATTCTAGTTTAAATTTGGAGAATCTTCCTCGTGCTAGTGGTGATGCTCATCTTCAATAATAACCATAAGCAGGAGGCTCAAAAAAAATGTACCTCATGTAGCTTCAAATTGATGTGTTAATAGGCAAATTGTAACGACTCTCCCGTAGCATACCTTTGAAGCTTTCAAAAGTCTCTTTAGGATGGCCCAGCCTTTGCATAGGACAGATCCAAGCCTTTTACCATTGCACCAAGAAATGGCCCTTTTGAGAAAAAATGGGCCATTGAAGATGTACAACCAACGAAGATGTACTATGTCACACAAGGTTCGCCGTATTGGTACTGGTAGGTGTACCGGTCGCCTAACGGATCGGTACGGTTCCGATTCGTACCGGTTTAAACCGGTACCGAACCGGAACACTCTTTTCCGTTGGAGCCGAAAAAGAAGAAGAGAACGAGAGAGTGAGCAGGGGAGGGAGGGAGGAGAGGAGAGGCCACCTGCAGAAGCAGGGGGGCCGGCAGAGCCCGCGGGGGGGGCGGGGGAGCCTGCAGAGGCGCAGTGGAGGCCGTAGAAAAAAAATAGGATTTTTAAGTGAAGTCGGCAATTGATTTGCCGACTTCACTTAAAAATTTCTAAATTTTTTTCCACGGCCGCACTTAAAAATTTCTAAATTTTTTTCCACAGCCGCGTTAAAATAGGGAACGCGGCCGCGACCTCGGCCTCTGCTGGGCCCCGCGGGCTCTCCCGACCCTTGTGGCCCTCCAGGGGCAGCGGAAGCATCTCCTCCCTCCCTCTCTTCCCCGCTCTCTCTCTCTTTCTCTTCGTCTTCGCCGACTCCAGCTGGGTTCGGCCCGTACTGATTTCCACGGCTCTGGCGTATCGGTTAAATGCCGAACCGGTCCGATATGGCCCGAACCGGCCGGTACAGGCCGGTTCATCAAACCATGATGTCACGTGTAACTATTTCGATGGTGAAAATATCTACTCCTTTGTATCACATTATTAGGCACCCGCAAGTAGAAAAGGGCCAAATCAACATTCAATGTGGAGTCCCATATCTTGGAGTCCAACTAGCATTATTCTAGTAGCATAGCATGTTATATGGGGAAAAAATCTATACAAGTACTTCGATGTTGATACAAACTGATGCAACCCCACATCAAGAGGTAATTGCAAAATGATTCCTTCTCAATGCAAGGTACATACTAACAATAATTTAATGATTTCCTAAAAGAATAACAAAATTTAATTCACTACTATTGAACATTTTGAAAACTAGAAAACATAAATATTTAAAAGTAATGTACTTTAGATAACTTATAATACACCTTCATTAAATTAACAAATGTGTAAGTAATGTCTAGAATATTTATAATATTTATGTCAATCTTGTTTTTATTAATATATTTTTGTGAGCCATGTCTGCATATGCACATGCATAGAGGAAAATCACTTGCAAATTTGATGAAATTCCCCTATCGTATGGTGAGTCCCAGTTTGAAGGCAGGTTCGCAAAGGATACCAGACAATTCAAAATGTGTCTAGGGTCATATTCACCTGCATGGCATCATGTTTTAGCATGACCTACATGTTTTTGGCCACCCTGGATTAAAACCCTAGCTCCACCCTCGTCCTAGATGATATATAGAATAAGTTTGAACATCAAAACATTTTTGAATGTTTTCTTTTGCTTAACTTCTATAGACTACCCAAGAATCTGTTTCCATGATCTTGTTTCCTGTTTATGCAACACCAATTATAAATATCATTGGGAGTAACTTCCTGAATCAAGAGAAGTTTTGTTCGTTATTAGTTCACAGCATGTGTGCTACATTAAACTAGGAAATATATGTATGCATATTATAACTTTATTATATTGTTTAATGAATGCCTCAATCAACTATTGAACATAGCAGATGCAGTGACATGTTACAGATGAAAATTGTGGTTTATGCACCAGGTGGATCGCGGTACTTGCATTATGACATACTATGCCTTTGAACACCTACCGACCTAGGACAGTGGCACCGAGCACAACTTGTATTACAAACAATATGTGTGAAATTTCACGACATGGTTGCATGAAGGAAGCAGGAGGCAAACAAGACAGAAAAATAGGAAAAGACCATCAAAATATAAATTGAACCCAAGGTCCGCCGGACCAACTGTACCGACGTATCGGTGGGCGCCGGTACCGGTTGGAACTGGAACCGAACCGGCCAACAGAGCAGACGCGCGCCGCATTGCGACGTGCGAAAGTGGAAAAAAAAACTACGTGCATTCATGCACAGACGCGAATGCCACTTTGTGGCATTAAATGGCCACGCAGGCTGCCAACCTGTATGAGCGCGCTGCCCCGAGCGGGGAATCGTGCGCAGGCGCAAGCTAGGCGTGTGATTCCCCGCCCGTGCGTCCGCCCACGGACACGAAAAAAAACAACGCATCCGCGCGCGAATGCATTAAATGCCACTCTGTGGCCCGCGCACGGGCGCGCGGGGAAGCCGCGCTTGGGCCGGTACTGATACACAGCGGAAAATGGCCAGTTCCGGCCCTATAGGGCCGAAACCATTTTTCATAGCCAAACCGTACTGGTTGGGGCCGGTATTAGTACAGTACGTGCGGAACCGGCCGGTTCGGCAGACCTTGATTAAACCATAAGAAAATTCTTTGTTAAAAAGATTGATCAATAAAATTGGAACCGGAATTGTGAAATTTACCTTCTTCTTCAAGTAAGTTCGCCTCATCTGCATCATGAAACTCCTTATGTATGCTCTGAGCAGCAATCTTCTCATAGCTGTCCTCTTCTGCCAGAAAAACAAACACAATGCAGTTGCTTTCAGATCAAACATCCAGAACGCAAATCTGTACTTCTTGGTATCCATATTAGTCGAAGACTTTGCTTCAGCAAAAATGATACACAGAAAGTTTTAAGATAACACAGGACCAAGGTTTTATAGACACAATATGACTTTCTGTCATGGCCATGAGGAAGCAACTAACCAAGAGAAAGTATGGAACTATGCAATTAAAATAGAAGAACATAAGATGCTCATGGTTATGGTTGTAGTTACAATAGATATGCAAGGAAGAAAAATACCAAAGAAGGTGCATGTTGAGGAAAGAGCAACAGAAAACTGATTAACATAGTGATAGAGTGTACAAGAAGGATACAAGGAGGCCCAAGTAAGTAGAGTATTTGAAAATTTGTCAAATGATATAGAAAAGGGAGAGGGAAGTCCTGAGCTTGAACGACTACTGAACAGAGATTCATCCAAATTGTTGGGACAGGGCTTGAATTATGGTTATGATTTTAAAAACAATGAAAAATTAGTAATTCCATTTACCACTTGAAAACAATGGAAAAAGATATCTCCATGTATTCTCAGGCTCATCAACATTCTTGATCACAAATTGTCTTTCTGAATCTTTTCAGTTTCCTTTTTCATTCTGTCGAATACTAGATAATGGAAACTAATCTGACATTCTCAGTTAAATTAAACATCATGTTTTCCCGGTAATTCTGCTCATTTACATTTCCATGGATAACATTTATCCTTTTCTTTTCCTTTCATAGCATTTGAAAGAAAAAATTGCAAAGAATTCCCTTATCAATAGTGACGATTCCTGCTTCGATCTAATGAAAAAGAATTAGAACTTAGAAGCTTAACCTTAGGTATAGGTGTTCACCTGGTACCACGGCCACAGGAAACATGTTTGCTTGTGGTAAACTCTAAAAGATAAGCAATTGGCTCCTTTTTTATTTCCCAAGCTTTTCATTGAAAAATGAAAACAACCTAAACCTCTTGCTGCTATCTTAATCCAAAGGAACCTAATGATTTTGGCCAAACATTAGTATTTACGGGAATCCAGATAATTTATTCAGGTTTTGTGGTTTGCTCAGCAATGGAAACAAAATCAAAGTGGAAACTGCAACAGTGATTCTTTTGTCGATAGTTGGAAAGAAATTGATATACAGATTCTTAGAGGATAATACTGAAATGGGACAAATTTCTAAAGGACATCAAATGGGACAAAAAGTGGACGAAAGAGTGATATTTAGCTGTTTGTATTTTGGATTCATAGGTACAATCTGGGATACTGAAATTTTCTTTTGACCGCCAATTGTTGATCATTTTTGCTAATACCCCGCCTTAATATGGATGTGCATCAAGTCAAGTTGTTGTATAAGCCTTTAAATACAACAAAAGTGTCCTTTTGTGAAGGAAAAAAAATAAAATAAAATATGGCTTCTGGCTGCATGGTAGTTCTCTTACTATTTGGCAGTTCAACTAATTCTAATTGGCATTTCAACCAAGCTAAATCCCATACTGACTTGAACAAACAGATCAAGTAAAGGTTATAGGCATGCTTCCAATGTTCTAAATATTCTGGAATTATGAGCATGTAAATAACCCCAAAAAAAAAACTTTTCCCATAAACTTTACAAATACCTGGTGTAATTTCTGGACAACTTCCAACAGTGAGAAGCCTCACCATGGCAGCCATTCTCCCACACCCAGTCATGCATACCATTGAGACAAGCAATCTGTGGTTGATAAGAGCCCATCAAATAACATAATATTCCATGCAAGCAATTTAATACATGTCTGCAAGAGGGCATGCCCAGTAATATCTACTGCAAAATTATTAATGTATAACTACATTTTCAGATAGAAAGAATTCTTTTTATGCATCAATACCTAAACATCAGTTCCCAGTAACAAAACTTAACTAAGTAGATGAGATGGCTCATGTGTCAGCTGTATTTTGTTATTCTTACTAAATAAGAAATGTAACTTATACTTTTAACTCATATTTTAACTGATAGATCTTGATATCCTGAAAAGATTTTGATACTAGGACCTTTAAGTATAAAATAGTGCACTATCCTAAACCTGTATTATTCAATATTTAGATTGGAACATCTGCTGAATGATGCAGATAGGAATAATATCATGACTATCCAATATTTAGGTAAATGATTAATTCTAAAAATCATAAAACTTTGGCAGCATAAAAATTGTCAGACTCCACAAACACTGCATGAGACTTGGTTTTTAGTTGTTATGGTAATTGAAGAAGGTAAACTATCCTTTTCAACTTTTGTTAATACTAAGTGTTCCTTAACTTTTCTGAATTTATTAGAACTTTTTTTAGTTGTTGAAGGCAAGGTTTTAAGTCCCAGCCCCGGAAACAAAATCTATCCGAGACCAGGTTGGGACAGGTTGAAATCGCACACGCACGCACGCATACACATATGTGTGTGTATATGTATCTTAGTGGAAAATCCAAAGCCACTATAAAAACCAATATTTTGAATAAAATGATAGAAAAAAAGTTTCAAAGTTCCACTCTTTTTCCTTTCTCGTTTTATTTGTTTTTTCTTCTCTTCGTGGCATCGATGTCCCTTTAAATGTTGTTGAGGGAGGTTATTACACTAGAATGTATTTCATTTGGATATGCATATTTCAATAAATAAAAGACTGGATTGGGACCTTTTCCTGTATTTAGGTTTTTGAATGACAAAATAGTATCTTCTTTTGAGAGGAAAATGAGAAAACAATATCAAAACATTTACTGAAGGAATCAACATAGCTGATCGAAGCATCCAATTGAATATTCCCCTCTTACTGACACGAGCGGCGCAAAGCTCCATTGGTATTCCAGTTAGGTGGTTTTAGTAATACAAGTTGTACTATGATTCCTGATATGTGGCCTTGATATGTTGCAAGAAAACTGTATGGGTTATTGTTGCCAAATAAGTCTTTGTGAAGGCCCATATTCGACCAGTTGTTTTAGGATCTATGGTTTTTAATGTGTCATAACCCCTTTTGAAATATTTCTCATGGCTAATCTCAATCACAGTAAAGCTAATGATCCTAAGCACCATAATAATCTGGTCCTCATGTGAGTCATCTTGTCATTCTTGTGAAAGAATCAGCAAGCAAAACTACAATAAGTAATTGCATGACAACTCTAAGTTCCTACTTGATTGTGGAACAACATGAAATCAGCAATAACATCATATGACTGAACACTGCTGAATAAGTGTGAAGTGATGCCCAAAAAATTATCTTTTAATAAGAATGTTACATGTGATTTTTAATTGTTTGAAAATACTCAAGTTGATATTGCCTTTGACAAGTAAAATGGTACAATCACAAGTAAGTGGGAGTAAATAAACAAATTCCAGCCTTGATGAGATGATTTGGCAGTGGACAAGGCCAAGACAATGGCTTCGAGTTGTTTTTTGGATTCAAGGACATTCTTTAGCTTGTTATGTTTTCATCTATTTAATTTTAGCTGTTTACGAGCAGTAAGGTTTGCAATTCTCAACCTGACCCGCAAAACTGCGGGAAACCGCTCTTGGCAAAAGAAGCCCGAGTCACAGTTATTCTCATCTGACAAAAAAAAAAAAAATCAGGTCAACCCAAACCTCCGACGCATTTATGAGCAAGTTATTAGAATAATCATATTTTTTGGTTATAAATTTTCTTTTTCTTGGTTCTCATGCTTTGCTCCCAACTACATTATGGCCTAGGTCGTATCTCCTTCCAAATTCTCGAATTCTCCATTCAAAAATCAAAAATTTGAACAAATTATCATACTTCTTTTTCTCTCCCCCCTCTCCGTCGATCCGATTAATATCATCTGAAACCGAAATAATAAATCAAGACCATCTTTTTTTTTCCCTAACGCTGACATAATTGAGATCAAGAAACGAAGCTCACCTGGAAATCTAATACCAGAAATTGAATAGGTCGCTAGAAAGGGACGTGACGCTCGCCTTTGATTAGGGTTTTCCAATTCTTTTTCCCTTCCAAACCCTTTTTCTTGCTTTTCCCCCCCTTTTTCCCTCCTTCCCGTTCGACGAAAAGCGAGAAAGCACTCGGCTTTGCAAACCGCTGGTTCTCTCTTTTTCTTTCTTCGCCGCTCGCTCTCTCTCCCCCTCGCCGTGACGCCAAGTTGGGCCCTGGCTTTGGCCGCGTCCAACGAACTCGGTTTGCGCGTCCAAAGAAACAGGGGGGGGGGAGGGGACGTTGAAGGAGTCGCCGGATGGATTGATATTTCCACCCAACGTTTTTCTTCCCCTTGCGTTTGTGCACTAAGAAACGCTATTCCTGGCTGGACGGGGACAAATCAGCTTTATCCGACCGTTAAAGGAGTACCCTCCACCGTCTCCGTTTTATGCATTAAAAAAAGCATCTTGAAACCCTTGCATATTGGAACTAGATGGAACCAGTTATTAATGTAATTACTAGTTGGGAACCAAATCAAGTGGTGGCTGCCTTCATAATTTTGTTTTGTAAACCAACTGTAGGATATTTGACACCCATGTTGTTGGTGCTGAACTCAGAACAGCATGGAAGGGAGTCACGTATGTAAGATGGGAGCTGGAGGCAGACCGCATTCTTCTCAAAGGAGACTTTGCCATAATAGTTGAGTGGATCCGAGGCCAAAGTCTTGGTGTTGGCTTCAGATTGTTACTACGTGATATTCGCAGTCTCTTAGCTGCGTGTAGATTCTTGAAGGCTACACACATCTACAGAGAGGCAAATAGTGCGACTGACTGAGTAGCCTCATTCGCAGCCCACTACACTGGAGGTTTCATTTGGGCCGACACCGTCGAGGTGCCTCACGCTTTGTGTTATTTACTTTTTCTGATTTTGCTGGTTTTACTCATGCACAATATGTGTGAGCAGCCGTATACCAAAAAAAAAAAACAATTGTACCAGGTTGTATGGTTGGAGAACATTTGTTATATGAAAACAGATGCCCTAATATAAATAGATGCAGCTTATTGTGTTGTATGTGTTTGTATGTATGTACAAGATGGGTGGGTGGTAACAATTCCTACTTTTATTTGGAACAAATATCAATCAGAGAGTCATTGGCACATGAATAGGCAAAGGCAGCTAAGCATACCTGTTTGTATTGGGCTACATGAGGACAACATGAAGCTATTTGCATTACATGCACACACTTTTTTATGTTGTTTATAATTACTCTCAATTTTTGTAAAATATTTATTAAAATTAATTCTTACTATGCATAAGGATTATATGATACTTGCATCTTGCACAAGCGAGAGCATAATTAATGAATTGCATTGATAATAGCAGAACATATCACAACGATTTAGTTATACCATGCTTATATTGATGATAGCTGTTAGAATCCATTGATTGATTGATTGTGCCAAACTTAGTCGGCCTTATCAAACTTCGTCAGTTTCCTAGTCTATATAAAGGTTGCTCTTATACATTATAATTGGCAAACAGAAATACAATTCTCTTCTCTCATTCTTCTGTTTCAATATGGTATCAGAGCCACCGATCACGTAACTTGCTGTCGTTCTTTCTTCCGCTTTTTTGTGGTCGTCGCTTGTAGATCCTTTGTTTCTTCTGCCTCGTTTGGGGGATAGCTGGGGTTTCGGCCTCGGCGGCTTTTAAAGCCCTCTTTTTCTCATCGAGATCATGATAAAATCCTAATTTTTTTCTTTCTTCTTTTTCTCTTTAATTCTTTTTTGTTATTTTTTCATTATTTTTTGTTTGACTTTCGATCGGAAGGTGACGTCGTCGTCCCACTTGGATCCTCAGGGCTATAGTATTTTTTTACTCTAAAAAAAATCCAGCAGCAGTGCGTCAAACCGTACCGTCAGAAGCTTGGTGGGTAAACTTGGCAGGAGTGGTCTTGCTCCAAATCTCAGCAGCTTCGCATCAAACCGTACCATTAGAATCTTGACGGGTAAACTTGGCAGGCGTGGTCTCGCTCTAAACCTTAGCAGCAACGCGTCAAACTATACCGACAGAAGCTTGGCGAGTAAATTTGGCATGCGCGGCCTTGCTCCAAACCCCAACAGCAGCACGTCAAACCATATCGATGGAAGCTTGGCAAGTAAACTTGGCAGACGCGGCCTCGCTCCAAACCCCAGTAGCAGCGCATCAAAACGTACCGTCGGAAGCTTGGCAGATAAACTTGGCAGGCACGGTCTCGCTCCAAACCCCAGTAGCACCACGTTAAACCGTACCGTCAGAAACTTGGCAGATAAACTTGGCAGGCGCGGTCTCGCTCCAAACCCCAGCAGCTCCTACTCCTATTTTTGATCTCATACGTCAGCTTTTTGGTATATTCGTGATCCAGTTTCCATGACTAATCAGCTTACAGACGTCTTCACTAAAGCTCATCCTCCTGGCATCTTTCGATCTCTTATTTCCAAACTCAAGTTGATGTCTACTTTACCACCTTGAGTTTGAAGGGGAAGTTAGAATCCATTGATTGATTGATTGTGTCAAACTTAGTCGGCCTTACTAGGCCTCACCTTGATTGATTTATGAATGATTGTGCCAAACTTAGTTGGCCTTACCAAACTTCGTCAGCCTCCTAGTCTATATAAAGTCTGCTTCTGTACATTGTAACCAACAAACAGAAATATAATTCTCTTCTCTAATTCTTGTTTTTCAACAGTGGCATCGAAACTTAATCTAATATTGGATGGGAAAGAACCAATCTAATGTTAGATCATCCAACCACGAATCTTTCCAGAATCAAAGCTATATTATTTGCTGCATATTAGATGTTTTGCCCCGGACTTAGCTAAACTCTATCCTAAAATGAACAACTTGGACTCTACTTGAGCCAAGCTCTATAAGTTTATGTTTCAATAATTTGTTCTTCAAGTTCACCATAAAACTACATCATGCAAGCAAAATCTAGCTTTTAACCCTTTTGTTTTATGCCATAGAGACGACATGTAGGCTGTATTACCTTTAGTCTTGGCAATCAGAATAGGAAAAGAAGGTCATAGTCCAGACCTAGTTTAAGCTTCCAAGTGGACTTTCCCATTTTTGATCTTAACGAACTCCTCCGGGCTTTAATCCATTTCCATATATATATAAAAAGAACTTTCCCACTTTTGGTGAAATTCGTTGGATACCAAAACAATCTATGTCATGATATTGCTTTACCTTCCTTTTTTAAGTGTCCTTGTTTTATATTAGAAAAACCTTAGATTTTATCATATTGCATCTATAATCATGATGCATGGTTCGGTATAATCAGAAAAGGACATAACATGACCCACAACTTGGAGAATCACAATCATGAAACAATGATTGACTCTAAAATGATCCACGCCGCAATCCAAGGGATAGTGTTTTCTCTACCAGGATAATTTCGTAGAAATATTTAGAATTTTTTTCATGCATATCCTTCTAAAATTTAAATTTTGCATGAATACCTTTCTAAAATTGATATTTGTATGTATGCCCTCGTAAAACATTTATTTTGCTAGTTACCTTTTTTTATCCTTATTTTTGCATTTGTACCCACACCATCTAACGTCGTTAAAAAATTAATGGTTTCAAATTAAAATGACTAAAATATCTTTAATGGGTAGATGTGCAAAAAAATATATTTATAAGACGATCGCGATAGAAGATAAAAAAGTAATTTCAAAATTCTATTTTATTTCTAATTAAAATAAATATAATTTTATTTTTTTTTGCATTTGTACCCAAACCATCAAACGTCGTTAAAAAATTAATGGTTTCAAATTAAAATGACTAAAATATCCTTAATGGGTAGATGTGCAAAAAGAAATATTTATAAAGCGATCGTGATAGAAGATAAAAAAGTAATTTTAAAATTCTATTTTATTTCTAATTAAAATAAATATAATTTTTATTAACGTCGTTAAAAAGAACTGTTATATTAGGAATATTTGTGCAAAAATAATATTTTATAAAGATACAGAAATAAATATAAATTTTAAAAAGTATTCACATAAATTTAATTTTTTTTAAAAAATATTTATGCAAAAAAAATAAATATTTATGCATAACTAATATTTATATTTGTTGCTTGCAATATCTTTGAGGTCGGTAACTTCAGGGTCCACGTCACTGCAATCACTTTCTCTTGTGGCTGGGAAAAGAGGGCGAAGAAAAAGAAGCTTATCATTTTTTAAAGTTTTGTACGGAATATCTGCTCAAAAAAGTTCCATGAGGAATAATTTAATGAGGTAAATGGTTTGCTTCCGAGGAATATTTATTTCTAGCCACAAAATGTCAATCATTCATAAAGCTTTGTTTCGTTATGAGAACTGGTCAATTACTCTTTAGCGAAAGGAGCTCATCAACATAAATGGCGAGAATAAAATATGGTAGATTTAGACTGTTTTTTACAGACAAATGTTCAAGAAGCATGTTCATAGTTTTTTTTTTTTTTACTAAGACGAATGGATTAAACCTTACGAGTACGAATACATCAAATAAAATCAAAAAAATAAAATATCTCGAAGTATCATGGGTAACTTTCCATCTCCGGCCCACAGAATACTGCCAGAATGACGGGCTACATGTTCATAATTTTGGAATTAAATATATACACAATTATAATGCCAAAGGAAGGAATGAAATGGATAATTGGGAACCATCAAGAGGTAAATTGGATTTAGAATTATCATCTAATAAAAATGATGGAAGTTAAGAATAATCTAATGATAAGATGAATTCATAGTAGTTTCAAACGGTTGGATTCTGAACAAAGAAATGATTATTTTTGTTAACTAGATGATTACAAATATTTTATCACTGCTCGAAAAATAAATTTAAAGGTACATTAGGCTCATGAATTAAAAGTGCGATGTTAATAAATTTAATTTTTTTCTCAAAATTATAAGGATCAATGTACTTTATCAAGAGAAATGATTCTCAAAATTTCATTATAGCCTCAAATCCAATTATTTAATTGAAAACTATAGCAACAAGTCTATACATGTTAGTATCCTTTAGATGCCATAAACTTTCAAATAAGAGCCGCGTTCTATGCTAGATGTATCAAGATTATGGGCATATATTTTGGAAACAAAAGAGTACAAGACAAAGTTTGGATAACTTTGCTTGACATAAGAAAGTTTGACATGGCAAATTATGTGACCAGAGGGAATTGCCATCAAACATAGAGGATAAGAACAATATTCTCTTTTTCTTTTCTTTTTTTTGAGTAAAATGTTGTGAAAAAAATTTAATGACCTTTTTTTGGTACAGTGGCAGCTCATACAGTTCATGTGTAAGTACAGCCAGAAGAATCAAGCGAAAGAAAATGACATAGCGGAGTAGAGATGGCAACATCACCTGTTCACAGGACCACATCAGAGTGCCGAGTAACAAATAAGGTAATCCAGTCAGCAACCTTATTCATCTTCTAAAACACATTGATTGTCTAAAATAAACATAGGCCCATCATCAGACTACGAATGTCGCACAACACCAGATATCCGCTCGCAAAGCGGTCTCCACCCCAAATTCAATCTATCACTGTGGCAGTCCTCTTCCAGGCAGATATCGCTGTAACCAAGCTCGAGTCATGATTTCTGATCACAGAGCCTTCAACTGTTGCACCACCGCCCAAGAGGGCTGCGGAAAAAAAATCAATGGCTTCTGCGGAAGGATTTCAGCTGGAAACGTAAGTACGAGTTTGCAGAGCGTTCAACTTGCGTCCTCCGATTGCATTGAGCTTCATGTCTCGGCAACTCTCTGCTCCACGATATACCAAACACCAACATCATCCAACCAAGACGCATCAATAAAACTAATTTCCCATCATGGTCCCTTCTTGCCCATCCCGACCGTCCGATCGACCGATCCTTCGGCCACAGCCCGAAGCACGCCAAAACACCAGAACACCTCCAGGTGGGCCGCGCACAAATCCATCTCATACAAGCGTACGCG
Source organism: Phoenix roebelenii (assembly GCA_025769935.1). Taxonomy (NCBI): domain Eukaryota; kingdom Viridiplantae; phylum Streptophyta; class Magnoliopsida; order Arecales; family Arecaceae; genus Phoenix; species Phoenix roebelenii. Next base: position 3,859,532 of record JAOXJJ010000001.1, read on the forward strand.
TCTCCCGTTCTCTCGATCCGACGGCCACCAACGCCGGTCTCTCCTAGAGAGCCGCCTACGAAGTTTTTTCTACGCGAGATCCTTCTCACGTCCGATTTACGACACGGACGGCAGATTTAACTCCACCATAGAAATTTCCATTCGGTCGTTTATAGACTTCATTGACCAGCCGCCCGTGATCGCACCAGAGACAAATAAACGTGCGCGCCCCCTGGAACAGCAAAGAGCCGTATAGAATGCTGCGCCGTGTCGAACAGTACCAAGTACACGTGGTTTCAATCGTTCGAGGGATTGACGACGTACCGTATCCGTAATATAAATACAAATATATAATTTAGTTAAATGAAAAAAAATTATATTTATATTTATTTTAAACTGAAAATATAAATTAGATATTAAGATTATGAATATAAAGATAGTTATATTTTATAACCTATAAATAAATAAAAATATTATTAAATAAAAAATAAATTAAGTTAATAATTAATTATTTATAATATATATAATTAATTAAAATTTTAAATAGATTATACGGGTAGTTGTCGACTTATATCCATATTTGTTTTTCGGGAGACGAGTATTAGTTGGATATGTCCACTTCCACCCCTACAAAACCCCCAAAAGATCTCGAGATTTCGCCATGAAAATCCCTCCCCGAGCTCCCAATTCCTCCAGCTTTTCTACAACTCCATCGAATTCCTGAATCGAATCCGAACTCAGTGAGGTCTCTGCCGGAAAAATCCGTCCACGATTCGACCCCAAGTCTCGAATTCGTGAGCCGAGGGGGAGGTGGCGGGAAATGGACTCGTCGGAGACGTAGGGTATTGGATTCCCTCTTTGTTGTGCTTTGGAGCAAAGTTTAGATTTTTTTTTGGGTTAATTGAGGTGTTGGGAGGGCCATGGCGATGGATTTGGGGTCGGTGCTGATCAAAATGGGGATTCTCTCGGCGTCTGATCACATGTCGGTGGTGTCGATCAATCTGTTCGTGGCGCTGCTCTGTGCTTGTATTGTGATCGGCCACTTGCTGGAGGAGAATCGGTGGATGAACGAGTCCATTACCGCGCTTCTCATCGTGAGTTCTTTGGGTTAAAGATGGACTCTTTTTGGTTTTTATTGCAACAAATTGAGTTTAATTGGGCTCTGGTTTGACGTCAGGGGTTGTGCACTGGAGTGGTTATTCTTCTCACTACCAAAGGAAAGAGTTCGCATCTTCTAGTCTTCAGTGAAGACCTATTCTTCATATACTTGCTTCCGCCAATTATTTTCAATGCTGGGTAAGTTTTGTTGGATATCTGTACTACTGTTCTTGCTTCTGAACTGTTTTGTGATTTAGAGTTAAATTTAGTTTTGACTGGATAATAATGTTAGATGTGGTTTATTTTTCTGTGAAGAGGGCCTGAGCTCTCTCTATCCTTATCAACACAGCAAAACAAAAATGATAAAAGAAGTGAAGGAAATATACAAAGAGAAGAGGAACAACTCTAGGTGTAGGAATTCATGAGCTTTTCGAGAAAGCTCAACCTCCAGAGCCTTTCGAGGAAGCTCACCTGCCGTTTAGTATCAATTCTCCTCCCCCCCCCCTCTTGCCCATACTTCCCATAATATAGATCCGTCTTCCCTCATTCACGGAGAGGAAGTTACACCCTTAGCTTATTTAGAAGATTCCCTTACAATAATAGGTAGCAACCCAACTAGCTAGAACTGTGTTTTATTCAAATTAGAATTTCAAAAGAAGCTATGCACGCAGCAGTGCGCCCTTTTATTCCTATGCATACAATGCATGCATGCCTATGTGGCTCTGGAGTTAGTTACGTAACATCCCTCCCCACTGAGATTGCAGCCGTCCTTGGTGCGAAAATTAGGAAATCGCTTGCGCAACTTGTGGTAGAACTCCCATATTGCGTCTTCCTCATCCAACCCTTGCCCCTGCACCAAGACTTTAGTTGCAGCATGAGTCCCAAGCTTGACCATCCGCCTGTCCAAAATCTCATATGGTTCCGCAAAAAAAAACTCCAGCATCATCCATAGCATGTAGTTCTGACTGCACCACATTCTTCGCTCCCAGCTTCTTCTTGAGGCATGAAACGTGAAAGACTGGATGGATTTTTGAAGTGACTGGCAACTCCAACTTGTAAGCAACCATGCCTATCTTCTCAAGAACCTTAAAGGGGCCAAAGTATTTATGAGATAGCTTCATGTTAGAGCGCCAAGCGACGCTCTGTTGCCTGTAGGGCTGAAATCTCAGGAACACCAACTCGCTAACCTCAAAGGATCATTCGATGTGACTCTTGTCAGCCTGCATTTTCATGCGTTCCACGACCTTCTTTAAATTTTCCTTTAGAGTATGGATGATTGTCTCACGGCTCCTGAGAGCTTGATCTACTGCAGCTACCTTTGTATCCCCTTTGACATATGATAGTAACCTTGGGGTGGAACTCCATAAACTGCCTCATAAGGAGTTAAATTTGTTGAAGCATGGATGTTGGTATTGTACCAATATTTAGCTAGGGATAAAAAATGTGACCATTCTTTAGGGCTGAACCCACAAAAGCTCCTCAACTGCTCTACACATTTATTGACGACCTTGGTTTGGCCATCGGATTGTGCATGATAAGCCGAACTCATATTCAAGGTTGTGCCATGTAACTTGAAGAACTCACTCCAAAAATTGCTGAGAAAGACTCGATCTCTGTCACTCACAATTGATCGAGGCATGCCGTGTAATTTGAAGACATGATCAATAAATACCTTGGCTACCATGGAAGCTGTATACGGGTGAGAAAGAGGAATGAAGTGTGCATTTTTTGATAGCCGATCTACCACGACAAAAATAGTGGTTTTTCCTTGAGACTTGGGCAATCCTTCGATGAAGTCCATGGAGATGTCAGTCCATATCCTGTTGGGAACCTCAAGAGATTGGAGGAGCCCTGCTGGATGGAGATTCTCGGACTTAGCTCGTTGGCAGATATCACATTCCTTGATGAAAGATCGCCCCTCTTGCTTAAGAGGTAGCCAATAAAAATCTTTTTTGATATGGTGGCAGGTCTTCTGGAAACTAGAATGTCGACCTATAGGGCGGCTATGGAAATAGCCCAATATTTGCTCACGAAATTTTGAATTAGAAGAAAAAAAAATCGCCCCTTGTAGAAGAGAATCCCATCTTGTACGTGGTATCTGGTGGGGTCCGCCTGTCCATTGTATAACTTTTGAGTAAGATCCTGTACCACTGGATCAACGCCATGCTCCTGTCAGATCTCTTCCACCTAGTTCGGAATAGGCATTGAGATTGCACAAAACTTTGCTTCTTTCCTTCTTGATAATGCATCCATCACTACATTAGAAACTCCACTTCTATACTCCACCACAAAATCATGGCCTATCAACTTGGTAGCCTACTGCTGTTGCATTGGAGTGCCTATTTTTTGATCTAGCAGAAATTTAAGAGATTGTTGGTCTGTCTTAACAATAAATTTTGTGCCAAATAAATAATGTCGCCACTTGCGTATTGCCATCCCAAGAGCTAACAACTCTTTCTCATAGGCGGAAAAATATAGAGATTTACCTTTCAACGCCTTACTATAAAAGGCAATGGGTCTTTTATTTTGAGGTAACCCCGCACCGATATCGGAGCCGGAGGCATCACACTCCACATGGAAGGTCTGACTGAAATTAGGTAGGGAAAGAACAAGAGAGAAGTCATTGCCTCCTTCAACCTTTGGAAGGCCAAGATAGACTCTTCAGTCCACGTGAAGCACCCCTTTTTGAGCATCTCGGTGAGAGGCCGCGCCACCTTGCCATAGGTTTGGATAAACCGTCTATAATAGCCTGTGAGACCAAGGAAGCCACACAAGGACTTAATATTTTGAGGTTGCAGCCATTCCAACATGGTGCGGATCTTTTCAGGATCAGTTGAGACGCCTTCATGAGAAATAATATGGCCTAGATAGTCAATAGATGAGGCTCCAAACACACACTTGCTGCGTTTTGCGAATAATTGGTTTTTTTGTAATATTTCTAGCACGATTCAGATATGTTGCAAATGATCCTGCATGGTTAGGCTAAAAACTAGAATATCATCAAAGAATACCAAGACAAACCTCTGCAAGTACGGCCGAAAGATTTCATTCATCAGGCTTTGGAAAGATGAGGGCGCATTCGTCAATCCAAAGGGCATGACGAGGAACTCATAATGGCCTTCATTTGTACGAGAGGCAGTTTTGTGAACATCCTCGGGTCGCATCCTTATTTGATGGTAGTCGGACCTTAGGTCTAATTTAGAGAATATGCTGGCATCGTGAAGCTCATCTAATATTTGTTCAGTGACTGGAATTGGAAACTTGTCTTTGATGGTGATATTGTTCAAGGCTTGGTAGTCGACACAAAGGCGCCACGATCCATCATCCTTCTTAACAAGGAGCACCGGAGAGGCATAGGAACTCTGGCTTACTTGAACAACGCCGTTGTCGAGGAGCTCGGTGACTATCTTCTCTATCTCAGCCTTTTGGTAGTGAGGGTATCTATAAGGCCTGCTGTTGCAAGGTTTGGAGTCGGGAAATAGAGGAATTTTGTGATCCCATGTTCTTTCGGGTGGTAGCTCTTTTGGCTCAAAAAATACCTCAGCATATTCGTCTAGGATGGAAGTGAGTTCGGCTGGGGTACTTTTTTTATTGGAGCCGGTTGAAATAGAATGCACATATAATAGATAACAAGAATGGAGAGAGGCAAGGGTTTGCGGACCTTACAGTTGGCAAGAAATTTTATTGCACCGGGTTCCTCCCCTTTCAAGTGACACTTCTTTCCAAATAGAGAGAACTCCATTGTGAGATTAGCAAAATCTCACGTAATAGGCCCGAGATCCCTTAACCATTGTGCGCCTAATACTGCTTCGCACCCCCCAAGTTGTAGCAGGTAGAAGTCGACAACCAATGAACCTTATGTGAGTTGTAGTTTAACACCTAAATATTTATCTTTGAAAGAGACTCTAACACCGTTTGCTACTGCCACCTCAAAAGACACTCGATTTTGGACTGTTAATCCAGCCTTTTTACCAATATAAGGATTTAGGAAATTATGGGTACTACCAGAATCGATAAGAATCATCACCGGAATATTTTTTATCCAAGCCTTGATGCCAAGGTCCGTCGTACCGGTACCGGTCGTAGCCCGGACCGGTACGAAACCGGTCCCATACCGATCCGTACCGATGGCGTACCGATCCGAACCGGTGGCGTACCGGTCCGAACCGGTTGCGTACCGGTCCGAACCGGTTCCGTACCGGTCCGAACCGGTTCCGTACCAGTTTTTCAATAATAAACTACCGGTACCGGATTTCATGCTGATCCGGTACCGATCTCAGGCCGGACCGGTACGTACCGGTCCGTACCGGCCGGTACGGACCGGTACGGCAGATCATGCTTGATGCGCATAGTCTGAGGAGAGACAACCCATTATTGCATGCAAGTGGTGGGGCCTAACGTCGATCACTCACCACCCACACTAATGGGGGGGTCCTCTTTGCTCCTTGGCGTTGGCCTTTGATGTTGTGCCGCCTTGACCGAAGGTAGGTAACGCTGGGCTGATTTGGAAATTCGGCACTTGTGACTTCTTTTAACTCCAAGTTCTACTTGGCTAAGAATGGAGGATGAATCCTTCCTTGGAACCTTAGGCAAATTCGGCCAATTGAAGACAACTCAATGATATGAATGAAGCAACAATTGGTTGCTTTCGATTCCATTAATAGAAAGAAATTACAATGAAATCTAAGGAGGAAATGACGTCCCAACCTTAGCCTAATCTAAGGAGGGTTGATTTTTCCAACCTTAACCCAAGTCCCTTAAGATCGAAATTAGGCACTATGCCCACCCAAGCCTTGCAACCAAACACACTCAATGGTGGCTAATACAATGTCCAAAAGTCCCCTAACACTCCTCACTTAGGCCTTTATATAGGCCTTTACAATGCATGAGAGGGCGACATGTGTTGCTGCAGTTCTAACTTCTTGACTTGATAAACTTGATGGCAACCGCTGTGTACTTGTATTGGGATTGGCTAAAGTGAGGACATGATTGCTGTCCGGTTGCAAAGTGGTTTGGCCGGTGGTTCTTGGTGGTTTCTTGCGGTTGGCTGGCTGTGGTGCTGCAGCAGCCCTTTGGCGGTGGTTTCTTGTTGTTATGGCTGATGGTTGGTGCTTGCATGGCACGCCAGCCAGACCCATTGGCGCACGCGGTCTAGCGGTCCGCACGTGGGCATGGGCTGGCCTGGTGCTACCCGCTGTCTCCTGCACTTGGCTGGTTAGCTTGGTCCGGCCACTGCTGGATGGGATGTTGGGCACCTGGGCGCTTGACTTGGGCGCGCCTGGTCGGGCGGGTTGCGCGCCTGATCCTTACGCGCGGTCTGTTGGCC
>JAOXJJ010000001.1:3866034-3886450 GCA_025769935.1 Phoenix roebelenii
GGGCACCTGGGCGCTTGACTTGGGCGCGCCTGGTCGGGCGGGTTGCGCGCCTGATCCTTACGCGCGGTCTGTTGGCCTCACGCCTGCTCCATGCGTAAGCGTGTGGGCAGGTGGCTGCGTGTCTGCTGCCTTCATGTGCGCGCAATCTATCGGCCGTGCGCCTGTTCCTTGCTTGGGCACGCGCCGGCCAAGGCCTGAATGGCCAGGGCCGCGTGCGCTGTGCGGTGACCTGTGGTGCGCGAGTAGTTCGGGCGCCCAAATCATGGGGCGTGGCCATGCCCAACCCTTGCGCGTAGCCTGTGGCCGGCCGTGCAAGGCTAGCGCGTGCTGCGCCCCATGCTAAGGGAAACGAATGATTCCCGCCAAGCCTAACGTGAGGTTCGGCTTGGCTTGGCAACAAGGTAAGATGGCTAACCTCGATGGACGTCAAGGGTGAGTATTTGGCGAGGTTGGGCTTGACTTGGCCTCCACCATGGCTTAATGTAAGTGGTTGTCCTCCTTGGTTTGATCGCCATCAAGGGAAGAATTTGAGGGAACCTCACCATTCCCCCCTCTTGAAGAACACCCTTGTCCTCAAGGGTGATTGTGGAGCATGCTTCCATTGCTAACATAGGGCTTCTTTCCTTTCTTGATAAGGCATCCGCAACTTTGTTGTCCTTGCCCGGTTGATATAGGATGGTATACTCAAAACCCAACAATTTGACTAGAAATTTTTGTTGCTCCGGAGTAGTGATCTTTTGCTCAAGGAGATGCCGAATTGCTTGCTGATCCGTGACAATGGTAAACCTCCTTCCCAATAGATATGGCCTCCATATTTTGATTGCATGAACAACCACCATCAGTTCCCGCGCATAAGTGCTACTTGCCTTCTTTGGGGGACCCAAAGCCTTTGACATGTAAGCAATTGGCCTTCTTTCTTGTACTAGAACGGCTTCAATTCCTTCACCACTAGCGTCGGTGTAGATTTCAAAAGGCTTGCTGAAATTTGGCAATGCTAGGACTGGAGTTTGTGTCATAGTTCTCTTTAAATCTTCAAAAGCCTTCCTTGCGGGCTCGGACCATACAAATTCTCCTTTCTTCAACATAGTAGTAAGTGGTTTAGCAATGAGTCCATAGTTTATGACAAACCTTCAGTAGTAGCCCGTTAAGCCGAGGAATCCTCTCATGGCGGACACAGTTTGGGGTAGTGGCCAATCGATCATTGCTTCAATTTTTCTTTGATCCACCTTGACTCCTCCCGAAATGATGTGTCCCAGATACTCCAATTGTTGTTGTACAAATGCACACTTCGATGCTTTGATGTAGAATTGATGTTCTTCAAGAATTCGTAGCACCAAATCTAGATGTTCCATATGCTCTTCCATTGTTTTAGAGTAAATCAAAATGTCATCAAAGAAGACAATTACGAACCTTCTCAAGTAGGGCCGGAAGATGCTATTCATGGCGGCTTGGAAGGTGGAAGGAGCATTGCACAACCCAAATGGCATGACTAGATATTCATAATGAATAGAATGTGTTCGAAATGTTATTTTACGAATGTTCTCTTGCCTCATTCTGATTTGGTGATATCCGGCTCTCAAATCCAATCGGGAGAAGATCTTGGCTCCATGTAGTTCATCTAACATCTCATCAACTGTTGGAGCGATCATTGATTGTTGCTTCATTTAGTGCTCTAGAATCTGTACAAAACCTCCATGTACCATCTTTTTTTCTAACCAAAAGCACCGATAAAGAGAAAGGACTAGGACTCCTTATTAGCCCTTGCTTCATCATTTCATCTACTTGCTTCTCAGTTTTCCCCTTTTGAAAATGGGCATACCTATATGGGGGTGCATTGATGGCTTTGGTTACATCCTTGAGACGGATGGGATGATCATACATTCTTTGAGGGGGTAAAGACTTAGGCACTTCAAGTACCTTCTTATGGTTTTCCAATAATTGCCTAACTTGTTTGGGCAACCCTCAAACTCATCTTTGATAGGGCCTTCCTCGGTTTGGCCTTGAGTGACCAATAATATAGCCACACAAGTGGCACCTCCCTTGCAAAGTTTTTCAAGTGTATAGGCCTCACAAGGCTTCACTTCTTGACTCCCAATTGCTGTCCATTTTTTCTTTTGATTATCGATCTTGAATTCCATAGTCGTGGAGCCAAAATCGGTAATCACTCTTCCAACACTTCGGAGCCAAGCATTCCCAAGAACAATATCAAGTCCTACTAACTGAAGAACATGTAGATCGGCCTTGATACGTACCTCTTGGATGTTCATTTTGACATCATAGATAACCGCTTTGCAATTAAGTCTTTCTCCACTTGCAACTTTAACTTCAAAGGGCTGAATTGTGGTAGGATGAAGACCCAACTTTGGTACAATGTTGGTGTTGATGAAATTGTGTGATGATCCACTATCCACCAGCAATGGAACTTCATTTCTTCCAATCCATGCTAGAAGCCTCATGGTACATGGTTTTGGGATGTCGGTGAGTGCATGAAGTGAAAGCTCGGTATCATCATGATCATCCCCGAAAATGTCTTCCTTCGTTTGGGTCGAATCCTCTTCATGGTTGTTTTCATTGGTGACTTCATCATCTATAAAATCTGCATCAAGAATATCGATAAGGAAAGCTTTACCCGGTTTGCACTTGTGCTCACAGTTCCATCTTTCTCCACACTTGAAGCACAATCCTTTCTTGATGAAGTCTTGAACTTCCTCCCAGAACAACTTCTTGACTTGTGGTTGCATATTTTTGGAATGGTTGCCGGTTGCCTCTTTTTCCTTCCAACTAACTTTGGGTTGAATGACTTTGGCCTTCTGGTTGATGGTGTCTTTGATCAATCTTCTTTCGAAATGGTAGCTTCCCTCTAAGATTTTGGCCACCCTCATGGCTTCTTGTAATGATGCCGGTTGCTTCAACTTGAGTTCCTTGGCAAACCAAGGCTTCAAGCCATCCACAAATGTATCAAGAAGTGCCTCCTCGGACCATCCCGTCACTAGAGTTTGCAATTGACAGAATTCTTCAATGTAAGATCTCACCTTTCCTTCTTGCTTGATCTTGGCTAATTGACCATGGTGGTTGACAATTGGTGAAGGACCCCATTATGAATTCCTGGATGAAGGCTGACCATCCTAGCCTTCTTTCTTCCTTTTCATAGATGGACCGAAGCCATCCTCACCACTTGTTTGCCTTATCTTCCAAATGGAAACTTGCAAGTGTAACGTTCTCCCTATGAGGAATTTCATAAACATAGAAGTATTGTTCTACTTTATCAAGCCATTCAAAAGGGTCTCCTCCATTGAACCTTGGAAAGTCTATTCTAGGTTTCCTTAACCCTCTTTCTTGAATTCTTGGCCCTTCTTCCTCATCACCAAACTCATTTCCAAGTGGTCTTCTTCCCCTTCTTTCTCCTAATCCCCTTCAGTCCTCATGCCTAGTGGCATGATTTGGTCCTTCCTTCGACTCCATGACATCGTAATACTCCTCATGTTCCCCTCCCTTTCCAAACCTATCAACACACACTCCATACCCTTCAACTCTACTCCCTCTTCTTGTATTTTTCTTTACTTTTTCCCTCACATGAAATTTCCTCAAGTTGTTGGCCGACTCATCTTCACTATCTCCTCCTTAGTCCTGCCTAGGGGCATGCGGCCAAGGTTCTTCCCTCACCTTTTTTTCTTTTTCTTCACTCCCTATTCTTCTTTCCATCCTTTCCAAACTCCTATTGGTCTCCCTCCTCATTTCGCCATGGTATTAGAGAGCTCCTTAAGGAATTTGCTAACTTGTTTAGAGTGGGTTTCTAAGGCCTCTAACCATAGGATATTATCCCTGGAATCCATGGAATTTGGCAATGATTTCAGAACAATCCTTCAAAGGTACTCACGGGGCACAAGTAGCGATGAACCTCACAACCCTTACAAGTTGCATACAAAGATCCCTTCCCTCTTTTTCCACTCAAGGAATGGACTAATGCAAAAGGTAGGAATGCAGAATTTTGAGGATGCTACTTGTTATCAAATGTAAATTTTAATGAGTAATGGACGTTACCTCCAATGAGAAATTCTCTTAATGAAAGCACCAATTTGGTGGCGCCTAGCGTCGGTCACTTGCCACCCACACCAATGTGGGGTCCTCTTTGCTCCTTGGCATTGGCCTTTGATGTTGTGCCGCCTTGACTGAAGGTAGGTAACGCTGGGCTGATTTGGAAATTCGACATTTGTGACTCCTAACTCCAAGTTCTACTTGGTTAAGAATGGAGGATGAATCCTTCCTTGGAACCTCAGGCAATTTCGGCCAATTGAAGACAACTCAATGATATGAATGAAGCAACAATTGGTTGCTTTCGATTCCACTAATAGAAAGGAATTACAATTAAATCTAAGGAGGAAATGTTGTCCCAATCTTAGCCTAATCTAAGGAGGGTTGATTTTTCCAACCTTAGCCCAAGTTTCTTAGGACCGAAATTAGGCACTATGCCGACCCAAGCCTTGCGGCGGAACACACTCAATGGTGGCTAATACAATGTCCCAAAGGCCCCTAACACTCATCACTTAGGCCTTTACAATGCATGAGAGGGCGCCATGTGTTGCTAGTTGCTACAGTTCTAACTTCTTGGCTTGATAAACTTGATGGCAACCGCTGTGTACTTGCATTGGGGCTGGCTAAAGTGAGGGCATGCTTGCTGTTCGGTTGCAAAGTAGTTTGGCCGGTGGTTCTTGGTGGTTTCTTGCGGTTGGCTGGCTGTGGCGCTGCAGCAGCCCTTTGGCGGTGGTTTCTTGCTGTTGTGGCTGATGGTTGGTGCTGGCATGGCACACTGGTCAAACCCGTTGGCGCGTGCGGTCTAGCGGTCCACGTGTGGGCATGGGCTGGCCTGGTGTCGCCCGCTATCTCCTGCGCTTGGCTGGTTGGCTTGGTTCGGCCATTGCTGGATGAGGTGCTGGGTGCCTGGGCGCTTGACTTGTGCGCGCCTGATCTTTATGCGTGGTCTACTGGCCGCATGCCTACTTCATGCATAAGCACGCGGGCTGGTGGCTGCGCGCCGCTGCCTTCATGTGCGCGCGGTCTGTCAGCCTCGCGCCGACCAAGGCCTGAATGGCCAAGGCCGCGTGTGTTGTGCGGTGACCTGTGGTGCCCGAGTGGTTCGTGCGCCCAAATCATAGGGCATGGCCAAGGTCCACCGTGAGTGCCGGTACCGATACCATACCGAACCGAACCCGTACCATACAGGTTTGGCTGGTTCGGGCCAAAAGCAAAAAAAAAATTGGAGCTGGTACGGGCCGGTCGATTCGGGCCGATTTTGGTTTGGTACGGATCGGTACGGACTGGTACCGGTTCGGTACGGACCGGTACGTATCGATCCGGATTGCGAATGGTCGGAACTGTAAAATGTAGCTGTATCGTACCGGTTCTGTCCGATACCGGTACATACCGATCCGTATCGATCAGTACGGCTGACCATGGGCGTGGCCGTGCCCAGCCCTTGCGCACGACCTGTGGCCGGCTGCACAAGGCTAACGTATGCTGCGCCCCATGCTAAGGGAAACAAATGATTCCCGCCAAGCCTAACGTGAGGTTCAGCTTGGCTTGGTAACAAGGGAAGATGGCTAACCTCGATGGACATCAAGTGGGCATTTGGTGAGGTTGGGTGAGCACTTGGCGAGGTTGGGCTTGACTTGGCCTCCGCCTTGGCTTCATGTAAGTGGTTGTCCTCCTTGGTTCGGCCGCCATCAAGGAAAGAATTTGAGGGAACCTCACCAGCAAGGAGATCTCAGCAGTAGTCTCGGTTGCGTTGGTTTCCTCCTCATTAGACTCGTCCTCCTTTGCTTCTACATCTCCCCCATGATCTGGTGGGCCTCCACCTTCTATGGAATAGATATTCTTCTGTGGATTGGGATTCTTTTGTTGCTTGCAAAGCTGCCCCGGATGGTACTTCTCTCCACATGAAAAACACAATCCCTTTTTTCTCCTTTCCTCCCTCAACTCTTGAGATATACCCTTATTGCTTGGTGAAAAATAATTAGAGGAATTTATGCCTGACCTGGGGTTGTCTGAGCGTTGTGGCCTCTTGGTTGAGTTCACCTTTCGCTCCTGGAGTATTGCCAGGCTGATAGCATGACGTAAGGTCGTCGGATTATGCATCAGTACATCATAGCGGAGTTCCTCCTTCAACCCGCTTATAAAGCAGCTCTTCAAGAACTGATCATTAAGTCCATCCATCCTGTTAGCAAGCTCCTCAAATGTACTTTGATATGCTTCCATGGTAGATTGTTGTTGGAGCTTTGATAGGCTGCCCACCGAATCATTGAACTGGTCGAGTCCAAAACAGATCATGACACCTTTGTAGAAGTCGGACCAACTATTGATGCCTCCAAGATGGTCCTCATGACGAAACCAGCACAGTGCCTTTCCATCCAAATGGAACGAGGCTGTGAAGACCTTCTGAGAATTTGTTGTTTGCTGCTGAATAAAATATTGCTCAGCCTGATTTAGCCAAGCATCCAGATCTGTTCCATTGAATCGAGGAAGCTTAAGGTGAGCCGGCCAATACTGGAAATGGCCGCCACCATGGTCTGCCGTACCGGTTCGGCCTGGGATCGGTACCGGATCAGCATGAAATCCGGTACCGGTAGCTTATCATTGGAGAACTGGTACGAGATTGGTACGGACCGATACAGGACCGGTATGAGACTGGTACGGACCGATACAAGATCGGTATGGGATCGGTACGTACCGATTCGGACCACCACTGGTACGTCGACCGGTACCGGTACGACGGACCTTGGCTGCCACTGTCCTCCCCTCTATTATGACCCATACCTCCTTGTGGCAAGGGTGGCGTTGGAGGATCGAAAATGGTTGGCCTCTTCCCCTTGTCTGCCACTTGAGAGCTCTCGCCTTTTTCGGCCAGTGAAGATGAAATGCTTTCCACCTTGCTGCCTAGATTCTCGATAAGCTTCATCTGTTCGAAACGTCTTTTTCTGCATTATTTCTCTGATCATAGCTACAATCTCCGTGTTGGCCACCATTGAATCGGCCTGGCTCTGATACCAATGAAGAGGGCCTGAACTCTCTCTATCCTTATCAACATAGCGAAGCAAAATGATAAAAGAAGTAAAGGAAATATACAAAAAGAAGAGGAACAACTCTAGGTGTAGGAATTCATGAGCTTTTCGAGGAAGCTCAACCTCCAGAGCCTTTCGAGGAAGCTCACCTCCGGTTCAGTATCAATTCTTTTTTCCCCCCCTCTCCTCTTGCCCATACTTCCCATAATATAGATCCGTCTTCCCTCATTCACGGAGAGGAAGTTACACCCTTAGCTTATTTAGAAGATCCCCTTACAATAATAGGTAACAACCCAACCAGCCACAGCTGTGTTTTATTCAAATTAGAATTTCAAAAGAAGCTATGCGCGTAGCAGTGCGCCTTTTTATTCCCATGCATACGATGCATGCATGCCTATGTGGCTCGGGAGTTAGTTACGTAACATTCTGCTTAGATGGTTTATTTTTCTGCCTTCCTTCTTGAGGCAGAAAGCACCCAAGTTGAGCTGGTGAGTTTGGTTTTGCTATTGGAGCCAATTTTAGTCTTGTCTGCATTGAAAGGTTTTGTATCTGAACCTTGAGTTATTCTTCAGGGAAAAGTTTGATTACCCATGGCAGGCACTGCAACTCTAGGCCCTGCCTTAATTAGGGCAGAAAATTGTTAATGACTTTAGATGGTGAGATATCTGGGCAATGAGGGACCGAGGGTAGTGCGAAGGGAGTAGCCTCGGGATCCATACTGATCAAATTTATAATTCTACTGGAGATTATAGAAAAAATGAAGAATTCTTGATCCTCCTAATGCTTCTCATAAAGATGCAGACTGTGGATGCAGCTCTCCTCCTGTCTTGAGCTTAATGGAGGTTTGATGGCTCCAGGAGAAACAGTGGATCTTAGCGGTGGATGTGGATGCAAGTATTGCATGGAAGAAAATAAAGATATATGAGTGATAGCTCAACAAACAAAGATGTCAGTGATGGCCTGTTCATTGTCAAAGCAAATTATTATACAATTAATGGGATAAGTGCAAATCCTCTGCCCCAACAATATCTATGTGTATCCATGCATGCGTGTGCTTGCAAGTTTTGATTTAATGCTTTAATTGTAAGCTTGTTTCAAACCTCTCGGTGGTTTTCTTGCTTAGGTGCAGATGTTTGTTTGTCTTGATTTTCTGACTTTTGTCCTACCACAAGAGTTTCCATCATGAATTTTTTTATGGAGATCTAAAATTTTTTGCTTTGAGTATATTGAGTTATCATTCCTAATTTCCATAAAACCTTTTAGGTTATGTTAGCTTAAATTCATCGGATGTTTTAAAAGTTGCCTTCGCATGGTCAGTTGAAGAAAGTGCTCTTGGAACTGCTTCATGAAGAAAAATGGAAATAAATGAGAAACAATAGATTCTCAGGTTAAAGTGGCCGTATCGGACTTGTGTGCTGCAGCAACTTGAAAATTGGTTCACTAACATCGAGTTCATCATCTGATACAGATTCTGGAAACTTAATCTTGAGGATGATTCATTTAGATGATGCCTTAAATTTAGGCTGCTTAAAGTGTTTTGGCTTTCAATTTGTACTCAGAAGATGTTTACTGAGTGGCTAGGTAAAGTAACTATGAAGAACTCCAACAAGTACCATCCACCAACAGTATGACTTAATCCATCACTTGCTACGAGAGTAAGCTTAGAAATTTAACATTCTGCAAGCCTATTGGCTATGATATTTCCTCTCCACCGACATATTAATGTCTGCTTGAAATTGCTAGCAGTTCGTTCTGTAAGAAAATTCCTAGATGTGCAATCTTGGATTTCAACATTATGGCAGTGTTTGAATCGCCTAACATCAATTCAGAGATGTTATAATTTCCTTAATCTGTCCGGAACCTGGTACCGGGGGGTAAACTTTGCACATCATTTCATCACACCAAAGTTTCATATCAGCTGAATATCAGAAAATCTATTAAGTGCTCTTTCTGCTTTATTCTTATAAATTTAGCTGTATGCTATTGTACCTGTTTTCTGGATGTTCTTGGATATGCAGATCTTGTTAAAAACTGAACTTTTGTATGTCGAAAATGGGTAGCCAATTTTCTAGTCAATTTTCTTGTGCATCAGGTTTCAAGTAAAAAAGAAACAGTTCTTCCGCAACTTCATGACAATTATTCTGTTTGGTGCAGTTGGAACATTGATCTCCTTTATTATTATTTCACTTGGTAAGTTCGCAATCTGTTTGTTTTTAATTACATTATAAATGTTCCAGAGAAAAAAAGTTTGTCATACATGCACTTGTATGAGCCGTTATTCCATGAAATCATTAGTTGCCAAGTGTAGCATTATCAGAAACTTTGCTTTGTTGACATTGCCGCCTGCACGACAGAAAGCTTAGCTGTCTGCAAGACAGAAAGCTTAGTATTACAAATGTTTAGGCAGTTTATTATCTCCTTCAAGTTATGAGGGCTGTATGCTTTTAAGTTGATTAAATAGCTTTTATGGATATACGCATGCTGCATTCTGAGTCAAAGAAAATTTAGACACTGTTCTTTGAACATCTGGTTGTTAAGTTGACACTGAGTGGAATTGGTTTTCTTGCTGGAAACCTTAAACCATTTAGCTAGAAGGAGGGCAAATAATGAAAGAGATCAAGAATTTTACCAGAAGATTGGTGTGCACAGAAACAAATCAGAATGCTTATAAAATTTTCAACCTTTTAAATCTTAAAATAGGCATGGGATTTGGCAACTCAGAATATTTCAAAGAATGTGAAATTTGAAATTATTTCAAAGTTCATGTCTCTATCTTCCATTTTTCTCCTAACTGCCTTTCTGCTGGCAAACATCTCCTCTGAATATAGTCTTTGAATTTATTTAATTAGAAAAAAGTAAGGAAGGATGAATTTACTGAAACAAAATTGATGCTAACACTTAGCTGAATGTTGGTCCATATTTTTTTGAGTCATTAAAAATTAATTCTTGCAGCACCACTAGCGGGCAGTGGTCTCTAAAGAATGTACTAAATCATGATACGGAACCTCTTATAAGAGCAGCATTTTAAGTGGTCTATGGAGTGCAAATTCAACTATTGTGATTCTGGAAATGTTGTTCTGGAATCTCAAGTAGGACTAAGTAATTTCTAGGAGGAAAATTTTTAAAGCTTAGGAAATCTCCTAGGAATAGAAAAAGCATACAAACTGCTTCTTTGGCTTGGTAGCATATTCTCACCTGCTTCTGTACTCTATGTTTTCTATATGATGCATTGCATTTTTTTTTTCTTGACCTTTATCTATTGTCCAGGTGCCATAGGAATAATTGAAAAAATGGGTATAGGTTCTCTGGAAATTGGAGATTATCTTGGTAAGCTCTCTTATTGCACTTTCTTTGCTTTCACATTTTTACCTCAATTCTTATGCTCTCTTTTGCTATCACTTGTTTTCTGAGTCCTCAATTTATATATTCGCAGCAATTGGGGCAATCTTTTCTGCGACAGATTCTGTTTGCACCTTGCAGGTTCTAACTTCTCAAATTTGTGTTATAGGCCAAGCTTAAGATAATAGCTCACCATATTTGGAAATTGTGTACTTCAAAAACAGGTGCTTAGTCAGGACGAGACACCTTTACTTTATAGCCTGGTTTTCGGCGAAGGTGTTGTCAATGATGCCACATCAATAGTGCTTTTCAATGCAATCCAGAAACTTGATCTAGGACATATTGATGCTGTTACCATTCTGAAGTTTGTTGCAGACTTCTTTTATCTATTCTTCACCAGCACCTTTCTAGGAGCATTTGTAAGTTTCTTATGTTTCTGCAATGTGGTGCATATTCATAAGAAAATATGCAACCCAACTTGCTGCTTTCCCATGTCCTTTTCCAAATGAACCAAGGTTCTATTTTTGGCTGATATTTGCTCTCTTTCTTCTGCAGGCTGGATTGCTTAGTGCTTATGTCATCAAAAAGTTGTATTTTGGCAGGTTGGTGTTAGAAGAAACCTAAACACCTCTTACTGTCTTTTTTTCCATTATGGTATTATAGAACGAACCTCAAATACTTGAAATAAGGATGGGTGGTTATGGTTAGCAACTTACGGTTACCTATATTATTAGCATAGCAGTATTGAAGAAATTTGGTTGGTGTTCAGGTTTTTCTTTTCTTAATGCATTTCATACTTATAACAGACTTTCAATAATTGCAGTGATGCTTTAGTAGTTGTTGAAATTAGTTTACAATATAGCACCATGATATGAAATCCTTAAAGCTGAAGTCAACTTAGTTTGTTTTCTTATAAAGATCCCATTGCTTATATCCCTTTCTAATCCAGACATTCCACTGATCGTGAAGTTGCACTTATGATACTCATGGCTTACCTTTCCTATATGCTGGCAGAAGTGAGTTCCTTCTTTAAATCGATAACCAAATTTGAAAGTTCTCTTTTTCTTTCCCATGTCTCCATGACGTATGATATTTCAATTACTAAGTTGAACACATCACTGAACGTGTTTTATGTTGCAGTTGTCAAATTTAAGTGGTATTCTAACAGTGTTCTTCTGCGGGATAGTAATGTCACACTATACTTGGCATAATGTGACAGAAAGCTCTAGAGTTACCACTAAGTACGCAATTTTCTCAACTGCTCTTAGTATATAACTGCTGCTTCTTGTTTTACCTGTTTCCTTTCTTACTTTCACATGCTATCACGTTAGTATTTTATCTTTCACTTGCTCACTGTAACAGGCATGCCTTTGCAACACTGTCATTTATTGCTGAGACTTTTCTCTTTCTTTATGTTGGCATGGATGCACTGGACATTGAAAAGTGGAAATTTGTCTGTAACAGGTATTATGTTTATCGTGTTCCTGGTTGAATGTTTGTACACTAGGAAAATTCTTATGAACATAACAGTGTACTTCCTTTGAATTACTCAAAAATTGTTTATGTCATCAGAATAGATGGGAAATCTCAGCATGGTATAAGCAATATCTCAATACATGTATGCAATGGCAGTCATTTGTCCATGGTTCATGCCTATAATACAAAATGTTACTTTAATAAGGTTGGCTCATAGTGCCTTAATAGTTTCTGATTGGAAAAGGTTGTCCTTTTTTTTATTTTTATCTTTGGCAAATATAATTTCTTGAATTCATTTTTTAGCTTCTTTTTAAGCCCATATTCTTTCTGCCATATATCTTGGGCTCTGTATGCTTTGTGAACAGCTGTCATTTATCGTACAAAATTAAGTTTTAGAACGTACAGTTCTACACAGCATGTTTTGTGCAGAAATGGGATATGATTTTATAGTCTACCACTTCTTAAAAGGTTTTATTTCATGGATGCAACCTCTGAGGGTCTAACCTACTATTGCGGAAGGTGAACTTCAGGGTTTGTTCTGTAGCAGAATTCCCAGTTTTTGAATGCTTGTCTTTAGAAGTTTGATTCTGCATGTGCGCTCCTATAAGTTCTTGTTAGGGTGAACTTCTGGAGCCAGTGGTCCTGAAAGAAGATCTTGTTGGCTGTGGAGAAACAAGTACTCAGGTCTAGATGAGCAAATAAGTATCACAGAACCTCAGTCACCCACAGACCAGGTAGTCTAATATGAATTAGATAATCATGCTTTTAGTCTTCTGATTGTCTTAAATGCAAGGTAACTATACCTCTCACCCTCAGAAATATTTTGCATCATGCAACTCACTTTTAACATCATTTTGTGCTTTCACAGTCCTTTTCATTTACTGCCATCAAGAATATAAACGTGGAACAATTTCATCAAAAATAGCGGAAAGTTATGGAGGATTAAATTCTTCAGAAAAATGAGGCATAGGAGATGGTGGCTCATTTCAAAGAGATGAGACCAGTGAGCTGTAGATAATTATTCACATTTAAGTTTTAATTGATGGAAAACATAGAGGGATGCAAATTTATGTCAATGTGGGGGGCAGGGAGGGGTGTGTGTAGATTCTACCGTAGACAAAAATGACTGAACTTAGCTCAATCAAGAATTTTATGTCGGTTGTTGTAGATTGGAAATTGAGACATGCATCAATTGGATGTTGAAAAGGCATTCTTATATGGACATATTAAGGAGTGACTGAGTATATCATCTGGCTTCAAACTGCCATTAAAAGTTCATAATGCCAACAAACTAGTAAAGGTGGTCAGTACTATTAAGCACTACAAATGACATGGCTTACCTTCTGAATTGCTATTAGATATGGCTATTGAATTGTTTGATGTAGGAGAATCTCAAATCTGATATCCATAAAGATGTTGGAATTACTGAGCTTTCCTTTCCAGACAATGATTTAGCCTGCTAAAATTAGACGGCAGGATAGTGCTTTCAACTACGAAGGCTCTAGTTGATGCCCAATGCCAAATAGGATGATAAATTAACGAGCATTTGGGATTAGAAAAACTGAAATAAAATTTCTGCTGTCTTGATTTTTTTCACTGAATACTGAAGTTCAAACTTGAAATTGTAATCCCCAGTTTGTAGGAATTATAAATAAGCATGGTTTTACCTCGATCCTCACTGAGACTTATGATGGACCAACCATAATATTATATAAGCATACCATGTAAAGGGGTAAGACGGATGAATCTTGGCTCAAGGAAGCCATTCTAGAACTATGGAATGGAAGGAAAAGTTCAAGAAAAAATCACCATCAGCAACACCCTTAAGCCTTGCTTTCTATGCAGTCACATATTTCAAGAAAAATAGGAAAAGCCACTGGGCTAGAACTGGACTATCTTATTGAAAACCAGAGTCCATATTTACTGTTAAACTTACTGAAACAATGAATAATGTGTTGGGCGTACAAGTTCTTTGTTTACTAATTTGATTGCTTTGTACCTTCTCCTATTTATCCTGCTGTGCAGCCCTCGGAAGTCAATTGGTGTGAGCTCTATTCTGTTAGGCATGGTATTGATTGGAAGAGCTGCTTTCGTGTTCCCGCTATCTTTTCTTTCCAACTTAACTAAGAAGCATCCAAATGAAAAAATCACATTTAGGCAGCAAGTGAGTATTTGGGATTCTGATTGTTATATCAAATCAAGTGTGAAAACATTGACTTCTGAAAAATTCAATCCACAGGTCATAGTCTGGTGGGCAGGTCTAATGAGAGGAGCAGTATCAATTGCACTCGCATATAATCAGGTTAGATGCAATCTATTATCTACAAAATCTAATGTTTCTTTGGTATTGTAAAAGACTCTTGTTTTCTCCCCTTTCTTGATTCGTAGTGTCTCCTTTTATGGACTGTAATACTTGATACTTCTGTTCTAAAGTTTCCCATAAATAGGTTATAATATTGTGTGTGAGTGGGCTGCATCCATTTTGCTTGAGAGTACCACTCAACCCTCTTGGGTATCATTGGTTTACAAGAGAAGCAAGTATCTTTACATTTTCGTGGTTGCTGCAAGGGAATTTAGGTCATCTTTTCTTTTGAAATTAAAAATCTAATTGGAAGAAATAAGTCGTAATGGAGAGCAAAGATGCTGGATGCACATAACTTATGCATCAATTCTTCATTTTGGGCTTATTTTTTTCTTATTTTCTTAAATTTTAGAGAGATGATCATTTTCATTCACTGCTTCTATTGCTTGTGCATATTAATTATGATTTCTAAAATAAATTACATACAGGAAAGACCTACCCCAAATATGAAAACTTCCAGCAGATCTGTATTAAGACTGCAAGTAGGACATCCTTCCATAAAGGGAAGTGCTATTCTCGGAAAGGATGCTAACAGATTATTATGCTTTTATCCTATATTCTAGAAGTCTGACCAAGTTGTATGCTGAAAATAATGTACTGTATGATTAGAGTACTCTTTGTTGATGAGACATGGTAATGATACATGTGCAGTTTGCTAGGACTGGTCACACCCAAATGCGCGGCAATGCTTTCATGATCACCAGTACTATCACTGTTGTTCTCTTCAGCACAGTGGTAAGACATCCTATGCTTCTCCATTTGCGTGCTTTATCACTTGCTTAACTTTATTATCAAAACAATAAGAGGTCAAATAATAGTACAAATAAGTAGTCAAGTCTCTGCTAATGTCATGCAACAATTGTTTCCTTTTGTGGTTCTTCAATAAATCGTGATCTATGGAAAGAAATTCTGATAATTCTCTGGAGACTTTCTAGCTATGCTTTAATTTGAGCCGCATGAACTCACGGATCACTTAAAAAATGGCCAATCCTGAATCAGCCCAATACTGTTTTGGCAGTGCTATCTATAATATTTTTTTTTACCAACAATGTTCTATTTTTAAGGGGCAGCCCGGATGAGGTTTCTGCCATTGTGGGGTTTGGGGAGGGTCAGATTGACGTAACCTTACCCCCATATGCGAAGAAGCTATTTCTGTTTTTCGAATCGTGACCTCCAGGTCACAATGGAACAACCTATTTTTAACATGATATTTTTTTTAAAAAAAAATGGGATTGTTATTGTTCATTATGTCTGGACACATTCTCATCCAAATGTGTAATATTTGTGTTGCATGTTCTCTTAATCACAAAATGATTAAGCTGCACATTTTTTGAATACTTATCTTAATTGTTTATAATTGATACAGTGTTTCTCTCATAGTGAACACACATGCAATGCACAAAAGAGAAAGCACGGATGGCTGTGATTGCCATCTGATTAAGTTTAAGGGTTTTTTTTCCCCAATTTTGGCTGGTGACTCTGTTGTTGTTTTCCTTGAGAGAGTAAGGACTACACTAAGGGGGATGTGGTTATTATAGATAAAAGACTAAACTAGGAGGGAAGCACCTATTAAAGATAAGCGTATGTGTAAAAATGGGAACAGGTGGATGGATGCCTGGAGAAATGGTAGGGCAAGAATACTCTTTTTTTTAAATTAATTTTTTTGGCAAATTTCAGAAGCAGGATGCAAGTGTCGAGTAGTGGAGATGTGGAGTTGGTTGTTCAGCCATGAAGTTTGGTTTGTAGTGGAGATGTGCAGTAGCGATTACTTGGTTTTGGATCCCTCGTGTTGATATCTTGTGCATTCTTTCTTTTTTTTTTCTGGGACAAATGTGAATCTGGAAACATGAAGCTGGTTTGTTTTAATGTTGTGACTTGTGAGGAGGGAAAAAAGTGTAGATAGACTGTTAAGTGGGCATTTTGCTAAATTTTGTTGGGTAAGAGTATCTGTGCTAATTCTCTATCATTGCTTAGGTGTTTGGGTTGATGACAAAGCCTCTGATTAGGTTACTTCTGCCTCCAAGCACAAGGCAACTCTGCAGGGATCTCAGCATGTCATCTGAACCTCCAAGTCCTAAATATCTCCTCTCTCCCTTGCTTGGTAATGGGCAGGGATCTGAGGTGGAAGCAGGGCAAAACATCACACGCCCAACAAGCCTGCGTATGCTTCTAACTGCACCAAGTCGTTCAGTTCACCATTACTGGCGTAAGTTTGATGATGCTTTCATGCGCCCGGTGTTCGGTGGGCGAGGTTTTGTTCCATATGTTCCTGGTTCACCAACTGAAAGAAGCGTCCATGCATGGCAATGAACGAAAAGGACAGGGACAGAGAGAACCAAATCAAAGTTCTCTTGGTTATGTATGTATTCAGTGCTTCATGGGTGAAAGCAGTCATCTTGTGGTGTTATGGAACTTTATGAGGTTTTGGCTTGGCCTGTCTGAGTGTTGTATTAATTTTGGGTCCTATACTTCTGTTTTTCTTCCTTGGTTCTGTATAGTTTCATGACTAGTGATGCAGGTCTGGGAGGCTCACATGAGGAACAACAATCGCAAAGTTCATCGTATTGATGACTGTATGCTCATGTATGTGATAGTAAGCTGTGTTTAAGTTTATATTCCTGAATATTTGATGATTCATGAGGGAGGGTTTGGTCTCTTGTATCTGTAGTTTTGTGTTCCACGAGATTATGTTAAGGTATTTAGTCATGTACAACCTGAAACCTGGTGTTGATGAAAATGTTTTTCTTTGATCTTTACATTTCCACACCTTGTGCACATGTTCTCACAAACAGTGGCATTCTTTTGCTTCATTTAGCCATTCAAAAGTGTTACAAATTGGAAAAGAATGACCATAACTGTAAGGTTCAGTCAATTATTATTCTTATCGCATATATGTGTAATCATGAAAACAAGGAGTTATTCTTCTTTCCTAAAAACTCAGTACTCTTAAAATTTGTTCTTGATATCCAGTCTCTGATGCATTCAGTAGTGCAAGTTGGGTAAGGAAGTATGTTGCTGAACTATTGCAGCCTTACTTGGGCCAATGCCTCAATCATAATGACTGTCATCCTAACCCTAGCTTCGCTCTCCTGCCTCTTCTCAGAAAATGCACTTTCAGAAATTTGGTTGTGTCCATTCGTAAGGTTGTAAGAGTTAAAGAGTTCACCGAGAACATGTTTCAAACTCCTTAAATAATTTTCGAAGAGATTAACGAGAAGGCTCCCAAAGTGATGTACATGTGAGAGCTGCTGCTGCGGAATAGTGTTTGTAGACAACTTTGGGCCGTTCATTAATCAGATCTCAAATGTTGTTTGGGGACAAAGGTGGTACAACTTTCTTAGAACATTTTGGCAGCCAGAAATAAGATAGCCCACAGACTAGTCATTGCAGGATGGAAACTTTTATTAACAATATTTTTTGCTTGGATCATCTCTCCTTGAGAGTTCAGTTGAAGCGTTTGCAGAAAACCATGGCTACCCTGAGAATTAAGGCTGGTATTAACAGGCCATTCTTATGAGCCAAAAGATCCTTTTCAAAGGACTGAATTCTAGCATGAGCGCCTTCCATTTCACCAATAGCCCCCACAAGAACAATGCCCTGCATTGAAATGGTGAAACCGAATTCGGTCTCTGACTGTTATCTCTCTCTCTTCGAGCTGCGACACCAGCTCCATAACCCTGTGACAGTCATTGCAAATCCTTAAATTCTTAATGATCCTAATTGGAGATTTTGATTCTGAGCTAATGAGTGCAAATGACAAGGCCAACTTCTCGCTATGCCGATACAAAACTTCCTCCCTGTCCTCCTCATCCAAGGTCTTAAGTAGAGCTCCCCGGTCTGGTTCATAGCCTAACATTTTTAGTTGCTTTGCCAGCTCATCCCAAGCTCCATAGATCTCATTTGATCTCGGGTGAGACCGATCTCCTGCACTAAACTCATGAACCACTCCACCAAGCTCAACTGCGCTGCACCCGGGCGCCTTGCGCACCAGACGTGCCCTCATCTGAGCCCTGACCCTGTCAACATTCCCCCACTTCCCCATTGATGCATACACATTAGAGAGAAGCACATAGTTTCCATCATGTCCTGGGTCCAACTCTACAAGTCTTTGCGCAGCCACTTCTGCTAGCTCTAAGTTTTGATGGGATCGGCATGCTCCGAGCAATGCTCCCCAGATGACTATGTCAGGCTCAACAAGCATGTTCTTTACTAATTCATAGGCTTCGACTAATCGTCCAGCTCGGCCGAGCAAATCCACAACACATCCATAGTGCTCGATGCATGGCGCAATGCCATACCGACTCTGCATCAATTCAAATAGCTCCAAGCCCTTCACAACCAATCCTCCATGACTGCAGGCATGGAGCAAGCCAACAAAGGTTACATCATTAGGAACAATTCCATCCTTTTCCATCAAATAAAACATCTCAACTGCCTCATTCCCTTGCCCATGAACAGCTAGCCCTTTGATCATTGCATTCCAAGAAGCCAAATCTTTCCCAGGCATCTCTGCAAAAAGGCGCCTTGCTCGGCCGAGGTCTCCACACTTGGCATACATATCCACTAGAGCAGTCATCAAGACTGTGTCTGTTTTTATCCTGTTCTTCCTGATGTAAGCATAGACCCATTCCCCGAGACTCAGTGCACCTATCTGAGAGCATGAATCAATCAAGCTAATCATTGTTACACTATCAGGCCTGATCTTAACTCCATTTCTTGGCTTTTGCATCAGGCGGAACAATTCGATTGCCTCGTCTGGTCTCCGGTTTTGAGCACACCCGGTGATCATCGCATTCCATGCCACCAGATCCTTCTCAGGGATTGCATCAAAAACTTCTCGGGCCTCTTCCATTCTACCAACATTTGCATAAAGATTCAGCAGCGCAGTTGAGACTGTCACTGAATTCACTGACCTTGCAAAACTCGCAATCTGATCGACCACTTTGCTTTCCACCGAGCAAGCACTGCTGCAGGCCGACGCAACGGCTAATAATGTAGCATTATCAGGCTTAATTCCATCCGCGAGCATCCGAGAGAAAACCGATAGAGCCTTGTCGCTCTTGCCATTCTGATAATACCCAGAGATCAAAACATTCCACGAGACGGAGTCCTTTTCATGCATCTTGTCGAAAAGATCCTGAGCCACATCCATCTCTCCTGCCTTCACATAAGCACTCATCAAAGTGTTCCACGAAACCACATCTCTTTGAGGCATCTCGTCGAACACGGCCCGCGCCGAATCCAAATCCCCGGAACTCAGCAACCCCGACATCATCATGTTCCAAGAAGTCGGATTGGGCACTCCTATCTGCCGAAAAACCCGAATGGCAGACTCGGATCGGCAGCACTTGAAGTACATGTGGAGAAGTGAGTTCATCACGATGACATCACGACAGGTGTTTGTGTTTTTCACCAAGCCAGCATGGAGTTGCTGTCCGAGAGCGAGGTCAGAGAGGGCGGCGCAGGCCTTGAGGATAGAAGGGAAGGTGAAGCGGTCCGGGGAGAAGCCGCGGAAGAGGAGTTGGTCGACGAAGAAGGAGACGGCGAGGTCGGGGAGGGAGTTAAGGGTGTAGGCTTTGAGCATGGAGTTGCAGAGGACGAGGTCGGGGTCGGGGAGGGAGCGGAAGAGGCGGGCGGCGTAGTTTATGGCGCCGGAGGAGGCGCAGGATGCTATGAGCTTTGTGATGAGGATGGTGTCATGGTGGAGGGATTGGTGGAAGAGCTGAGCTTGGATTTGCTTGAGTTGGTGCAGGCTAAGATTGGGATGGTGGTGGAGGAGAAGGGAGAGTGAGGCTTGGTGTTTGGGTCTGTTTGGAAGGTGGTGAAGAGTGGGAGAAGGTGGTGAAGAGTGGCTGCTTCTGATGGGTTCTGCCATAGCTGAGAGTAGTCCCATGAGGTTCCCAGTGGCAGTTGGGAAGTTGAATCCCATCCATAGCTACAATATGGATATAATATAATATAATATAACAAAAGAATTCAACTATATAATATATCATATTGTTTTTACAATATAATAATATATATATAATTTATACCAAATAAAAAAAGATTGATGAAAGACATGGTAAAATAAATGGTCGCATATCTATTGTTTAACAAAAAAAAATAAAAATAAATTCCACCAAGAAGGAGGTATTTATTTTCCTATATATCAAGTGTGTGAAGATATCATTTTTTTTACCGA
>JAOXJJ010000001.1:3909537-3924403 GCA_025769935.1 Phoenix roebelenii
AGCATATGATGAAACACAATGCCTTTATTTATATTAAATGTCAAGTACATGATTTGAAAAATCAAAAAAAAATCCTTCACAATACATATTGCGATTGGCTTGTAGGGCATCTACTCTTTCAATGTCGTGTCATATTGTTGATTGACTTCAAGCTGATACTAGAAAAATTTGCAATTGTTGGCTCATCGGCTGTATATTTTGCCACTTGATGTCTTGGATGTGGCGGTCTTATTCCATTTTGGAATAATTAATAATATAAATAACTGAAAAAAAATGAATGTTTACTAGCAAACTTATAAAACTTTTCATCTTTAGAAACCCAAACAGAAAGGAATGGCACCATGGAACGCCATACCATACAGCGTACTGTACCTTACCGGTCGGTACCGGTACATAGTATAGGAGGCGTACTAATACTCGGTACATCGAATCGGCCTTCATACTGCTGGGCATACCGATATAGAAACAAGGTGGCATGGGTATAGGGCCTGATACCAAGACGACGTATTTTGGATGGCAGTTTCAATTATTTAGAGAATATGACTGCCCTACAGTAACTATGAAATCATCAGATAATCTAAATATCATTTTTCTGCTTTTTTTTCTTTATTTTAATTCCGGAGAAGGGTGAAATGACATCAGAAAACTTAGATTACCTAATTACACTAGTTTATGATCATTATCTTAACTATGTTGGAAGCCAATCTGGATATTTTAATGACTAAGCTGAATTTTTGGTTAATGCTTTAAGAACAACCATAGTCAGATTGAACTTATGTTCTTCAGGACGAGTTGTTGTATTGTTGGCAGCCCTTCCATAAGTGACAAGAAATATGGACCAAGCCACTATACCTTCTTCTCCATTTTACCTCCCAATCCTTCTCAATTTGCTGTTCTTTAACATTTTTTTCCTTCATGTCTTACTTCACACCATGGTTTTATGAGTTTATGAAGCACGAAAAACTCGAGACTGGTAAGCAAGTTTTATTTTGGTAGAGGCTCAAATCACTTGCTAACAAATTAGCTACATGTGTCTGGAAATCAACATATACCTTGGCCTGATTTGCGCTAACTCAAATTTATGGGTTAACAGTTGTTAGTCCGAAGGCTTGTAACATTCTCAAGTTGCAATTGTCCAGGATTTCAAGACACCTCGTAGAAGCTGCACATAGGATTTTATGTTGTCAACAGATATGTAAACATGATGCTAGAACTCCATTGCCTTATATTACTCTGGTACAGTCATTCATCAGATGTCACTGTTATCTTTTCACTTATTAATTTATAGTGATCATGTAAAGTAGAAAGGCATGAACAATCACATTTTCTTCATGCTATTTACATCTTATGAATGTCTTCTAAAAACCAAATTCTACCATTCAGGAAGAATCTGTACATGCAAAGGAGTTTTCTGCTTGCATTTTCTTAGTATCTTGTCAATTCAGTATGTTAAACATAGATACTCAATAATCTGCTACTATTGCAAGAAATGACTAAGGATTCGCACAAATTCAAGAGTAAAACAATGAAGTGAAACTTGTTTACTCAATAATCTGCTACTATCTTTTTTCTTCGATTCGACAGAGCTAGAAGAGAAGACCAAGGCAATGCTGGCACTGATCGAAGAAGATGCTGACTCCTTTTCTCAGTGTGCAGAGTTGTACTATAAGAGGAGACCACAACTTGTGGATATGTTAGAACAATGGCACCGGGCTCGGCGCTTATTAGCTGAGCGGTATGACCAGCTCAGGTTAGAAGTTGGAAGGCATCAGAACCTCACACCTCTCAGCTCCCTTATATCAAGAAGCAGAAGCTGGTCTCCTAAGCTAAATAGCCCAATGGATAAGTTGTGCGAATCTTCCTCGGATTCTTTTGATTCTTATCAGTCTGAAGTTGATGATCCTGAGGGAGAAGTCCAAGTCGAGAGCAAGATGACAGAAGTGGCTGATGAGGATAGCAGCAGTGATGAGGTGAAGCTGCTGATGCATGAAGAAATCGAAAGACTGACAGAAGAGAATGAAATGCTGAAAACTGAAATAAAAGTAAAAGATGAAGAGAAAAGGGAAGTTATTAGACAGTTGTCTCTGCCAATTGACATTTTAAGTGATGAGAATGCTAGTCTGAGGAAGTGCATCAAAGAGATAGAAGGGGGAGTTTTTTCGAATTAAAAGAGCTGAAAGAAATATTTTCCTGGAAGTAGTTTGGTGTAAGTTCAACTTTTTCTCTGCAGTGAATGTGAAAGCATAGGAAAAAAAAAAAGATGACAAAATATACATCTGTTATGAATCAGCTTATATGTGGCTTTTCTCATGCACTTTGCTAGGTTTGATCTCAATAAATACAAGTTTAAAAGAGAAAGTTCTTTGGTTAAGTTTTCTCCTTGCTATTCTTTCCTCATGGGTTTCTGTAATGAGCACTACTGGATTCCCATCAACAATTGTGGCATATTTAGAACTTTGATCTTTCTTTTGCTAATAGATAAATCTTAATTATGTGTTCTTTCTAGGTCTTTTATTCCTCTTCGGTTGTTGGATATTGTTCAAAGTCACAAGTTCAGCATTTGGGAACCATATTGTTAGAGGAAAAATTGGAATTTTCAAAAACTAAAGAAGACTCAAAGAAAAATGTGGTAGAATTTAGGAAAAAGAATAGATTATTCTTGGCGCAGGCAGAAACAAACAAGGCGGGCAAACAATTAACAGATTAAATTCGTTCATCATATTTTTTGAGTTGCTTATAATTTACTTTGGTGCATCGGCCTTTTTTTTTAATTATTTTTTTTATTTTTTTACTAGCAGGAGATGTTCTTGATAGGACATGCAAGGTGTAATTATAGCATTACTCAAACATTGTAATGGGATGCTTGTGATCCATGTAAGAGAGAAGTATGGATGAATGTGACCTCCTTTCAAGTATGGATGAATCATTTAGATTAGATTTTTGTTTTTACCAAAAATTCCTTGCAATAAATCCAATGTGGCCTATGAGCAGGAAGGATAAGGGAAATACCAACTGTTATTGCTGTGCTGCATTTGTGTGTATCATTTCACAATGCATGCCAAACCTAGTCGATGCTACCTTGGCCTAAGACACATCTAGTTAACAAGTTGACCTAGCTCATTAACAAAGAGAACGATCAAACAAATGTGGACTAGAGAGAGTCGATCGGGATCATGGATATGCTTCCCCATGCATGATAAGGGAACTATACAATCATGGCTGCTGTGTCAATAATAGATAATTGTAATTGAAGAATCAGCTCTCCAAGAGCATCCAAACTTAGCTTTTTTAAAGTAATACAGACAAACAAACCAAACCCTTCTTTTATAGATGCATCTAGTTAACAAGTTGACTTCGCATGCGCATGCAAACCTGACCTGGGGCCAAAATAATGGACTCTCCAAGGAGATTTTATAAATGCTCTACAACATAAGGAGCAACCCAGCCTGATATATTTTTTTTGTAGATATGTTTTTTTTCAAAGACAATAGCACTTTCACGAAAAGAGAAAAACAAAGTTCGATAGCCTTGACCTGAACTTCCAAACTCTGATGGGATAAATGTCTATCCCAACATGTTGTTGGCATCTCTAGCATCAATGTTCAACTTCATGAGAGAGCATTCAACCACATTCATGCATTAATCTCATGCAGATCCATACATTCCAAATCTTTTTTTGGTTTTTTGTTGTTAGAGATATTTCAATTCCAAATCCGGCCGGTACGTGTCCTCCAATGGTCGGGAGACCAAAATAAAGAACCCAAAGCTTTAACCCTATTATTTACCAAAAGAAAAAGAAAAAGAAAAAGAAAACCTTAACCACCCTAGTTTTGGAAACTTAGGGACCCCACCGATCCCCTTTCTCCATACCCACAGAAAAAGAAGACCTCCTCTCCTCATCCCGTCGCTTTCGTTCCAACCGTTACGCCCTCGTTCCGGATTCCATGCGGAAGACATCGCCATTTCCTTCATCTCCATCTCCTCTTTCTTCCCCAAAACAAGAAGAAGATTTCAACTGGAGGAAGCAAAAGAGAGGGACCAAAAGAAACCGATCAAGAATCAAATAAAGGGAGGGATTAAGCGAAGAACAAGAGACAAATTCGATCGGACTGGATCGCCGGCAAGCGGGCGGCGGCGAAGGAGGAGGAGAGGGAGATGGAGCGGGGGAGGGCAGGAAGCCCGCTGTACGTGCGGCAGAAAAGCATATCGAGCTCGTCGGGCGGTGGGGCGTCGTCGCCGATGATGTCCCCGATGCACCGCCACGTCCGCACGGGCTCCTCCGGCGTCGCCAACTTTCGCCGCCAGCAGAACACAGCCGCCCGCGCCGCCGCCCAGCGCCTCGCCCACGTCATGGCCCACCAGCCTGCCGGCGACGACAGCGACGATGATGAGGACCCCGCCGCCCCCCTGCCGGAGCTCTCCACCCCCCGCCGCGCCGCCCGCTCCCCCTCCCCTGCGGTATATTCTCTTCTTTATTTTATTTCCCCTCTTAAACAATCCTTTTGATTTGGTTTGTGTGCGACTGCTTGATTTTTCCGGTGGATGACGTGGGTCCCACCTGGATGTTGTCTCACCCTGCCTTTTTTTTTAAAAGAAAGAAATTAATTTTTGAAACAGTTTTTGTGATCAGCAATGATACGGTTCACTCAATGTTAGGTAGATGGTTGTGATTGACTGATTTGCTTCCTGTCTGTTAATAAAATAACAGGAAACAGTAAATACGTTAGAATTACTCAATAATAGGGTGTTGTTGTGCGTGATTGTCCTACTTACAAACACTACAACAAACTGAATCTGACACACTTTATGGTTGATTCTTCACCTAGTAAGTGATTTGATATTCTAAATCTTTCAAGAAGCTTAGTGTTGCAGACCCTCTAAGATGACCTACCCAAGTGTTTGAAATTTGAATGTATGTGTCTGTTAGGCCCTGTCTGGTCCAAGTGCTGCTCATATCCTATGGAAGTGTGAATTTGAGAATGGTAAAGCTGACTTTATCGCACTTGAGTCTTAACCTGCTTATCATCATAATCTCTTACTTGTTAATGACACCAAAATATTTAGAATGCTATTGCTACTACCAAGTGATTATTATTATTAGATTTCTTCCAAGGAAGTTGAATCCACTATGGATGGTCAGAATCATGATTGAAACAAATAGTATCGTTATTTTTTTTCTTCAAATAAATGTAAGTAAATTATTGTGGCTTTTGATTGGTTGGCTTGTTGAGGGAGATTGGATATAATTTGTTTGGAGGTCCCGATAGCTTCTGATTTTTTGAGTCATCATGTGATGGATAGAAAATCCTTTCGAACATTTTAAATTCTTGTAAGGTTGATTCACCTTTCCCAGTAAAAACAATTCTGACATAGATCATAGACATATAGAAGAACCCTATATGGCTAGGGATTGTTAGAAGATCTTATGGAGAAAGGTTGTTTTGTAAAAACTCAATTTTGGGGGGCTTTAGAAATACAATGATAAGGCATCACAAGTAAAATCTTGGTTTTGTTTGGAAGAGTAATAATGACGTTAGTCCATTTGAGGTGACTATCATCCTCCATAGTAATGGCAACTTTTCGTGTTGGCTATGAAGCATGAAGTATATGACACTAATACAACATTATTTTGATATGATGACACAACAAATCTTGAAAACTATGATATGATATGGCTAAGATATGTTAACAAATAAATTATATATTTTTCATATATGTAAAAAAGTATCTAAAACAATGATGGATTATCAAAACTAAAAAAAATATAAACATTCTTTACAACAGCATTGGTATCCACGAACTCAATCAGTTAGTCATCACTCAAATTAATAGACCATTGTCATTTTGCCACATGATTATCTCAACATCAGAAACTTAAAAACTAATTATTAATCATTAAAGGTTCGCATTCATCAAAAAATAAAAGAAAATGAAGCTTCCCTCTCATCTCTAAAAGGAATTTGAGAATTATTTCGGGCTTATCCAAGATGTATTCAAAGTCCTTTTAGTTAAAATATTTAAAGAATGATGTGCATTGCTCTAAGAAAAGTCATGACCGATGCTAATGGTAGTTTTAGTCCTAAACCACCAAGCCATGGCCCTTGGAAGCCTAGCATGGACTTTGGGTTCATGGTGGATGATATGGCAGACTTGAACCCAATATGGCAGCTGGTATGGTGGGTTCGAGCTATGCCCCATGAGCCTGTAGCTGGCTATGGGCCTCTAGCAGGTTAAGCCAGTCTCCAAGTGGGTTTTTCCTCTTATCTTTACAATTAATGGTATAACATCAAAGTACCACATTATCTCCCCTACTCCTCATAGTCAACCCTCTATCTTAGCACTTGCTTTCTTGAGTAACGATATAATGTTGTAATTTTGGATGGACTCTACAAGAAATATATTTGATTAGTTCTACATAGTTATTAAAGCTTAACATGAATAAATTGGTCATATTTATTCTCATTGAACCTTGAGTTAAGTGCATGAAATATATGTGAAAAATCACATATTGGATGTTAGGTAAAATACTAATACATTTTATTGGCCCACCTTAAGCTTAAATTGCTTGCCATGGCACTTGCTATTAGCTGTGTGCTATGAAACCCTTAGTTGTGTTTGCCAAGCACTTTTTGGTGCATTGGCAATATAATCCATGTTTGTTCACGCCTATGTGTTTTCTCCATAAATATCTCTCTATTAAGTCTTCTAAGGAAGGCATGGATGAGTCAGGGAATTGGCTTAAGATCAAGGATTCAAATATTAAGGTACGTGGGCATATTGATGACCGACTATTATGGTAGGCACCATATTATATGTTGCATTGACAAAGGGTACCCATAGTATGCTTTGGTTCAACTAGTATGACCTTCATATGTTCTATTTTTGCCTCTAAATTTATTTTTTCAGCCTTTTTTCTTAACATAGTTATATCATTATATTAATGCTACACTTTTGCATATATGGTAAGACTATGCTTAGTTACCCTATTCAATGTATATTGAAGTTCTTTATTGCTAATTTAATATATAAATCCATGTAGCTTGCAAGAAAAAATATTAGAAAATATTGAAATCATTGTATCAGTGAATGATCCGAAGGTTGTAATGCATTCAACATGAAATCATTCACTAGTAGCATTGATTTGACAAATAAATAAGGAGAGGATAACCATTTTTTTGACATAGAAAGTTAATCTCTCACCTTGATAACTTGTTGGGTATCTAGAGAACTTGTATTCATGTAAAAACGTACCACATACATAGAGAATTACATATATACCTACATATATATATGCCTATATATATAGAGAGAGAGTGTGTGTGTGTGTATAACACTTCAAATATGGTTATTTTCATTGAAGTATATGTTGTCTAGTGTCATTTTTATGTGAGATGCTTGGGAGACTATACAGCTTTTCTTATTGGACATTTGAGTGGTAACGTTTGGATATAGTAAATTATGATCCTTTAAGATTTTTGGGAAATACTTTATGGTAAGTCACTCCGTTGGAGGGGTGGTGGTGGATGAACGAAGAGAGGGGAAGAAGATTGGTGATGCATTTCAAGGGGCACCTGCCTCCTACACCTATTCAAGGTGGTGTAAACCTCCAAGTGGGAACACAAGAACAAGCATACCCTTTCTATTCATTCGATGAAACATCTATACAAAGCTGGGACTAGTAGGGGTCGTTACAAAGTGGGAAAGATGGGAGTAGTGGAAGAGAGATTCTACCATTGGTGGGAGCTAGTGTAGACACGTAGAGGATGACCTAGTCCAGAAGGAGGAAGGTGTGGCGAGGCGGAAGCGGACGTGGTGTGGAGTAGGCAGTGGGCCTGTTGAATAGGAGGTTGTTATTTAATGTGATGGGTGATGGGTTGATGGGTGACCGGTGTTATTTAAAGTAAGAAACTGTAGCTGTTGGGGTGGAAAATATTTCGTATTCTTGGGTTTTGCATGGTGAAGAGGAAGCGGACATGGTGCGAGGAGGAAGCGGACGTGGTTGCATGGCGAGGAGGAAGCAGACTTGGTGCGAGGAGGAAGCGGACGTGGTGTGGAGTAGGCAGTGGGCCTATCATGCCCCCTCCGTTAGAATGACCTTGTCCTCAAGGTCAATTCCCGAAAATCGTTTGCTGAGTTCAGAGAATATCTCCCACATAGCTTCGGCTGCTGTTTCACCCCGCCATTGGACAAGAACTTCTGGGGCTGCAATATTGTGTCTTTTGACTATGCGCCTATTAAGAATGGCTTGAGGAAGCCTCTTTGTCTGTGATATATCGGCTGGTATTGCAGTTGGGGTTGCTGGTATATTTGTGCCAATGTGGGCCTTCAACATAGAGATGTGGAAGACTGGATAAACTCGGACGCCATCCGGAAGCTCAAGCTTGTAAGCCACTTGTCCTATGCGCTCCTGGATACGGAAAGGACCATAATATTTTGGAGAGAGTTTGGGCACGTTGCGCTGAGCTACGGTCGACTGTCGATATGGGTGCAATTTCACATATACCCAATCACCCACATTATAGATTTTTGTCGGTGCGATGTTGGTCAGCCTGTGACTTGATGCGATTTTGCGCCCTCCGCAAGTGTTCCTTCAATTCTTGTAAAGCCTTGTCCCTTGCTTGAAGCGCCAACTCCAGCTCCTGAAGTTTGGTTGTTTATAGAGTGAAGGGAACGACCGGTGGTGGTGGGTACCCGTATAAGGCCTGGAATGGTGAGGTGCTGATTGAAGAGTTGAGACTGGTGTTGTGGCTCCATTCCGCCCAGGGCAACCATCGATACCATTCTTTAGGTCGGAAGCTACAAAAACAACGTAAATATGTTTTCAGGCATCGATTCACAACTTCGGTTTGGCCATCAGATTGAGAATGGTAGGCTGTAGGTAGGCACAACTTGCATCCTTGGAGCTTCAGTAGTTCCCTCCAAAAGCTGCTTGTGAATGTTGGGTCTCGATCACTGACCACTGAGTTTGGCATGCCGTGCAATTTGTAGATGTCTTCAACAAATGCATGGGCTATGGTTGAAGCAATATATGGATGAGAAATCGCAACAAAATGAGCATACTTTGTAAGCCTGTCGACCACTACCCAAATCACATTTTTATGGGCAGAGGTTGGGAGTCCTTCAATAAAGTCCATGCTGATGTTGCTCCATGGCCGGTCCGAAATAGGTAAAGGTTGGAGAAGACCAGCTGGAGTGGTTGTAGCATATTTGTTTTGTTGGCATATGGTACATTCCTTGATGAAGTTGCATCTCTTTTCATCCCTATCCAATAGAAGCAGTTGGCGAGTCTCTTCTTTGTTCTTCGTACGCCCGCATGGCCACCAGTGGGCGAGCAATGGAAATCCCACATGAGGAGTTTTTTTAAATTGGCATTAGGACTGATCAACAATCGCCCTTTATAGAAGATAAAGCCATCCTTGACATCATATTTCGTGGGGTTCAGTTGACCTTCCTGCCAACTTTGCAACATATCATATAAATAGGTATCCGAGGTGTACAATGACATACCTCATCTAGCCATTTTGGAATTATTGTGGTGATTGCCTGGTAGGATGCATCTAGTTCAATTCTAGACAGTGCATCGGCAACACGGTTTGAATTCCCAAGTTTGTATTCAATAGAATACTCATATCCCTGTAACTTACTTAGCCACTTTTGTTGAGCTAGAGTGCTTATCCTCTGCTCCAACAAATGCTTGAGGCTGCATTGATCGGTCCGAATGATGAACTTGTTTTCTAGCAAATAAGGCCACCACTTCTTAATTGCGATAAGGATGGCTAACATCTCCTTTTCATAAGTTGATAGGGCTTGGTTCTTGGCGTTCAAGTGATTGCCGAGGAAGGCGATGGGTCTCCCATCTTGAATCAAGACCGCCCCGACTCCAGTTCTTGAAGCATCACATTCTAGGACAAATGGTTTAGTAAAATTAGGCAGTGCAAGAACTGGAAATGTGGTGAGTGCCTGTTTGAGCTTGTCAAATGCTTCTTCGGCTGCGGAGTTCCAGCTGAATCCTCTTTTTTTGAGTAAGGTTGTGAGGGGAGCTGCGATCACCCCGAAGTTCTTTACAAACTTTCGGTAGTATCCGGCAAGCCCGAGAAAGCCTCGTAGCGCCTTCAAGTTGGTTGGTGTTGGCCAGTCAATGACTGCCTTGATTTTGCTCTCATCCATAGCTATGCCTTTGTTAGACCCGATGTGGTCCAAGCAATCGACTTCAGTGACACCCCATCGGCACTTGGAGCCTTTGACGTAGAGGTGGTGCTGTAGGAGTACGTCGAGAATTTCTTGCAAGTGCTTGAGGTGATCCAAGTCTGACTATACACCAAAATGTCATCGAAGAAAATTAGGACGAACCTGCGCAGAAATTTTTGGAATAGAGTATTCATCAAACTTTGGAATGTGGAAGGGGCGTTGCTCAGGCCGAATGGCATAACGAGAAACTCGTAGTGCCCTTTATGAGTCCAAAAGGCCATCTTGTGGACATCGGAGGGATGAACACGGATTTGATGATAACCTGCAGTCAGGTCTAACTTGGTGAAGTAAGTAGCACCATACAGTTCATTAAGCAACTCGTCTACTACCGGTATTGGGAACTTGTCTTTGAGAGTGTGGCGGTGTAGCTCACGATAATCAACACACATTCGCCAATTTCCATCTCCTTTTCGGATCGGAGATGAGAAGGAACTCGTGCTCGGTCGAATGATGCCTTCTCGAATTCCCTTGTTTACTTGTCTTTCAATTTCCAACTTTTGAAAGTGAGGGTACCTATAAGGTGGTACCGCTACAGTGTGCCTTTGTCCTTCAAGAGAATATGATGATCGTGGCTTTGTTGTGGCTGCAGGCCATGAGGTTCTTGAAAAACTTCTTGGAACTCGTCCAACAATGCTTGTAGGTCCAGATGTATGGCAATTGTAGGCGCTGGCTGCATGACAAGATCCACCCGAAAGAGGGAGATGGCTCTTGTTGTTCTGATCATCCGAGAAGCTTGTCTGCCATCCGTCCAGTTCGTGGGTAGCTCCTTTACGCTGGTGAGCGCCACCCTTTGGTTGCCCATTTGGAAGCTCATGTGGAGATTCTCGAAATCCCATGCAATGGGCCCCAAGGTTTTTAGCCAAGTCGTGCCAAGAATCACGTCATAGCCACCAAGAGGAAGCATATAGAAATCTCCAACGACTTCCATATCCTGCAATTGCAAAGACATACCAGATATCAAGCCATGACATTGGATGGTTTCTCCAGTGGCCACCATGGCACAAAGAGATGCTGCTGTGGATGTCTGTAGATGTGCTTGCTTGACCACCTCAGAATCTACAAAGTTGTGGGAGCTGCCAGAGTCGATGAGGGTCACGACCGGAAGGTTATTGAGGCTGCCAGAAACCAACATTGTTTGGGAGGAGCGAGCCGACTATTGCATGCAGTGATAACTCCGGTTTAGCAGTGGAATCCGCCTCTCCTTGCACTTGTTTGGATTTGTCATTAAGAGTTGCTCATGTTCGTCTGTCTCGTCGTAGCCTTGAATCAGGAAGACATGGGGCGTTCAGCATGTGTGGCCTTTGTGCCACTTGTCATCGTAGTAGTAACAAAGACCTTGTCGGCGCCTCTCCACCCTTCGACGTCCCACTTCCGCTGGAGTGAGAGTGGAAGGGCTCCTTGTATCTCCCTTGTCAACAACATTGGTAGTATTTGAAATCGGTGGGGTGCGGATTGGTTTAGCTTTGAAAGCCTTCCGGCATTGGCTGTGCTTGTCTTCCATGAGTCTTGCCATGCCCATGGCCGACGCGAGATCCGTAGGTCGAAACATCTGCACTTTGTAACGAATGTCATCCCGCAAGCCACTAATGAAGCAACTTACCATAAATCCTTCGCCGAGTCCAGAGATGTGGTTGGTGAGCTTTTCGAACTGAGCATGGTAGTCCTTAAGCGAGGAGGTTTGGCGGAGCTTGGTGAGAAGTCTGATGGGGTCTTCCATTTGGGTCAGTCTGAATCGAGTGTGTAGGCCCTCCACCAGATGAGACCAACTGGTCCACGTTCGCTCGGAGACAAACCAGCGATACCATTGAAGAGCATCGCCTTGGAGATGAAAGGATGCGAGTGCAAGCCTTTGTTCTTCAGGAGTGGCATGGTATGCAAAAAATTGCTCACATCTATACACCCAACTTGCGGGATCGTCAGTGCCATCATACACCGGAAATTCAAGTCCAACCACCCAGGTTTGGATTTGGCTCTGACTGCCGTTGCTTGAAGTAGCCTCCTCTCCGACGGTCCGCGTGCCTGGTCCTATTGAAATTTGGTAGAGTTGTTGGGAAAGGATGTCTAGGACATCCTTGAGATCAGCTGCTTTTGCTAGGGAAGCAATGGATTCCCATAACTCCGATAGCGCCTGGTCTTGTTGTCGTGCCATCCGTTGTAACTCAGCAATGTCTTCTGCTCGCACATGGAGGGAGCCTGGCTCTAATACCAATTGATAAGTCACTCTGTTGGAGGGGTGGTGGTGGATGAACGAAGAGAGGGGAAGAAGATTGGTGATGCACTTCAAGGGGCACCTGCCTCCTACGCCTATTCAAGGTGGTGTAAACCTCCAAGTGGGAACACAAGAACAAGCATACCCTTTCTATTCATTCGATGAAACATCTATACAGAGCTGGGACCAGTAGGGGTCGTTACAAAGTGGGAAACATGGGAGTAGTGGAAGAGAGATTCTAGCATTGGTGGGAGCAGGTGTAGACACGTAGAGGATGACCCAGTCCAGAAGGAGGAAGGTGTGGCGAGGCGGAAGCGGACATGGTGTGGAGTAGGTAGTGGGCCTGTTGAATAGGAGGTTGTTATTTAATGTGATGGGTGATGGGTTAATGGGTGACAAGTGTTATTTAAAGTAGAGAACTGTAGCTGTTTGGGGTGGAAAATATTTTGTATTCGTGGGTTTTGCATGCTGAGGAGGAAGCGGACGTGGTGCGAGAAGGAAGCAGACGTGGTTGCATGGCGAGGAGGAAAGGGACCTGGTGCGAGGAAGTGGACGTGGTGTGGAGTAGGCAGTGGGCCTATCACTTTAGCATTCAGAATTTTTATTCAACACCAAAATCTAGAATTTGAAAACTAAACTAAGAAATAAAAAAAACTTTTTATTGTTAAGAAATTTGAATTTTTGAGTATGTTCATTGAACTCAAATAGGTGGATTGATGTTTATTTACATTTATAATCTTAAGTAACTGGATATTTACTTGAACGATATTTATATGAATAATTTTTCACTTAAATGGTGAAAAACAAAAAGGAAAAGTATTTAAAACGGCTTGCCAATTAGTACTAGACAATACCTAACAATTCTAGACTAGTTTGGGCACAGTTTACCTTGATAACCATCAAGATCGACGGTACCATCTTGAACCACCCGATTTAGGGCATACTAAGCTGTATCGGAGGCCGACCGGCATGGTTCCACCCTTCGGATCGAGAAACTGGCTAGGGAGGGGGAGAGGGAGAAGGGGAGAGAGGAAAAGAGAGAGAAAGTGAGGAAGGGAGAGGGAGAGGGAGGGAGGAAGTAAGAGAGAGGGAGAGAGCTTTAGAAGCCCTCTCCTTCGCAATGCCGGAACCATTGTAGGTTGTGGGTGCTAAGTCCAGTAGAAATTATGCTCAACCATTGTTGGTTTGGTCCTGTTGGCATTTAAAATCTTTTCTTTAAGATTTTCTTCTTTTAAAATTAAGTTTTTTCTATCTCTATATGCCTGCTATTTCTATTGCTTTTTTGTTTTTACTTGCTTAATGAACTATATCTCTTATCCAAGGTTCGCAGTACCAGTAGGTATCATCCTGATATTCGATACAAGGGTGTATAGGTGTTAATACACCGAATTAGCCCAGACCGACATTATACCAACATGGTACCAATATCAAGTTCGGTACCGAAATAGCAAACCTTATTCCTATCAAATGACCTTTGCATTAAATTGATGCAGGCCGAAACCTGCAAGTCTTGGCCAAACCAAAAGGATTCAACCAAGGGAAAGATAATCCTGGGATGCCACTCAACCAGGGGTAGCGGATGCCACTCGACGCTACTAATCGCAGATGCCACTCGATGCGACCAAGCCACGCGCTTGATTGGGAGGAGGATGCCACTCAACTCACAAATGCAAGAAAGACTTGCTGGAAAGGAATTATGAAAATAACAACTCTGATCCTTATTTCATTCATGTACCAGCTTTATATGCTATCTTGGAACATCCCTCCAAGCTTTGGTAAGACAAAACAGTGCTGAAACACATTGATGAGAGTCTAGTTACAATTTTCAATATTTAAAAATACCAAAAGACACTTAGGGAAATGAAACTATGTGCTGGAAAAAGACCAACTTAAATGCACTTCGCTGGGCGCTGCTAGTCCAGACGTGAAGTAGTAAAAATGCCATAACTTTCTCTAGGGATCTTCAAATGGCACGAGATCAAGTGTGTTGGAAAATAGAGGAGTAGAGCTTTCCAATGGTATATGGCATGCTAGTTGATTAACCATATATTGTTTCCAGAATTAATTCAAAACCAACTCTGTCATGCTGCCAGGATCAAAGGATGACTCACTAAACACATGAGTCAACTCTTGAAAGCAATGAGTCAACCTCTGCTTCACATGAGTCGTCTCTTGAAAGCAAAGAGTCGACCTTTGCTGCACATGAGTCGACTCTTGAAAGCAAAGAGTTGGCCCCTGCTGCTCCTGCATCATTCTCCCCAGCTTCAAAAGAACTCGCCTTCGAGTTAGAATTTAGGTCTTCCCAAAGCAGATGATCCAGTTTCTTGAGCTTCTCACTTGAAATCCATGCATCCTCAGAATGTGGCTTTCCTTGCCAATGGACCAAGTATTGTGTATAAGTGCCATGCC
>JAOXJJ010000001.1:3938439-3960556 GCA_025769935.1 Phoenix roebelenii
GCCCTTTTATTATTTTAACTGGGCCATTGAATAGGCCGTAACTTTACTGCCAACTTATCTCCTCTCAACGAAGTAGTATACATCCAAACTCATAGAAAGACAATAGTATTAAGTATTAACTATTAAGTGTGTTGACTTCCTTCTTTAAGCACGTAGAA
Organism: Phoenix roebelenii; assembly: GCA_025769935.1. Taxonomy (NCBI): domain Eukaryota; kingdom Viridiplantae; phylum Streptophyta; class Magnoliopsida; order Arecales; family Arecaceae; genus Phoenix; species Phoenix roebelenii. The sequence continues at coordinate 3,938,598 of JAOXJJ010000001.1, forward strand.
CCACATATTTAATATTGCTGAAGTTGCAGGTCTTTGTGAACGTAGCAAAAACAATATAACCTTGACTTAATGAACCAGGATGTTGACAACTAAGTTATGTACAGGTTGCTTCAAGAGCTGCTATGCAAACAAGTGGTCCTAACAATCAAGAGGTTGCATCTCTTCGAATGAAAGCAAAGGTAGAAAAGTTCTTTCTGGTTATGTATCTTACCCATTGTCATGGTAATGTCTGATCATTCTCGATAGCTTCTTCTTTGCATCATTATCCTTTTTCTTTTCTTTTTCTTTTTTCTTTTTGAGAAAAAAACTGCAGGGTTTCATCTGTTAGTCTTCATCATTTTCATGTTAGATTGCTAGAGACGAGGCAGCATCCCTGGCCGAACATCTTCAAGAAGCAGAATTGGAAATCAAATCTCTTCGAACATTGGCACAGAAAATGATTTTGTCTCCAGAAGAAATGGTACATATTCCATTATTTGTCTACAGAACTGAATTGCTTCAAAAGATTTTCCACCTTAATGACACTAATTTAATCTTGAGATATCTATCTCAGGAGGAGGTTGTTCTCAAGAGGTGCTGGCTTGCTCGATATTGGAAATTATGTGTCAGTTATGGTAACATGATTTATATATGCTACCTTTTTCTTGAAATAAAAGAATCAATTCTTATATTATTTTCAGACTATCAAGTAGATAAAATTTATTAGATGATGGTAAATTAGATCTGTTACAATCATTTTTAATATTCAATGTTAATTGTGTGCTTACTTAAACCTTTAAATACTGGCAAGAATAAGTTACGATATTGGGGCTGACATGGTTCTAGGACACTAGACAAGGTACCACGATCTGAGACTCCAACTTATTTGAATTTGGAGGTGTCGCTATCGTGATTGATTAATATGGATGCCAAAGTAACATGGAAACCAAGCTATTCTCAGCCAGACCAAACGACCAATACATTCTTAACTGAAAAAGTATGTTACAACCAAGGTACGTTGTACCGGTACCGGTAAGCGTACCGGTCACCTACCGAACCGGTACGGTTTCTATTCGGACCATTTTGAATCAGTACCGAACCAGTTAGTGCGTAGCGCGCGTAGAAAAAACGTGCGCGGGCCGCTGCCCTAGGGAATCGCGCCCGAAACTGCGCGTGGATGCGGTTCTTCATGCGAGGAACCGTGCGTGGGCGCGCTGCCCCAAGAGCGGATACCGGTGCGAACGGGTCCGGTTCGCACTGGTACCGAGCTTGTACCGCTCAGTTCTGACCCCAAAGAGGCCAGAATCGTTTTCCACGCTTGAACCAGACCAGTCTGGTACAGGCTGAACCGGCTAGTATGGGTCGGTTCGGCATGCCGTAGTTCCCACAATCTATAAATCAAATCCAATCCACATCTTGACGATACCCTATCATACATAATGCTATATCCTCAATTGTTACAAAGCAAACACTACTTGGTACCAATCGTTACTAGTTGGTGCTGCCTCAACAATCACCAAATCCCAAAAATTTACTCCAAAGCTTATTCCTTTTATACCCTGAAGTCCACATTCATTTCAACTCTACCTAATTACTCTAAGAATAGCAACGTCGGAGGAACCAGTACCGGGCCTCGTATCGGTTCTCCGACGATACGAGTTGGTATGGGTCATTCCGGATCTGTACCGACGAGGGCATGATACCGTAGGACAGAGTAAAAGAGAGAGAGAAGGGGAAGAGAGGGAGGGAGGTTGGCGGAGGTGGCGGACGCCGGCAGAGGGCCGTCGAAAGCCACGGGAGTCTGGTCCGCCAGCCCTCTGCCGGCGTCCCGACCTCTCCCTCTTCCGCTCGCTCTCTCTTTTCTTCTTCTTTGGTTCCGGCAATGGGTCTCGTTTCCATTACCAGAATCGTACCGATGAGCTACCGGTACGGCTCGGAATGGCCAGAACCGCCTGGTTCGGGACGGTTCCGCCGACCTTGGAGAATAGTTTAATGATAATGAGAGTGAGCAATATAGCTCAATAAGAAACTAACTATGGTTAAAAGAAATATAATTTTTCATTAGAAACAAATTGACTTTTAAGAGCAAAAGTCATTCAAAAGTTAAAGCAAAGATTCAATGAAATGCTATCAGAGTAAAATACAAAATAAAAATTTTCTACTGAGAAGTGAGATATTGTAAGCAAACCAAAGCAAACAATCTTAGAAAATAGTCCAAATGTTTCACAAAATATCACATGTTCTCAGAAAGGTCTATTTGTCCCATATAGGCCACTCATATCATCCTTAATTCCCTATTGCTAATGCAACTAACACCACCTATATGCTCCCCAATAATTTAGATCAGGCCACCAGTAATTAGGGCTGCAAGTGGATGAGGTTGGATTGAGGATGGCATGACCCAAATCTGTTCAATGTTTGAATCAGGTTAAAAAAAAGTTGTACCAAACATAATCCAATTTCGCTTCGGGTTGGATCTTTTTGACGTTAAGCATGATGTATGCGGTGATACTTTGCATTTCATGGAATATCTGCTCCTGCTAACACTATCAACCTATGCCCATAGTTATTAAACCCGGACCAATTACTGACCTAACAAAGGAGCCGGGTCACGGCTTCACAGTTGCAATTGTTGGGTCAATTGATTGGAATGGGTTATAGCTAAAACATATAAAAAATATCAAAAAATAATATTTTTTAATAATATAAAATATTTATAAATATTAAAAAATATTTTGAATGTTACTCTTTAAATCACAAGGATTTACATTATATACACTAGACTTTAGAAGCAGCATAAACAGAAAATATTTATGAATTATTTATTTTTAATGAATTGTAAAGGATGCTATATAAAATATAGAAAACATGTTAGAACTTGCTAATATTTTTAATAATTTGCAGTAGTAAAGTGTTGAAAATATCCAAAAGAAGATAATGAAGCATATTTATTTGCTTTCATTTTTAAAGAAAGATAAAAGGAATCATTTTTTCTTTTTGACAGGAAGAATTGGTTAATAAATATTCTAAGTTGGCATAATTGAGGAAAAGATTTGATTATTGAATAATATGGATATATTATAGGTATATTGAATCACCCATAAAATGTGAGCACACAAGTTGTCCTGGTGTTGAGGCATTTGTGGCTGTATGAAAGGTCAGCAGTTCAAATCAGCTATTAAGCATTTTTTAGGATTTTTTTTTTAATTGATTATCCACTACCCACCTTTACACCTGTTCAGTTCACCGGTTTTCAGAGAGAGGTTTGGTGGTTTTCTTGAGGTTCAACTGCATCCTCTGTCCTATTTGAAAATCAGGCATATCACCTAGTCTGGTCTGGTTTTTATAACTATGCCTATGCCAGTTCTGCACAAGTTGTTGCGGCTGGATATCTCTTAGGTCAGCCTCTAGTGACCTGTGATTGGCTTGTGTTTGGTGGCGACTGGCTGGCACACCCATCATGACTGGAACTTGTGCTGTGATGGCCACTGGCTGGCGACCCATTAGCACTGGCACTTGAATCCTTGCTAAGATTGTCACCAATCTTGTTCATATGGATCAATTCATGATCAGAAACACCAAGTTTAGATAATGGTTGGGCATATAAACTACATCCATCTCTTAGAAAAGTAATTGCAAATCAAAGAGCCAAGTTGAGACACATTCTGCTCTTACATGTAATTAAATTGAAGCAGATTCAGCAAGTAATTACAGTTTATTTGGAGTTCATGTGAGCCCTGCTTAAGACTTAAGAGAGAGAAATTGTCATATACTACACATTGTATTATTATGTTTGCGATGAATATGAGTTGCTATATTTCTTCTAAAACAAGACCAGCAAGTCAATTAGCTAATATTCAGTCTGGACTAGAAATTTATGACCAAATAGATGAAACAACATTGGAGAAGCCCAAAATGTCGCTTTTACCTCCCATGTACTGTACTCGTATGTATTACGAAATGGGAGCATTTATAATCTTTTGGCTGAACATAGTCATTGCAGCTTTTTTTTTTCTTTTTTGGGAAATGATTCCATCACATTTCGTTTTGAAGATTATATTGGCCAAAAAAAGGACAAAAAAACAAAATATAAGTCACTGTATAATGGTTGCAGTATATGCAGATAGCAATGTGTGAGGTTATATACGAAACAACAAAAGAAACATTGATGGATATTGCTATATAGTAAATACTAAATACAAAGCATATTTGTTTCAAAATTTTCCAACAAGACAAAATTTTCTAAACTCTCTCTTTAAAACCTTATTATCATTAAGATAAAATTAAATTAGAGCTAATGACAAATGAAACACCCTAACCCAACCTAAACAACACTCAATGTAGTCCATTGTTGGGCCCACCTTTGGTTCTATCCTCTATGGTGCGGACACCAGTGCCAGACCGCTTGTCACTTGGGTCTACAGCTGCCGAAGGGGGATGGTTTAGCCAGTTTTGGAGTGATTTTATTTTATTTGGGCTTATTGGGTATTTTGTTATTTGACAACCTTTAGGGCTTGTTTTGGTATTTCGTTATTTTGAGGGTCTTTTGTGAGACTATTTTTTTTTAGGGGTCTTTTGCATTTTTTGGGTCTTATAAATATGTTGGACCGTACATCGTTTAGGGTTAGGGTTATGCTATAAATTAAAATTGATTCTGAATTCCTTACTTTAGCTCTGGTGTGTGAAACCCTAAGCGGGGCTAGGTGCGAAGCCTAGTTCTCTCCCTTTGTTCTTCCACTTCTCTCCTTCTCTCTTTCTTCCTCTTTCTTCCTATTGTCCGACATCAACATTGGTATTACGAAGCTAGAAAACCTCCAGATCTCTTACCCATGTTACCCCATGTTAGGATTTCTGAGTCTGCACATGCATTTTTACAATACATTTATAAGTTGCATCAGAACATCCACAAGCATATTCATGCATGTAATGCTCAATATAAGATGCAAACTGATTCCCATACTAAGAAATTTCAAAGTAGGGATTACATAATGCTCTGTATTCGGCCTGAGCAGTTTCTTTCTGAAACTGTTAAGAAATTGCAGGCTCATAATGCTGGGCCATTCATGGTGTTGCACAGGGTTGGCACCAACGCCTATGTCATTGACCTCTCCACTGATTTTGGTATTAGCTCGACTTTTAATGTTGAAGATTTGGTTGCTTACAAGGGCCCACCAACAATCCCCGATGACCCTTTTGTTGAGCCATCTCCTGAGCCCAATAATTCCCTTATTATTGATCCCATACCAGCTTCGATTCATTTTCCCCTCCACCGAGCACAACAAGAGTACATTGATGTTATTTTAGATGATCAAACAGTTTTTACCAGTGATGGAGGTATCCAACGCTTCTTGGTTCGTTGGCGAGGACGACCAGCGTCCGATTCTACTTGGATCACGTACGAGGAGTTTCTGCAGATTGACCTAGATCTATTGGAGTACTACCAGAGCTACACCGCGTCGCGCTCGTCGAGGTCGACTTCTTCCCATCCGAGAGGAGCTAGTACGGACACCAGTGCCAGACCGCCCGTCGCTCGGGTCTACAGCCGCCGCAGGGGGATGGTTCAGCTAGTTTTGGAGTGATTTTATTTTATTTGGGCTTATTAGGGTATTTTGTTATTTGACAACTTGTAGGACTTATTTTGATATTTCGTTATTTTGAGGGTCTTTATGAGACTAGTTTCTTTTTAGGGGTTTGTTGCATTTTCTAAGTCTTATAAATATGTTGGACCATACATCATTTAGGGTTATGCTATGAATGAAAATTGATTCTGAATTCCTTTCTTTAGCTCTAGCGTGTGAAACCCTGAGCGGGGCTAGGTGCAAAGCCTAGTTCTCTCTCTATCTTCTTCCACTTCTCTCCTTCTCTCTTTCTTCCTCTTTTCCCCTGCTATCCGGCATCACTCTACCTCTTCAACACCATGTGTTCCACAGAAGGAAAAGAAATCAAAAGGTCATCTGCATATAGTAGGATCATTACTTAAAACTGTGGAAGCATAAATGGCCTTTGACTGCTCAAAAAAGATTTCTGAGAGCTTAGGTAAATTGTGGGATATTATAACAAATACCACCCCCCAACTCCGCCCCTCTCTTTTTGTGTGCATAGATGCATGCACATGCAGCTTTATTCATCTGTTCATTTAACTTTTCTCGGTCTCTCCAAATTATCTTTATAGGTATCAACCTTCAAATACGCTATTATTATGTCTTGTTTTACAGGAAGAAGAAGGTCAAACAAGATTAATGCCTGAATAGGATATGATATATGTAAATTTATGACTAGAAGATTAGAATATTCTCCGGGACTTTAGAATTATGTATATGAATTGGGAGTGTAATCATTCTTCTCATTGATGCATGTAACCATAGCCATTCTGTCCAGTCTTGGCCCAATTATTTGTTTCAGGTTTATGAATCCTCATTCACCAAGTATTCCTATGCACTGAACTGTCATTTCATTGATGTAATGATTTGTTACTTGCATCAGTGCTTTGTATAGGATGATCTAAATGCGCTTAGGATTACAGAAACTTCTCACCGAACGCATTGAACATGAAAATAGTCATAATTTATGTCTGAAAATGAGTTTTAAAGTTAAAAAAACCTAAACTTCTATATCAAAAAATCATATTTATTTAACTCTGGATTTTTTTGAAGATGATTATTTAGGGAGTCTAAACTTTTTTAGATGGTATATTAAAAGTTTTTTGATTCTTGATAGCGGCATTATAGGGTATTCTTTGGGTTGAGTTGGACTTGAGTGGTCTAAAGGTAGATTGGATTTTCATAATTCTGTGGGACTAAACTGAGGCTGTACTTTAGTCTATTGGTTGTAAGAATGATGGTTGGTTGGATCTCAGGCATACATGCTGATGTTGCTGAAACAAAACATGAATACTGGTCATGCTTGGCCCCAGATCCTATGGAAGTTGTCTTATCTGCTGGACAGAAGGCTAGAGATGGAAATCCGTCAGGTCAGCCTTCTTGGTGTGCTATTTTTGGCTCAGTGGTTATTTTAAAAGATTTTAATGCAATATATCAATATCTCTCCTTCAATCTTCAGATTTTTTTTTGTTATTCATTTGTTGTTTTCATCTTTAACATTCAACAGAAATAGCTGATATAGAGGAGAAGGACAAAGTGCAATTGAATGTAAATGATCTAGCTGGAGAGGGAAATATTGAGTGCATGATTTTAGTTGAGAAGGGCTTGCGAGAACTAACTTCAATGAAGGTTCCTGCTTATTTTCTTAATTATTTTATTGTTTTTTATTAGTTAGTTTATTCACTGTTCAGTTTAAAATGACTTCATATTTTCTTTAACACTTGATATGCCCATGACAAATATAATCTACTTTTTTGCTTCAATTCATGGAACCTCTGTGGTCTTGTCTTATAATATCCTTGTGGAGTGAATGAATTCTTGTATTTTGCATGACAAAGCACTGGTATCCTGTTTTTGTTATTCTCACACTTCAATGGTTTCATAAGACTCATCCTTTACTTGAACATATTACATTCCTAAAGCATTAATTCTTTAGAATTTTATTTCATGAAGTCAAGTTTCTTTTCGCATGTATTCTATGCCAGGTTTTAAGTTGTAAATTTCAAGAGGCAAGTTATGTGATTCCAAGTACATCTTTGGTTGTTATGCAGATTTATACTTTTTAATGCTTATTTAAATCCATTGTTTCTTTTGGAGCCTTCAGCCATCTCTTTGCATAACAAGACAGTATGCTATCTATTTAGGGGTCAGCTTTTAGGACTAATATGTGATTCATCTTGCCAAAATCTCAACTGAGTCATCCTTGGATGAAAAAGAGGATCTAATATGAAACCTATAGATTTATTCAATGGACAAGTAACTTCTAAATCTGGCAATTTAACCTCAGGAAATCAAGGGATCTTCCGAGCTTCCCCTAAACCTAGCAACTGTATTGCATTTTACCCTTCGCTTATAACTTGTGCCTTGGAGTTGGAGGGAGTGCCGATTGTCAAATCATGCCTTCTTGCCTCTTTCTTCTTTCGGTAGCACATTGTTACATATTGTGTTGTTGCATAAAACTTTCTTTCTTTTCTTTTCTCTTTTTCCAATCCATGCTCATGTTATAATTTTTTAACTATTAGTTAGGCCTGATGGACATGCTAATATTGCTAGTTATACCATTTTTCAACAAAACAAATTGTGCTCGACAACTATAATAACATGCCCCATGAACTGATACTTTTACATAGACTGCATAATTATGTACATATAGACAGATATACTTGCATGCATACTTCATCATTGTGAAGCTTTTTCTCTATTTGATTCCAACTAATTTAGATTGTATGGATTTTCCTCGGCTCTTACTGATTTTATTTGTTTGAAGGTAGAGGATGCTGTCCTTCTTGCAATGGCTCGACATCGACGTGCAAGTATCAAGTCTGGATCATTCTCAGGTTATTTCCTGCTAAAGTTCTAAATTTTGTTTTTATTTTCCATGACCCCTGTTGATTTTTTTGGCTGCCATCTTCTATACATTTTCTCATCATTCATATAGAAAATATTGCTTTCTCTTGTCCTAGAGTTGGCTTAAGTTGTTTTTGCAGAAAATGCTATTGTATTGTGATTTTGTAACGGAATTCCAATTCCACTTCTAAATTGAAGGGGAGGCATTTTTCTACTTGTTTAATTGGATGAACTGTATGGATATTTTCAGAATACCTCCCTTGTCTGTGTTTTTAGTAATCTTAACCGAGATTTTAAGTACCATTTCCAATTTCCATACCCAATCGGTACAATCCGTAATGAGTGTCAATGTGGTACATTTCTTAGTCCCAACGCTCGATATGATAGGTGTAGTGAGTCCTAGTTCCTAACCAACATGCTGCACCCTGTATCACTGGTACAATATAGTACAACCTGACTAGCCAATGTGGTTTAGTGCATGTCCTAATCAAGGTTCGCCATACCGATTGTACCGACGTACCGGTGGGCGTCGGTACCGGTACGGTACCGAGACAGTACTGAACCGAATCAGTACTGTACCGGTAAAGATCCGCGCGCGCGTCCGCATTAAATGCCATAAAGGTGCATTGAATATCCCGTGCGGGCGACCTGTCTCGGGAGCTGCCCTGCGCGCTGCCCCGCACGCGCCGGGGAGCCACGCACGGGGGTGCTGCCCCATGCATTGGCGCTCTTCCCCACGTACCCTGCGTGTGGGGCGCAAGGGGCGCCCGTGCTTGGGCTTGGGCTTGGGCTGGTACAAACCGGCCCAGTTCGTACCGATACCGGCTTGTATCGGCCCGATTTGCACCGATACACAGTGAAAATTGGTCCAAACCGTTTTCAATAGCTAAATCGTACCAGTGGACGTTGGTACCAGTACGATACGTGCTGAACCGGCCGGTTCGAGCCGGTTCAGCAGACCTTGGTCCTAACTGTCATGATATATACAAATCTATGGTAGCCATACAACACTTTTTCCGTTAAGATATGGTCATTAGTAAAATTCTGCATTCAATGAATGCTTCCTCCTACTAGCGGTGAAGATTGAATCAACCAGATAACCTAACCTATTTTTAATTTGGGTCGTGTATGAGTCAAATTGTTTGACAAGAACTTTTAATGTGTTGGGTATGTTAGAGCTTAGTGCCAACTCTTGAATTACAAGGATAGAGTTCTATTGGGGCAAAATAATTTAGCTCGTGTTGAGTCATGACCTGGGTAAGAATTTAATGAATACTAGGTCTTTTTTAGTATTTAGTTTTTTTATTAGTTTTGGTAATGAATCATTAATAGTTGGAGTCATTGGACTAGATAGGTCAAGCTCGGTTAGTTATGGATTGAGCCTTGTATGTCATGTTTATTTATTGTTTGAATGGGTCAAATTATGGCATGGAGGTTGACCTATGAGTAGGTATTGGTAAAAGAGTCTAGGTATTGGTAAAAGAGTCTCAACTAGATGTTGGGTCATGTTGGGTGTTCGTCAAGGTTTCATATGCTATTGTCCCAACTTGACATGAGCCGAACCTATCTCAAACTAATCCATCACTAGCCCTACCTCATCCCAGACATCATTCTCTAAACTAGTTGTTCTTTGCTAGTGAATACTTTATTTTAACTATTATTGTTACCATGGTTCGCCGTATGGCCCGAATCGAGCTGTATGGAGTGTATTGTACCATACCAATATCCGGTATGGGTAGCGTATGGAGCTCGGTTTGGGGCATGCCATACTGTATTGGTATCCGATATGGATGGTGTACCGACATTCGATATGCCGAAAAGATCTTATACCATACCGTATCGACGCAGTACTAGTGTGGCACTGGTACAGAGCTTGGTATCGAGACAGCGAACTTTGGTTGTTATCATGGTTCGCTATACCATACCGAATGGGGTGGTACAAGGCATACCGTACTGGTTCAGTATCGGTACATAGTACGGAAGGCGTACCGACACTCAGTATGCTGAACCGGCCGTACCGTGTGTACCGATATAGTGATAGGGTGGCATTGGTATGGGACCTGGTACTATGACGACGTACCTTGGTTGTTGCTCTATTTGTTAACAATAACAAGTTGCAAGACTTTTATATGTTAATTGGGCCCTCTGGTCTTTCTAACGAGCTCTCATAATTCTATAGAGTTTACTAACATTTTCATGTTATTACTATATATTGGTTTGAAGATCTAATCAAACTTTTTGTAAGAAATTTATTGAAATCAAAACTTTAATTTGATTCCAATGATATGTCTTTCTATTCCTTTGAAAGATGGATCCATACTGGAAAGAAAATGGCCTTTTCGAGAAATTAATCAGTGTTGTGCATTAAACAAATGGAACTCAACAAATGAAAATAGTTTCACAAGCACCCAGGTTTTTAAATACTGATAGTAAGACATCCTATGATCCTAGGTGTTGAGACGGGTCGAGTGTCGGGATGCGGAATGGGATAAGTCAAGAATAGAACAAGATAGGACATTCACCATCTTGAGTGTCGATATGCAAGGCACCCATATCGACACCCTATTCCACAAAAAAACTAGGAAAGTCTAGTCCCACAATATTTAAAACCATGAGCACCAGTAAACTGTCATCTACTTTCACAGTTTACACTTTGTATAGAAAACAAAATCAATAATGACCATTTTAATAATTCTTGATGATTGGAAAATATGTTAGAAGAAATGTATCAGAAATGAAATTTTATTGATAAGATGAGGCCTTTATTTTTGTCGGTTTACTCATAAATTATATTTTTTTGCTAATATTTGTATGAATAAAATGTGCCTAGATTATTATCCAATATAAGGGCCGACATTTGCAACCCAAAATTTTAAATTGTCAGAAGGGTTCACAAGAAAGAAACAAAATTGAAAATATTTAAGCCCAATTTGATATCATAGAGTGCACGTATGCATGTTCATGTATGTATGTATGTATGTATGTATGTGTGTGTGTATATATATATGTATGTATGTATGTATCTTGCATGTGTGTGTGTGTGTATCTTTGCATTATGTGTGTATATTTGTGCATACGTATTTGTAGATGCATACATGTATACATACATACCAGCAAATGAGTTCAAGCAATGCATGTCTAAGAAAACACGGTAAATAAATAAAAAATCAATTATATTGGCCTTTTCACATTCTGACACTTTAAACTTTCTCTCTTTTATCTGCTATACTAAGAACCAGGATAAGATTTTCCCCTAGTTAGGCCATGGTTCCTCTTCCCATTGCTAAAAAGGGTTTCTGTCATCACTTCAGCTGTGACATAGAATGCAAGGGGAGCAACGACAAAAGTGCAAGGTGAAAACCACATAGTTGATTGCAGGATATTTTCACTATCTTATTTTGACCATGATTGATCTCTAGATCTTTTTAAGATGGACTTGGAAATGTAGTCTGATGTTGACTGGGGAAGGATGGAGCCCGACTAAAATGGGGGTGGCATAGTGGGTCTCTTGCCAAGTGAGGGGAATGGAAGTGATATGACAAGCAGAAGGGATTCATTAACTTTACATAGACTTTAACTTCGAGAAACAAACTTTGCACCACTCAACAACTTAAGAGGATACACCTTATGTTGGTCCAACTTGGAAATTCGAGTTCTATTTCTAAGATGGCATATTATTATAATTGCCCATCCTAGAAACTCATGTTTCACAAAATAAGAATCATATTGGACTAACAACCTAACAGGGGTACATATTTTAACGATCCAAAATGTAATCTAGATCTTGTTTAGGCCCATTAACTATTATGTTGGCCCATCCAAAATTGAAGTTTGAATGTTCTTAATAAGGCTCATATATCCCACCTTGCTTAAACTGGTATGACAGACATCTCTAAGCAATAGAAATTATTTTCACCCAACCGACACCAGTGAAATAGACAACTTGCTTTTTATTTAAAGAAATATTTTAGAAATAAGAACAAGTTCCTATTTAGTTTCTAATAGCTCAAGAAAATAAATGAACAATTTAGATCCACCACTACTTCTTAAGCTCTTTAATGAATTTCAAAATCTTACAGGGAATTCAAGTACCAGAACCAGAGCACATTGCCTACCATTCTATGAAAACTTCCTCTTGTCTAGAATAACACATGAAGGGGTAAAGCAAATAAAAAGGAGGTGGCCTCTAGTTTGGTAGGAGGAAGAAGAGGTAAACAGGTGAAGCAAGGAACTCCATCAGATTTCTATGAACAATAAGGTTTTTATTTAAATGTTTAGGAATGCAGGTTTGCATCTTTTGATGCTCGTATTCAGATTGTTTGCTTGAATTTCCTATGGGCCATGGCTGCATCTTACCAATTGCAAAAATATTTGAAACCCTAAGTTTCACTAAGAAAAATGTAACAATGACTACGTTCTATTGCCTCATCATGAGTGCCAACTTGTAAGGGTCAATCTTGTAATTACCAGCCTACTGAGACATGCAATCTTTAGAGTTGGGGAAGCCAAGAAAGAAGGAAGAGGAAAGTAAAGAAGTAGAATAAAACATTTCCCAGCATGTAAACAAATTAAATAGAAAATAAGAGATAAATTCTAAGTTTTCATTGTTAGAGAGCAGTGGTTGATGACTAGTTAAGGGCGGACTGAAAGAGGCTGGTAATGGTGGAGATTAGAAAGATTGGAAGGAGAAGAAGGAATGACGAGATCTAAACACCAATTTGGGAAAGAAGAGGGAAAGATATAGCTCTTTCATCTCTTTAATGTAATAATTTAATATGAAGTTTTTATTATATTCTTTATCATATATGCTAAACTTAGTTAGGATTCTTCTTCACCATTGATTTGGCAGATGGTTAGCTCAGTGCCTTCTTATGTTCTAAAGGATTAAATTGACTTTTCCTTCATTAGAAGGCAATATCAGTCATGTAAATAGGCTTTTACTCAATTAGGGGGCAATCTTGACCTTGTACTTGGTATGGATGCTAAAGTAGAAGAAACAATTTATAAGTGGCCAAATATGGCCATAATAATTGATTTTTATGTAATTTATCCTATAATAAATAAATAAAATTGAAATAAATAGATTAAATATGCTAATTTCATATATAAGAAAGTAAATACAATAAAAACAAAAGAAACAAAATGCACAAATATATATATATATATAAATCAAGGAATGCCGAACTGAGCCGTACCGCCCGGTTCAGGCCGAACCGAGCCGTACCGCCCGGTTCAGGCCGAACCGAGCCGACCCAATCTCTGACCAGGTTGGTTTGGGCATATAAAATGGTTCTGGCGCAGCGGGTATAAGAGCGAATCGGACGGAACCGGACCGGTTCGGCCAGGATTCGGTGCAAACCAATCGGTTCGCACCAAGTCCGGTTAGATTTGCCACAGCGCGCGTTATGGCATTTTTGGCGACCGGTTCGGTACCAGTTCGGTACGGTACGAACCGGACCGTGCACCGACCTGTACGGCACCTAGTACCGATTCGGCAATCCTTGATATAAATATAAGTATAAAATGCAGCATATATTTAGCAATGTTAAAGCTGAATTCTTGGCAGGAACACGATTTCAGTTACACACTTGGCTTGTTAGGTTTAGCAATGAGTTGGACTAAAGATGTAGTAAAGAAATGGTATATGTTGGAAAAGCATGTAATTGCTGTAAACTCCAAAGGAGGAGGACTGGCTTGCAATGGAAAGTATAGCCAAGCTCTGAGCAGAAAGATTAGAGAAGAGTACATGATAGTATTTGTTACATATATATTCCATTAGAAAATGTTACTTGCTATCAGTGTTATAAAAGGCACCTGACTAAGCACCTAGGTGCCTGACTAGGTGAATATTACCCCCCAAAGGGCCTAAGTGGTGATCGCTTAAATCCCACTAAGATGGATGGGATACTGTTAGTTATGAAGTACTTCAATCCCGCTAAGATAAGATACTACTAGTTATGATATACTTCCCTGGCCGGAAGATTTTACATGGGAAGGAAAAAGAAGGGAAAGAACAAGAGCAAGTAGCCAGCTGGTGACTCCTCCTTTCTCTGCTTTTTTAAAAGGGAAAAGTGGTTGGCTGTGGAGATTGGTATTGAGATTTGAGAGTTTGTATGTGTTTATTAAAAGGAGAAGTGGTCGGCTGTGGAGATTGGTTTTGGGAGTTTGTACGTGTGTTTTCTTGAAGTATTGGAGGATTTCCTTCTTAGGCAGCTGCCTAATCCATTGACTAGCATCGCCTGGTCCTTTTCATAACCTTGCTTCTTGTAATATTTGAATCAGAAATCAATAGAAATGAATGTTAGCAGACATAATTTGTGGGGTACTCCAGAAAGTCAAAAATGTCCCTTCTCAAAAGTATAGTGTGTGCATGTGTGTCAGCTTAGCAATTATTGACATGATGATCTTAGAAGCCAAAATCTTTTATCGAGGGTGACGGACCTACTTTAAAATCAACCCAGAATCTCACCTGGCTTCATTGCTAAAAATATTTCTAAGATATCCACTTCCTTGCATCCACATTTGCACCTTCTTCCATTCTGGCAATTGAGATGATCACACTGAATTTCCCCTATATCTGGTCTACTTGACATGTCATTTATACTCGATTAAACTTGTGTAATGCTGCGGCATCTGGTTTCTTTTTTGCAATGCTTTCCACTAATTATCCAATCTGATGGACACTGTACTCTGTTTTTGTGTTTATATAGACCATTTATTAGTGATTCATAATCATTTCTTTTAAAGTCGTAACAATTGATGCCTTTAGTCTAGACAATAACGAGCATCTTGTTGTAGGTTCATCAATTGCAGCTGAAGGTCAAAATCCTGTGGAAGCAGTTGGTTAGTTCTTCTCTCTAACTCTCTTCTTTCATAGAGCATGCTTGGTAGTGTAAAGATGGGGAACAACCATGAAGCAAATTCCTCATATGACTTAAAAATGGAATTGTTTATGAATTATGATGGTTCTTTTTCTTTGGAAATAATGCAATTAATATTAGTTCCATAACAATCTAATTGTTCTTTCGCTCAACTAGTTACTGCAACTGTGCTTGATGGTAAAATCCTAATTACTTTTACTTTCAGAATTGAGTCAGGAGGAGTCTGAGGATGTGCTCTTCAAGCAGGTGCAATGATGTCTTTTCTCTAAGATTATGTGTATCAGTTGGTCTTGCTATCCAAGAGGATAAGTAGTTTCTTGCTTTTCAATTTTTCTGATTATGTGTGTCATTAAGTGCCTGACTTCCTATGCGCTCACAGGCTTGGCTTACATATTTCTGGAGGAGAGTCAAAAATCATGGCTTGGAAGAGGACATTGCAGATGAACGTTTGCAATTTTGGATTGAGCAAAATAACCACTCCCCTACCTCACATGATGTGGTAGAAGGTAATCATATGTTTTGTATTTTAGAAAAATGAAGATATTCGGTTTTAATATTTGCAATTTTGCATAACTGAAAATGTCTGACATGCTGAAGAATAACTTGACTGTCTCCTTTACAATTAATTCCACTAAAGTGCATTAGGTGCCTATAAGTTCAAATGAGCATGCAGTCATGCATGTGCCTTGGCATTGAAGTTCATGGTGGGAATGAAGGTATTGTGAAATCCATTTATTTTTTTTGGTATTGAACTCAAACTCCAAAATGCTGCTGTGTACATGAGGGTCCAGGTTGTCTGTACATATGTCTCCACATCATTTTCTCTCCCTACAGTTCATGCTATTTCTCCCATGCATACCCTGTGCGAGACTCATGTAAGAAAATATATTAGAATATAACAATGTGTATGGAACCTAATTTAAAAAATATTTTCATATGCCTTTATTTTTCTACCTTCTCTATGTATGTGGGAATGCTTGTATGTGTTCTATATGCAAGTCTGAAGGGCGGTAGATGTCTTAAAATTTATATTGCCATGGTTTTCATAGTTCTTGATCCAAAGAAGAATAAACACAATTTTCTAGTCAGCACTGTACATAATGGGTTCTTCTATGGCTTTTTCTGGTAGTATCCAGTATGTGTTGGGTTACAACTACTAGACCATGAGAAGAAATGCATTCTTGTTCTTACCAAATTGGCAAGACACTTTCTTTAATATTCGAAATAGTGTTAGTATTGTTAGCAGTTAGTCTCAATGGAATGGACTTTTTTCAATTTTTGAGGATTAACAGTGGCGCACCAACACCTCCTTGTGATAGGAGATGGGTGCAACTGCTGGACAATATGCCTGTTTGCCAATGAAATGGGTATTATCAGAAATATATGAGTAAGCTGAATTACTGCAGCCTCCTTTTGGTGCTTGTTTTCCATGTCACAGTTGAGCGTGGGCTTTTGGAGTTAAAGAAGTTGGGGATTGAGTCCCAGCTGTGGGAAGCAGCACGGAGAGGGAGTGATCAAGATGCCAGAAGTCAGGCTGATTCAGAGCTTTGAGTTTGCTGACAAAGAGCCTTCTCTCCAAATGTAGATCAATGACATTAGGTGCAGTTTGATTGCTTCTCAATTCTTCATAAACTACAGTTTTACTATTTTTAGTTGAGAATTTACCTCATTCTTCCGTGCTCGTCATTGACCCGGTGAGAATTACTTCTTTTTGGTAGGAGAGGTTGTGCATTCCTCTACTAGTCATGAGTGATGAAGATATCGTGCTCGCATATGAGCATCAGATGTTTGAAAGGCTCAACCACCCTGCAGTTTCTTCTGTCGGCGAATGAAAACATGGTTTTGCAGTGTGGCAGTCAGTGATCCAAGGAGTGCTTCATGAGTGAACCCCAGAGATATTAAAATTGTTGAAATTTCAGATGCAAATCATTACATTTTGTTTTGTGTTTTCTATCACCATCTGCCTCGTGATTGTTTTGCTCTACTTTTTTGCACTGTTATGATAATGTAAAAAGTCTATCGAGTATCAAGTGTACGTAAAAAGTTTAAACTTTTAATTCAAACAAAAGCAGAATTCTTTAGCAACTCCTTTTATGTTTGTTTTCTTGCTCCCTTAAACAGTTGACTCGAGGCAAGTTTGTTAATTAGATAAAGCTCCTGCTTGATTTGAAGTTTGTGCCCTTGTGATTTGGCAAAGACTGAAATCTTGCTTGCCGGTCTTTCATGTATCCAACTATCAATAAAACTGTGGTACTAATTTGAATTGAAGAGTACAATTTCCATTCAACAGTTTAAGGTAACTCTCCAACCCTTGGTTTGGTTGCAGTACAACAAGCATTATTTCAGTTACCTTTATATTAGCTATACACACTTGTGCCGTGTTTTATATACATCTGCGCGTTATGCGAACTTTGTGTTAGTTTTGTGCATCTTTATGCACACTTAAAAATTTTATGCTGCAGACAAGTGCTATTGCCACAGCTTATGAGTCCAAACCTGGGTGACGTATCCATGAAAGGATGAAGGTTGGAGTGAAAAAATGGATAGTGTAACAAAGGATCGGGAAGTAAATTTTTAATCAGCAACCGTCGCTCCTGAGGTATATTTTTAATCACCAGCTGCTAATACATCTTATTCTAACTAATCTTTTTTTATCAGTACCGTACATAATGCAAACACTCCTGATATGATGAAAATGGAGTACATGCCAGACCTTGGTAATATCCCTCTTCGCATGGTACGCGATGAAGTGAATCTCTCTAAAATTGAGACAGGAATCTAAATTCCGGTATAACAACTCTTGTATGTGATGGAACTTCGTTGGTGGAGTTGATCAAAGATACAACAGCATAGCTATTGGCTCAGTATTGATACGATATGGTAGTTTAATATGAAGCGATATGCACTGATACAACAAACCTTTAGCATGCATGCATGCATATGCATGCTTGATCCCTTAACCACAGGGCAGCATCTCTAAGATACAATTTTGATGGGGACATCGGAGCTGATTATCTACCGGTCTAGTCCACCATCTTATTTGCATATTTATTTTATTTTATTTTTGGGTTTGTTGTCATTTTATTTGTGTAAAGCTTATTTGTGTTATTTTTGGGTTTATTTGGAGTTATTTCTATGTGTAAGGGGTTTTATATTAATTATGTTTATTTGGGTCCTATATATAGGGGACTATCTTCATGATTAGGATTTAATGAAGTGATTAAAAGTTTTCTCCCCCACGTCTTTTTCTCCCATCTCTCTTCCTCCCTTCCCATCTCTCTCTTCCTCCTCCCTTCTTCTCCCTCTTCTCCTCCTCTCTTCTTCTCCTCCTCTTCTTCTTCCTCTGTCTCCTTATTTTGCAGCAGCAGCGATCATCCCGAGATCGACTCATCACCGCTGCAGCCACCTCTCCCGTGACCGGTTCAGCATCAAATTTGGTTGTGAAATAAATTTTGGAGGAGTCAAGGAGATTATTCAAATAAGTACAAAGGAATAGGACCACTAAGCAGATTTTACGCCACATCCTAACAACTTATAAGGTTGTCCTAGATAGAGACCACATAGATAAATCCTATAGATATAATAATTTTAAATGGACTGCCATGTGACATCTAAGAGGCCGAATGGAGTTTGGCAAAGGTAGACCAAACGATCATGAAGAATATAACGGTACAAGTTGAGCGGTGCTAAGATATCAAGTTTAAAGTCGGCCTAATTCGTTTGAGAACTAGACTTTCAACTTAACTATAATAGTTGCACGACGTGCAGAAGTACTTGAGTGGTTGATAGAATGAGAAAATGGGTAATTGTGGGATATAACTACAGGAACTATTGGAGATACGTAGATGATAGGCATGAATAGTTATTAGTATTGGGAGCTGATGGTTACTCGACTGCTTTGAATGTATTTTATAAATATTTATATGCAAACCTTTGGCCAATCAAACACTTTTCTTGTTGTGTATCTTTATTTTTACTCTGTCGTTACTTATCTTTGGCCAATCAAGACCTATGCCACCACTTTTTTAACCATCTTTTGGTTTTCTGACATCAGCGGCATGCCATGTATGGGCCATTCTGCCCCATGAAGAATCCAACGCCAACAATAGAATAAGAGCTCATTTGGTTCGCGGAAAACATTTTTCATTCTAGGAATATGATTCCTAGGAAACAAATTCTTAGAAAGGGGATGCCTAGGAAAGTACTTTTGGCATGTTTGGTTGACCATGGGAAAGTGACAAATTTTCAAAGTACTTATGTTTGGTTGGCCATCCACTTTCCTAGAAAGTTATGTATAATTCATATTATACTCTTAATAAAAATTAGGTTTTTAATGCCTCTTTAATGCTTCTTTAATGCTGAAGGAACTTTTTGGGAAAAAGCAAAAATGGAGTGATTCCAAAGTAACTTTCCCATGTTTCTTATGGGGAAGGCTTTCCCATGAGAATATGGAAATCATATTCCCACAACTTTTCCTTCTCTCTCCTTTGAAAACTCCAACCAAACAAGAGGCATCTCATTACTTTCTCGTTGACCACACTTTCTCTCCTTCTTTTCCCGCAAACCAAACGAGCCCTAAGAGTTTTGTGTGTTTGTTTGGATGGGCAATTGTGGAGATTATGGTGTTTGGTTAGAGAATAAAATTCAAAAAAAAGGTGATTTTTTTATTTTATAAATAAAACTACCCTTCCATCAATATTAAAAAAAATGGCTAAAAATGAAGGAATAGGTTTTGAAATCTTAGCAGCTTCTTTGCTCCACCTCAACACCCATGTCTTAGGGCTAAAGACCGGTGAGATGAAATATGTCAGATTTCATTCCGATTTAAATCAAATTCGGATAAAAATTTTGATAGAATCTAGATGTAAATGCTAAGTATTTTTAAATCTTGCCGAATTCGGAACATTAATCTGGATATTAATAACAAAAACCTTCATAGAAGTTTCACACCGGGAATAAGAAACATTAAAGAATTTTCAAATATGGATCTAAAATTGCCTTTGCTCGTGTTCCCGCTGGTTGGCCAAAATTAGAATCGTTTCCTAGCCTCGAAGGCTCTGGAAGCGGTGGCTGGCCTTCCTTCGAATATAGTTTTGAGGCTAGAGAGCAGATGCATTGGTAAAAGTACGTATAGAAGCTGCAACTACTTAAGGCTTTCTAGCCATCAGAATAGAAAAGTAATCCAACGATTTTTTATTGGCATCATTTCGGATACAATTCGTACATTCCAAAATAACCCAATGATATTTTTACTTTTGGTCATGAACTTTTTTTTATTTGGATCAAACTAACTTCTTCTATTTTCGGGGTAAAAAGCCTCTAAACTCAGATTTATCTTTAACATAATTAGAAATATTAATGTTCGCGTAGGACATTAAGGTTGGGGCACGGTCGGCTTCAACACAATTACGCAGGTAGGTTGGTGCCCGGCTCCATCTTGCATCCGCAATGCGGTTGGAGATTCCGTTCACACCAGCAAAATTCAAATGATACTTCTTGTGGATCCTTCTAAATGTTGGAATATAGTCGTTTTGTTGCGGCCTGCCGCTCTCTCTGCCTCCTGGGACAGGTGTTATTAAATGGAGCAGAGAGTGTGTCCGGCGGTAGAGACACGTTGCACCTCACCGCCATGAACGGCTCCTCTTACTCGAATCATGAAAAGGATAATTGTTGCTTCAATTCGGCAAGAGACATATATTATCTGTTCAGAAGAGATTCCCATGCTGTTTTTTTCTTCTTTTATATATCTTCATGCGGCTCACAAAGAAAATCATATATATATATATATATATATATATGAAGAGATATTTACATATAACTAATTCATATTGTGAGAACCCATGCGAACGTGTGTTTAATCCCAGATCTTGGGTACTTATGCAGGATCAAGAATTTTGGGTGAGGTCCTGAGTAGTTACAAATGGTATCAGAACAGAGTCGGCCCATAACCTATGTGGACTACGAGATATTGCAGCACGGATTCGTTGGGACTGACCACGAGCCGATTGTGGTGTTTATGATTAGATATGAATGGATTTGAACCCTTAGCCTGACGAAGACGTCAGGGCTTAAACGGGAGAAGTATGTGAGGACTCGTGCGGGCATGTGTTAGTCCCACATCGGTTATTTGCTGGGTAGATCGATCTTAGGTACTTATACAGGATCAAGGAGCCCAAATAATATATTCTGACTAGCCATTTTGGGTGAGGTCCTGGATTGTTATACATGTCTTAATCCATTTGTGATGACAGAGTACTGTTAGAATCTCTTTATTAAAATATTTTAATACATAATATAAAAAATAATTTATATATTTAGTTGATTATAAAAAAATATTTTGTACAATAACTTATGTTCGGTTGGACATCTATTTTTTAAAAATAATATAAATATTTATTGTATTTTAAAAAAAATGTCTTATCTTCATTCTATTTAGAAGCTTAAATATATTTATAAAAATATTATCCTAATTTTGAATCAGTAAAAGTAGAATTTTCTATGTCTTTTATATTTTTTATAAAATATAAAAAATTATTTTGTAGGAAAGTTATTTTTTTAATTTTTTTGAAAATTCTAATTAAATACATCTTTCCTTCTCTATGGGCCACAGAAACCCTCATTGCTAATTTTTTTTCTTTTTCTCAAGATAGAT
>JAOXJJ010000001.1:3979958-4008425 GCA_025769935.1 Phoenix roebelenii
TTAATAGCAATCAAACTAGACGTATTTAATGGTGAGTCAATGGGGAGAAGTTGAGTGGTGGTGGCTGACATAATTGGATAGGAAACGAAACGCAATTCGTTCTTGTAACGACTTTGGTACGAAGCTTTTTATAGTCAAAGTGGGGGACCTATGCTTGAATTGAAGTAGCGCCTTTTGAATATAAATGGGGTGTCCTTGGTTGCGCATTCGATTATGCGTCTGTAGATATATTGAACCCACCATATTAGGGCGAAATCAATTTTCATTTCAGTCCTATGCATCGTCTACAAAATAAGACTACCGATGAAAGGATTCAATACCCCAGTGCTTGTTCACGCAAAGATGCCATGATAATTGATACATATAGATGAAATATTGACACTCAACATGAGAGAAAACAACCACACATGTTCATTTATTAATATGGGTATTTATACCATACACAAGCCGACCAAATTAAAAAAAAAAATAACAATTACAGCAAGAATTTGAAACCCTCCAAACTAATGCTGTGATTACAAATATTTCCAAGTTAATCATCCGAGCTTTAGGTGTTATCTCTTGTCGGAAAGATCTCAAAGAATCACGGTGATAACTGACTCCCGGCAGACATAGAGCGAGGCAGGTTTTAGATGCGAGATTTTAGAAAGGTCGGTAAGCTAGTTGCATTTCTGCCTGTTTTGTTTGCAGAAGTTAGTTCACACATCCTATTCAACATTTGCTCCCTGCCTCCTTGCACAATTTAATCAATATTTTTGCTTCTATCTTAAGCTACATTGGGCAATTTCTTTCGACCTTTCGCAGAAAAACTATGCACTTGCTCAGATGCCAATATATATGACACAAATCCTTGTCACAAAAAATTATTCTTGCAGAAGTAGTCTTGCGTTCCAGGATGGCCTTTTACATTTGGAGATTTCACTACAGTCATCACTCTTTTGCTCAAAAGGCTTATAATTGTAACCACCCTGCTGTTGTCACGGTGCTCTTCTTTTTCATACTGCAAAGCTACTAGGATGTAACATGAATCATTATTTCAGAAAACAAAAAAAAAAAAAAAGAGAATCATTAGTGTCCAATATAGTTGGAATTTGATATTAATGAACCCCAAGAACATTGAGCACAGGGTTTTAGAATTATCCATCAAATACTTGAACTAGTGTTTTACTCCTTTCTAGTACAATCTTTTATCATACTAACTTGCAAAAAATACTTCAGGTCTGTCACTAAGAATGTATAAATATTTTTAATATTTGTTTTCCATCTTATGGAGGAAAAGAAAAAGAGGGGAAAACAAAAAAAAAGGGAGAAAAATGGCATGTTGAAGGGAAGCATGTTCTTTCCTAATTTGTAATAAATCTAGATGAAGCATTATGCAATGTTTATGAATGCAACTGATCTAATTCAAGCTAATTAACTGCGCTGTTCTAATATTTCAACAATTTGATTCCTAGGAAAAAAAAAAGAGAGAAGCCTTTCCTAAAACTACTGCAAACAATTATTATGTCAACTACAACTTAACTAATGTCATAACTGGTGTCATTTGTATTGAAAAGGATGCCAATGAGGGGCAACGCAGGAAAGAAAGCAGTGTTCCCACCATTATTCTTGGACACAAAGGAGAATCATTGGGATTCCTATCAAAACAAAACTCTTTGATCACTTCATCAGAGATGCCTACTTCAAGCCACAAGGAATCATGTTGCTCGACCCACCTTTTACTCATAATCAGATGTCTGCACCCAAAGATCCCTGTCAAGAAACTACCTTCTCATTAACTTGCCATGTCCTGTGATGGTAGCGTGCTGCTAATTTGAAAGTTTTCTGATAACTTTGTCTCAAAAACAAATCAAAATTTTGAACTTGAGTTATCACATTACGTCAGTAGTCTCAATTTCGAAATCAGTGGGCCTCGCCTGCTGCCATGCATGGAGACAGACTTATCTCAATGTGAAGCGTCAAACCCGCGGCTAGTTCGGCCCATTCAAACAAAATTTGGCAGCCAAGATTGCTATCTGGATTTTTTAGGATTTATGTCCTCGTAGCTGGTCGTGTGAAGTGTGCTTGACCGTGTGAGACAAGGCATGCATGTATTTGTGAGCATGAGCGCAAATAGGTCGAGTTGAATCATGAGTAACTCCGATCCAATCCGATTTCTTGTTCCAACCTAATAATAAATCGGGTCGGATCCGTGCATAACTCGGACATAACCCAAAAAATTTGAATCCGGTTTAGATCCGGATCGGATCCAACTTGGATCAACCTATGCATAATTTCAGAACTTGTTTGCATCCCTACGGGCTGCAGCTCGCGAGCTCAAATATTTTTACATATTCAGATCAAGTCGGATTGGATCGGATCTAAATTCAGCAAACCCAGATCCGATCCGAAAAATAGAACGGATCTAATTTTAAAATCCGACTTGGCTCCACGATTCTCCAAAATAAGTCGGATTGGGTCTAAGCCGGTCGGGTTGGGTTACGAGTCAATCCGACCCATCTATGGTCTTATTCATGAGAGAGAAAAAAATAATTTATAAAAAAATCAATACATAATATATATATATATATAATTACGAGGAGGAGAAAAAAAATATTAAGAAATTCATAGTAAGATTGTATCATTAGATCTAACCAGATAACATAACTATATTTGAATTTGATAAAAAATTTAGAATATATGTAATTTCTTTTTTTTCCGTAAGACCGGCGCCCACACTAATCTCGTGAGCATAGCCAGACAGACCAAAAGAAAAGTGGGGACATATTGATACGCATTTAGTCATATGTACTGAATCGATCTAAAATAGTTATATAAGACTGAAAAATTTAAATAATATTTTTTAGGTACGGTTCTCTAGATAAGATTCTAATTGTTATAAATGATATCAAACGAAACTTAGAGAGTAAAGAAAGTACGTAAATATCGTACGATGATTTTATTATTATTATTATTGTTGTTTTTGGAAGAAGCAAACGAGCTTCTGCCGCTCTAATGGGCGTTCGGTTGGGACTTTGCGGGCTGAAGGCTAATGCGTGCAAAATGTCATCGACTGTCGCGTCAGCCCGGACCACAAGCGACAGCGACTCAACCGTAACGACAAGCGGCGGCCGAGACTCTTCCGCCCATCAAACTCGTTCCCTCCAAGAAACCAGCCTGTATTTGTTACACAAAAAAAAAAAAAAAAAAAAAGTCAATGTGACTGAGCAAACGAAAGGCTAAGTATCTACTACTATGCAACATCCAGCGGTTGTTGAGAAAATGATGGGGCTTCTAAACAGTATAGGAAATAGGATTGCTGACTCAGTCATCTTTTTTATTATCTAACATTCTGAAAAAATATTTTAAATTGGGTACGCTTCTAGTTCTCCGTCACCATATATTTTTTTAAGTAATTTATCTAGTTGTGCTTATGCAAAATTAGTGTAATTAATCAATTAAGTTAGTTACAGGGATAAAACTAAGTTGTCAGTTCGTTTGGCCTTGAGAGCTTCACTTCTTTTTAAGATGATTTTTTTTAGAGAAAGAACCCTATTAATAGCACACGTGTAACTAACTTGATTGACCCTGGGAAAGAAATAAAACAAACAGAAATAAGAGATAGCTCTGTAACTAACTCGAACTTAAAGGAGAGAGAATCTAAAAATACGAAAAAGGAATCTATCTTAAAAATATCTTATTGTGACAAGCAGCATAAACTGATGTCGAATTTAAGTGATAAAAGATTATAAACTGCGCCTCTCATATTATAAAGGAACGGAGGGCCTAAACGGGCGATGATCCCCTTGTTCTCTTATAAGTAATTTTCTTGTAAGACTTTTATTATCCAATCGTACCTAAATTTCTACAACGTATAGAGCCAACCACCGTACTATATCAAAACAAAAAATAAAAAAATCCACCGCCGCCTCTCTCTCTCTCTCTCTCTCTCTCTCTCTCTAAACATTCGATTCGGCCGTCATTCTCGGGTAAATCAAACCTGACGTCGCGTCGCTTTCGCTCTTACATTATCTTAAGCCATCACATGCAGACGGAAGATAATGCGTACTTTTGCCACGTGGCACAAGCCAATATGCCGACGATTCCTGCCCAATCAGCAGCGAACTTCTCGAGCGTGGCAATGGGCGCCCCACAAAATTTGTTTGGGCTATTTAAAATCTTCAGTCGTGGGACCCGCGGATCCACGGCGATGTTTCCGCTGGTGCCAGCCGTCGATCTCCTCGCCCGGGCTCTTGATTCTCTCTCTAAAATTGTCCACTTCCCATCCAGGCTACAGCATTAACGCTGGAGCAGGACATTTACATATATAACAAGTTTCTTTCCTTCTTGGCCGATGTATCCATACGTATCCCTTTCCATCACTCACAAATATATCTTATGATACATGGACCATGGAGATGAATAAAGAATACAAACACACCGAGATCACAAGTTTCTTGAAAATGAAATATAAAATAGATAGAATATATTAAATATATATATATATATTTGTGTCCGTATTTACTTTTATACATTATAGATGCATATATGCATATATACAAAAAAACGTTGATAAAATATAAAAGTTGTCAAAATAACATAGTCAATAGTTTATACGGTAGCATCAACTTTTAGAACTCTATTATTAAACATTAATTCGTAACTCGTGACTCTCTATCTCGTTTTCAATGGATCTAGAAAATATATAATATATATTCGGGAAGTATCCATAATATTCTTTAAATTTTAAAAGATATAAGGCATGATATAAATATTGAATGTATCTGAAAAATATCTGGCAAGTATTGATATTCAATACAAATATGATACGGACACAATTTGGTATTTGAGGTACCATGATTTTGCAATCAATATAGTGTTGATAAATCAGTTGCAACTTTTTTAATTAAATTTTTATAATTCAAAGTAGTTTTAATCATCAAGATTCAAATCACCAATGTAAATATTAATAACCATACTTAATATATTCATCAGACGCGGTCCATCACCTATATACATTAATTAATGCATGTATATATCCATACATTAACAAATATAAAATGTATGCATGCATATATAATCGACAGGCAGACTCAAACACTACACTCAAAAAAAAAAATTAATTATATATACTAATTAAGTGCAAAACAAACCAGCTTAATAATTAACTCCAACACTGCCATTATTTAAAAGTTACATGCTTTATGGTATTAGCTATAAAGGCATAACATACCATGCTTCATTCAATTGATGCACTAATTGCCATTACGATTTAATAACAATGATTACTGACTGCCATTTAGAGTGCTAAACAGAAGGAAAAACAAAAGATGGATCTCACCTTAAACAAAAAAAAAATGGAATTAGATCCAATGTCCCAACTTAGCCCGGACCACGTCCAAATCAGCTGGGCCCCATCCGGTCCGGCTGCACCCCAGCCTCTCAACAGCATCTGCCCAAACGGCGAGAGACACAATCTCCTGCACCCGGATCTGCTTCCAAAAGTTGGCTCCAAAACACTGTGAAACCGGCGACCAAATGTGGGTCCCACGCGCGCGTCGCTCCCGTTCTCCACAGCGTTTAACGCTCCTGACGACCCCTTGCTTCCTAAAACCAGAGAATATACCATCGAGTGGAGAGAGAAAGACTGAAAAAGACAAAAAAAAAAGGAAAAAAAAACCCGCAATGAGCCGGCGTTTGGACGATGATCCCGGCGAGGTTGGCCGGCATTGAAGCAGACCAGAGCCCAGACCACAGAGACCAAAAATGGCACCCAAGAGGAAGTCGACTGCCACGTTGCATCGGGGGATTCCTGTCACCTTGTGTCACATGACGTGGGGCTTTCTGGGTCCAGTAACATAAATTCAAAGCCAAAGACTCTTCCTCTCTCCCATTGCTTTCTGAAGTTCAGAAGCCTCAGAACTTTTCATCTCTCCTGCTGCCTTGCCCGTCACTGTGTGATGTTTGGGTGGGTGCGGGCGGCAATACCGACACCACCAGCGGAGACAATCGTTGTGTCTTTCAATCACTTGCGGTATTCGTGGGGGCCAAACACAGCAAGAGAGGATGCGGTGCTAAATATAGAAGGCGGGGTAGAGTGAGAGATTTTAGCGGTATTTATTTGCTCTTGCTAGCTAACAAAGGGTTGTTTGCTCTTGTTGTGAACTCCAGAAAGAAAGAGGAGAGGAGGAGGATGGGGTCTTCTGGGATGGCTGTGGGCATGGGAGGGAGTAGCTGCTGCTCTGGTGCAGATGACCAAGGAAGAGGAGGTTTGCCTTTCCTCTCAACTTTCTTTCTTTTTCCTTTTTTTTTCTCTCTTAAGTTCTTTTTTTTTTATCTGACTTTTGATATTAAAAGCGGTCCTGGTTAGCATATGAATGATTAGTTTAATGCTTCTGTTGTGGGTGATGGATGCTGCACTTTTGGGTTTCACTTCTGTCCCCTGTTTCTTTTCTTTTGTGTTTTTATAATAGATTTTGTTTCTCCACTCTTATGTGGTTTTGTTCATGGACTAAATATCTTAAAATATTTTTCTATAACTTTCTCCTCATAGAACTAGTTATTGATCATTAAAGCTTTTAGTTTATGGTCCCTTTTTTTTTGTTCTTTTTGGTTAATTTCCTGGTAAAGACCACAGTTATGGAATCTCTTCTAAATAACTACGGATGTTGTTCGAGTGATTCTTTGATGTTTGGTTGTTGTTCATGTGTTGTTGTGTTCTTAGACGGGGATGGCCACATTGATACCGAGCTATGGCGTGCGTGTGCCGGTCCCCTCGTTACCGTTCCTCTTGTCGGGGAGAAGGTCTTCTACTTCCCTCAAGGTCACATGGAGCAGGTGTTCCAGTCCTCCCTTCCCTCCAAATTGATTTAACTCCAGTTAACACTTATAACCGTTTGGGAGATCTTTAAGCTATGAGTTAGAAGATATGTTCCCATGTTTGGCTATCACTCTGCTTTGAGTTTTGCTCCTCTTCAGGTTGAGGCTTACACAAATCAAGAGGCCAACCGGCAATTGCCAATCTACGGTTTGCCTTACAAAATACTCTGCCGAGTTGTAAATGTCCAGTTAAAGGTCTTTCGCTTTCGATCGATGCGCTCTCGCTAGTTTGTCATTCTTTCATTATTATAAGATTCAATCTTCAGTTGTGGGTGACATGGTTTTCCTGTACATTAAATTGGTTTTACTTATTTTTCTTCTCTGGTGTATTTGGTTTTCCAACATAATTCTGTAGGCAGAACGAGACACCGACGAAGTCTTTGCGCATGCGATGCTGCTTCCAGAACACAAGGTTGGATGCTAATCTGTTGCAACTTTGCGAAATAGCTTCTTGTATTGGTAGTCAAGTAAACATTCTGGGGTTGTTGGATGATATGAGAACTGCTGAATCTGACAAATTGTGTGTCCGAAGCAACAGGATGAGGGTGTTTCCAGGAATGAAGCTGTGCGAACCTCGATTGCAAAGCCATGCGTGCGTTCCTTCTGTAAGATTCTCACTGCCTCTGATACTAGCACACATGGAGGTTTTTCTGTTCCAAAGCGACATGCTGATGAGTGTCTCCCCCCACTGGTTAGTTTTCTACTTGAGTTGTCAGAGTATGAATGCTAGTTGAGTCCTTGCGAACTTCAGATATTTGTCAAGTTGCATAGAACCTTTGTGGAAAAATACTTATTCATGGATCCCGCATTAGAAGTTGCCATCCAAAGAATTATCGTTCATTGCTCTTACATGCTCTACTGTTGTAGAATGCTATGTGCTTTGATAGACTGATGATATATTTCAGTTGAACCAGATCCAGTGCTTTTGATTGGGTATTTTATTCTAATATTTGATTTTTGTACTTGTTTTTGTAGGACATGACCCAGCAACCTCCAGTACAAGAGCTTGTTGCAAAGGATTTGCATGGCGTAGAATGGAGCTTTCGCCATATCTTTCGTGGTAAGTACATGGAAACTTTCGTACTGAAAAGCAATTTCATGGTTAACATTTATGTTAATATCAAGTTATCAACATATGCATGACATTAAAGTTATGGCAGTAGGATTTGGGGAAGGGACGGACGTATCTGCCATGTTTTCCTCTATCCACGTCTATAAAACTACTTGTTGATCCATATGCATGAACAAGAGTACACAAATCATAACAGCAGATATGTACACGCCTATTTATTTGTTCTACGATTGCAACAAGCTTATAAGGTTGATCAGAGCTCTGTAATCATGTCTAGTTTTACATCCCAATAAGGTTATTCATACTTGGTGTGAACAGATTTTATTGTTATCTTTCATTAAAAGATTTTACATGCTATGGTTGATACATCCTTCTTTAAACCTAAGGTTGTAAACTGTATGCCGGGAGTGTGCCACACTATGAGTGGTTTTACCATAAATTATCTAGCAAATCCTTTTCCAAGAAAGTAAGAAGGCAAAATAGGTAGTGTTGTGATGATATGAGTTTGACTTGAGGAGTGGCACTTAGAATGACTCGAGATGCTGTTTGAGCATGCATGGATAGTAGGACTGATGAGGCTTACAAAGCCAGGTAAGCAAAAATACAAATTATTAGCTAAGTTTGATGTTGTTGTTTTGTGACATGGAAGATCCAATGTCGATTAAGCTGGAGAGTAGGTAGGAGCTACATGTGATCGATAAACATAAAGCAACATGTTGCTGCAAATGAGACCTCATATATGCCCTTAGTATTAGAGCTCAATCTCTAAAGAAATTCTCACACAGTAAACATATGATTGAGAGAACCTCTAGAACTGTAACCATGAAAAGATGCATAGTGACTAGATTGGCGGTTTAAGCTTGCAGTGATCACAACTTGTTGAATTCACAGTGAAGTTGGTTTTGGTGGTTATGTCAACTGGTACAAAGATCATCTTGAAGGCCAGATTGGCATTGGACTGCAATGTCATAGGCATATAATGCTGGAAATCTGCAGATGAATCATGCAAATGGGAGACAAGACACCATAGGATGTCAAAGTTGTGATGATTGTGCATGAGCCAGATGGAAAGTATCACATGACGATCCAAGTCTTTGGAGGGACAAAGTATGAGAGTCTTGTACATAGGGCAAACTATTGTTGCAGTCACAAGGATCCTCCGGCAGTCAAGACTAACATTATGAAATAAAGATGAAAACTTGGTTCAAAGCTGAAGGCCAATGTCCCATGTGAGATGGCCAAGTATTTAGATTGAAGAAAGAAATAGAACTACAAAGAGGACATTGATGACAATCTAATGAGGAAGAGAACCTTATGAGTCACATGAACCTATTTGGAATCATAAGAATAAATTAATGTGCATACTTGCATAAAGAAGCATGTTTTTTTAGGAAAGAGTGCAAATCCAAGGATACAAATTGGGTAGAAAATATCCACTGTTAGCAAGATATAACTGAGGAGCAAAAAATTCTAATGACAAGGAATGCAGAATTAATTGACCCCAAAAAATGGATACTTTGCATAGTGTGATCAACATTAAAATTTCTCATGACAAATAAAAATTGTCCAACAGCATGGTAAAAAGGGGAAAGGAGAAAAATATGGAAGATGGTCACTGTGGAATGAAGTGATGTGGAGATTAAAGAAGATATGGATCCCCTAAAGCAACTTTAGGGCCCACATGATTGCTTCTGTGGACCATGATAAAAAAAAACCATCAAGGACTATGGCGTATCCAACCCATATAAGCCAAAGGACCCAACTATGAGATGAGGAATGTGAAGCAATCAAAAAAAATATAAACAGGTAATATGAAAATATAACTGTTCGAAGAAAAATAAATTAAAAAAACAAGTTGTTAATGAGCATATAATCAGTTAAGCATTGTGGGAACAAAAAGCCATGCTTGTTGAATAAGTGAAAATGAGCACAAACAAGGTCAAGTTTTAGTTACATGGTCAACAGTATCTATGACCTGAGAATCAAATTGAAAAGATCAGGTGCCAAAAGTGATCATAGCGTACGATTTTAAGAGCTAAAAATATCCAAAGAATAAAAAATAAATGGGTGCAAGTGGTGTAAAGGAATGAAAAATGAGTATTCTTCATGATATGGTGTGAATAAAAAAGATCAATGAGGCAAGACTAAACTGAATCAAATGAGATTGGGTACAGATCTACTGTAAAATCAATAATATTATCGTAAATGTGAAATATCATACAGAATACTATTAAACAATTTTTCTTCAGAAAAAAAAGGATAAATGATAGACCTGAACCCATAAGGCAGTCCAATGATGATGTATGAGTAAAGGGGCAACTTCGTACTTATTTATGGTTGAGACAAAATCTGATTATTTGGCTATAGGGAGGGCAGTTTGTTGAGAACATGAATTAGAAAATCTTTAGAGGTTCTTTGGTCAAATATGATTCTGGCATGCTTCCCTGTTGTTGGCTTGATAAGTCAATAAATGGAGATGCTCAGGCAATTGTGTCTGATATTTGTTCTGTCATGTAGCAGAAAATGTGCTGATTCTATTACGTGGTGGAGACTTATAAAGGATGGACCAATCTTGCAAACAACCTATGATTCTTTTTTTGGGAGTTTCCAGGAGCATGATACCCAGGTTCTATGATCATAAAATTTGAGCAGCATGTATTGAATTGTATAGACTGTCATTGTCATGTCCCAATGAGTCATGCCATGAAAAAGAAGTCAAACTAGTGTGGTTGTGTAGTTATGCAATCTACATGTATTTTTGAGCAAACTATGAACAAAAGTGCGGATGAACATGCTACCGTGCAACTTATATATCTGGATTCTCGATGTTTGGACTGTTATATTTGTTTTGTTTTGTTTTCACTTTGTTTTGTTTTGTTTTTGTTTGTTTATACAAAGGAAGGGGGAGATCCACTGAGTTATAATTCCCAGATCCAAATTTTTGGAGATGCACAGTCCAAGAATCAATCCCAAAACCTCTGGTTGCTAAGCAGAGGGTGTGACCGCTGGGGCATGTCCAGTTCACAACAAACTTTGATTTCTCCAAACTTGCATGTCTGCATTATAACTATCTCCATAGTGATGTGGATAAAGATGTCAATAAGATGCATTAGGCACCATGGCAAAGACCGAGTTTTCATTAAATATTTAATTAAAATAGTCATTGTTGATTGTGCATTTGCATCCTGCTTCTCTATTGCTTTTTATTCAGATGGTTCTATTAGGCATGCACATGGGATAATGGGATCGTGTGTTTTAATTTTCTTGTAAAGCATCTGCCTTTTAAACTGTGATTCTGTTGCCTTATTTTCTCCTTAGAGGATATCACAGGAGAACATTGGACTGACTGTAGCTTGTAGGCCTAAATAGTTGCTCTTCTATTGTTATATTCATCATGAATGCAAGTTTCCTTCCTCTATTGCATGTGCAATTGTATATTTAGTTCATTCTAATTTACAAAATTGGATATGACAGCTTCTCCTAATATCTTTTTTGTTCTTAACAAATTCTAGGTCAGCCGAAGCGGCACTTGCTGACAACCGGTTGGAGTACATTTGTGAATGCGAAAAAACTTGTTGCAGGGGATGCTTTTATTTTCCTCAGGTCCTCTCTGTCACCCTCCTCTCCCATGAGAGAGAGAGAGATGCACATGCACGTACATGCATGTTTCTATATTTTTATATTGATTCCTCCAAATAAGACAGGAATTAAGGGGCCCTGTGCAAGGTTTCAGGTATCGTTACAGTACCTGGACCGGCATCCTACTGGTGTAAGCCGTAACGAGTATCAGTACAGTACATCTGTTTGTACTAACACTTGGTAGTACCATCTCCCAGGCAGTCCGGTCCATAAGCCTTGATGCCCAGGATTGTTTGCTTTGATGTCCAAGAATTTGCCTTTTGACATGTGATATGTGTGATGTATTTTGGTGATTGTTTCGCCCATAGCTCAAAGTTGGCAAGGATGAAACCAACCAAGAAATCATGTTTATCATCCTGACAAAATCATTCACAAAGTATCTATTCCTTTCTGCAGAAGTGAAAACGGGGAACTTCGTGTTGGGGTTCGTCGGGCAATGAGGCAACATAACAGTGCATCTGCATCGGTCATATCTGGTCAAAGCATGCAGCTTGGTCTGCTTGCATCTGCATCACATGCAATCACCACTGGGACTATGTTCAGTGTTTATTATTGGCCTAGGTAAATGAATAGTCAGTGATACTCTTTTTACATATTACTGTTTGCATCAGTTTCTTGTTTTCATGAGCTACTCAATATATCCATGTTAACAAATTTATCATCAACGTTTTGGGCCTTTTGGCTTTTGTGTAATCTGCTCTATGTCACTACACGTATCTTGCACATGTATTCTTATCTGAGCTTAAATTCCTCAGGTTCTAGAGATTGAATGTAGTTCGTGTCTTCTCTGAATTTTAAATTCTTTTTTTTCATCTAGTGCTTTATCATTTGCTTCTGGTTATTTGATTATGTCCAATATGTCAATTTATAAATTGTTCCTCAGGCGTAGTCCAGAGTTCGTAATTCCTTACAATCAGTACGTGGAATCTACAAAGAACAACTACTCAATTGGAAGGAAAGTCCGAATGAAGTTTGAAGGAGAAGAAGATCAAGAAGAAAGGTGATTGCTCATAGTAGATAGACATGATGAGTATTTTCTTTTTCTTTCCCTTTTTTCCTATAAACATACATGTTAGCCAACTTTTTATTTTTACCACCATCTGTCTCTATTTCTGTTGATCACATAGTGATCACATATTTTTGCAATCCAGAATTACAGGTACAATAATCAGTATAGAAGACACAGATCCAGCAACTTGGCCTGGTTCAGAGTGGAGGTGTTTCAGGGTAAGAAAAATTACATGAGCATTTTTTACTGTTACTTTAGAAGGTATTTTAATGCCTGTAAGGCTGAAAAGTGCTTCTGGGACACTTTGTCTTTCCGAAGATTGTTGTTTGCTCAGAGGGGTGCATCAGCTGGTGTATTGGCACTTTCATTGAATTTTATTATGTGGTGCGCCTATTAATTTGTCGTTAATCAGACTGGCAACCTACATCATTTCTTATCAAATTAGATGCTTTTGACATTCTTTTTTAATACGCATATACTTGCCAGCTGCACTACTCATGCGTTTAGCTTCATATGGGATGCATCTGCTTTTGTCAGCTTCCTTTTAGGCATTTGATTGATTCTCTCTTTTACTGATGTGGTTGGACTAGTCTAGGGAAAATTAATCTCTGGCTCCATGGTTGACAGCCATTTAATGATCAGGGCCATGGCATGTTTTGATTAACTGTTTTTCAATCTATGGTTCAATTTTATGCATGCTTGAGCTTTGTTTTACGATACATTCAGTATGCACTTTTTATTGTTTTCGAACACAGGGCCCTTGAAAATTAGATTGCCATCAAAATAAGGAACTGGGTACTCAATTTTGTCAAAGGGCCTGATCATTATATGGCTAGAAGTTATGTTGCCCAACAATTAAATGCGGCCCTCTTGTTATGTTTGAAAAAGAGCCTTCCAAAATAATCTGTGTTTTTTCCAGTAGATTTTAGAAATAAATGCCAACAAAATTGGCTTTGAGGATTGAAAAGAGTTTTCGCATCCCTTCAAGTCATTTATTACTCTTATACTACAGTTGTCAAAAATCTGTGAATTTTTGAACATATAATTTCTTTAGCTGAACACAACATCTGTCAACTTTGTTATCTCATTGTTAGGTCCACTGGGATGACACATCCACTATTATACGCCCACAGAGAGTGTCCCCATGGAATGTTACTCCATTTGTAGCTGCAGCAGCACAACCTCCATTTGTACCGCGATCCAAGAGGCGTGCTACTCATCTGCCATCTCCTCCTGATCCGTCTGCCCTCGTTAGGGATGGTCAGTTAGTCATCTATCCTCTGAATTTTATATATTTCTGGAAAGACTACTACTATTCTTCTCTATTATGTCTTGAGAATGGTACAATCTATTGGAGCTTCATTCCATCTTAGAATCGTGTGAAAGGTGTTGGAAATGCAAAAATCTCCTTAACAGTTCATAAAGGACTGAGTTTTTAAATTTTCTATACAGTAAAAGGTCCTTTTGTTATTTCTTCGAAAAATTTTTGGTGATGACTTTCATATTCCATTGATTTGTTCTATCAGTGCACAGCCTAGTACTGCTTATGCCTCATCCACTTTCTGACTGCAATTCAGTCAGCTGAATTGCTTGCACTGATTCTATCTTCCAGGCCCCCTAAAAGTCTCCAATGAACCTGCTTCTAGATTATGCGGGGTCTTGCAAGGTCAAGAAAACTTGGTACCGGCACTAGGATACATTGGTGACTATCTTGAACAGGGGACTGCTCACAAGATTCTGTCTTCCCAACGAATACCTCCATCCAGTCCTAATGCTGGAAGAAGCAATGAATCGATCAATTCTCACAGAGAGATGGGATTAGAGGACTGGATATGCTCTCTGAGGCCTCAGCCTTGTTTTCATGAAACCTACGCAAACAGTGGTATCTCAGAGACTTCATGGCTTGATAGCTATTGGCAACGAATGCTTCCCCCTTCAATTGACCTGGGGGCATCGCGAGCCAAACCCAATAGGTTTCAGGATATGGAGGTTTTTAAGTCCAGGGATACGGTAGAGAATCCAACAACTGAACCAATAGCAATCTCCAGTAGCCTTTGCAAAGAACATATCAGTCCAAATGGGTTCAAGGAAGTGGAAAAGAGCATGTACCTGGAAACAGGAGAGCCTTCAGGAGTAAAACCGGTTTCCATGATTAAGATCTTTGGTGTCGAACTGTTTGAGAACCATGTTGGTCCCATCATGTCTCATGTTGCCTATTCTGATGAGCTTCTAATCTCATACAATGCACTTCCTGCAACTGTACCACACATGGCTTTAAGTGAGCCTGACATGTTTTCTGAGCCTTCAAAGAGTACAAAGCCATCTGAATGTAGTGTTTCTGATGGCTTCCTGGCACAATCATCCACAAATCAACCTGTTACTGTTCGAAGTTGCACCAAGGTAATTGTTTGGTTGATAACAAGTGTTGATAGAAATGATGCCTCTAATATTATGGCGATGTGTTAGTTGCTGTTACTAATAGTTGATCTGTTTTGCTTTTCAGGTTCACGAGCTGGGAACTGCTCTTGGGAGATCTGTTGACCTATCAAGATTTGATGGGTATGAAAGCCTAATTGTTGAGCTTGACAAGATGTTTGAATTCAAGGGTGGTTTGGCAGACCGCAGCAGTGGTTGGCAGGTCATTTACACCGACAATGAGGGGGACATCATGATGATCGGAGATTATCCTTGGCCGTTAAGTATCTTACTGTTTTTTCTCTCTTACATAATGGCTTATATATTTTAAAATTTATGTTGTTAGTGTCTTATTTTGTCGAGTCTTCCAATTCGTCATTCAAAACATGAAAAATTGCCAACTGATACCAATGTCTAGGTTAAAAAAACAAAGAGAGATACCCAATCCTTAGATCATTACATCAGAAATGGTAATAGGAATTGATGATGGATGATGATGAGTCCATTTTTAGTTTTTGCAGGGCCAATTTCTTTCTTTATTCTCCTAGTATAGCACATTCTTGAAAAAAGGTCTGTTTTAGTACCAACCACACTGAGCTTTTTAAGAAATGCTGGTTTATTTTTTTTGTAATTTTTTTCTAAAATCTGATTAAATTTTCTTGGAAAGCAGGAAATTTTGCTCCATGGTGCGTAAGATATACATTTATCCCAAAGAGGAGGTCAAGAAGTTGAAGCCATGCCTACTTAACACTAGACACCTAGAAGAATTGGCTGCAGGCAAGAAGACAGCCTGTGCATATAATGTTTCAGGTTGAAATGAAAGCATCTGTATCAGATATGTTATTTTGTATGTATGAAACCAACTGCTGTTTTATCGTTTTCATGAATTATTCTGATTGTTGTGGTCATGTGCTGAGACACATGGGGAAAATTCAAATTGCAAACTGGACATACTGAACCTTTTCAGGTGAAGAGAGGTTCATCAACCTCAAAAAAAGGCCCTTTCCTGCTGAGGAATCTGTTATTTAGTTTCTCATTGTGGTTTAGTTTGCCAAGATTTGGTCATCATGGTGTATCTAGTGTGTATATTACGAGAAGCTATCTTCAGTTCTGTGGTACAAGATACTGCATTGCTGAAAATACCATTCATCATTCAGCATGTAGAGTGGGTAGAATGAAACTTCCAGTATGTCGGGCAAATACAACAATGATGTCAATCCTAAAGCCTATGTATTCTCCATTGTTTAATTATGCTCTATAAATGGTGATCAGCATGGAGGGTGATCTGAAATTATGAAGCTTTATCCTCAGATTTGCTATCAAAAGTTTCTCAAACATGGTGGTTGGTTTGTTGGTAAGCATGCAGTATCGGTGTAGCTTAGGATGCTTTTATCAATTTCTTAAACATGGATTGCACTGCGGAAGACTGATTGTCAACTCTTTTGTTCTCTTTTTATTTTATAACCAGTGCTAGCTTCATGGCATCCTTTGATATAGAGAATGTTTCTTTGTTCGCGTGATTCGCATGTAGTCCTTGTTAGTGTTGCCAACTTTGTAGTTGATTGCAAATGCCATGCTGATTTTTTTTTTTGTTTTCCATATTGGAACGAAGTAACGAATGCTTCAAATTTTGCATGAGTTTTGCATTAAACAGATTCTCGACGTCGCTACAATTTGAAGTATTGCACTATCAATATGAGAAACCTGGGCATTGTGTCCAGAATTACCCAATCAGAGCTATAAGAAATTGCAATTGAGATGGCGACCATACTGAAATTGGAGAAAGGCGCCGAGTCTTCATATGAGATGTGGCAGCCAAGACAAGTGTCATCTTGAGCTATGGGTGGATGAATGCTTGCCAACCAGGTGTGATGTATGTGATATTTCAAAGGGCTGTATCGTCTGTTCATTGGTAGCGAGGTTTATTTATTTGTTTGAGTTGATGATGCACTTTGCTTTTTGGAGCATGTACTCTGATTAATCTTTGGAAAACTGTCTTAAGATGGGTATAATTTTGCTGAAGAAAGGTACGTGTTTTAGGTCAAACATCCAGCCTATGTTGTAACTGGAGGAAATTTTGCCTAGTGGATTTTAGAAGGTGGACACTATGGGCAGTTAGCTTTCCTCTACAAGGAATGGAAGTGTGGATGAATCAACATCAAATAAAATGTAGGAATTCGGTTTTTCTTATCATATCAGCAATAACATGCATGATCAGAGCATCCCTTTCACAAAAACTTACCCCCCCTCGCCCTCCAGCCACTTCAGCACCTTGTGATCTTTGAGAAGATCATTATGAGCCCTCTCCTAGAATGTTTTTGTAGATTCTAGAATGTTTTTGTAGATTCCTAAAATTTCATGGTGGATCAAGACGAGAATGAATCTGGGTGCCTGACCTGATTTACTTAGATGTGTTCCCACGATGATCGCTGATGTTGAAAATCTCTCCTAGATTTTCACACCATAACGAGAGGAAATCCATGATGCGGTGAAAATAGAGCCTGGTTAGAGTGCCTCCTCTATCCCTTAAATTGATTGATTCCCAGTTTTTACTCTCACTGTCTCGAAGACAAAAGACATAGGCTGATGCATTGGCTAACTGGCTGATCGACCACTTGGTTAACTTCACAACATATGCACGACCATTAGTAATTCTGGATAGGAGCATGCGGATCTTTGAGGTTGATAGAATGTGGTAGGCATTGCGATGTTGATTATGCCATGAAATAATTGTCGAGGAATCACCTACAATCCATAGTAGGGAAGGTACTATCCACTTCGAGATATCTCTCGTTATCGCATACAATAAAGGCAATGCTTGCCTTACCATCAGCTTTAATAGTGCCACCAAATTTAATCTTCCGCAGGGTTAACCTTCGAATAAATGTAGGAGATGACACAAAATTTGAAGATGAAGTTGACTTGATTACCCCAGTTACAATCCTTAGATTAATTAGGTCATTGGTTCGAAGGAATTTTTGTTAAAATTTTCTTTAGATTTAAAATTAACTATCCTAGTGTAGTAGATTGTAAGAATTTATACTCCGTTATGATACCATCTACTGAGTGATCAATACAGGATATGCAACACGATTTAGTTAGACTACAGCTATAATATGTGCCACCAACAAGCATTTTGGTGCAATAAACATGCTAGGACCACAGCCAGAATCCAAGGCACAATGGGCAGTTGGGCACCTACCACCCAAACCTCCATGTTCATGCAAAATAGTACACGGCTATTTTTTTCACTTTTTATTTTTTAGAATAATCATGCAAAAAAATAAACTATTTGAGGTTTCAATTTTGTCTAGAATTTTAATTTAGTACAACTAGATCATCAAAATTTTCAATTTATTCAACTCGAACTCTAGCTATAAATTTCGTCTGGCTACCGTGACGTAATTATCATCTGATCTTACATGAGATATCATTCTCTTCTGCCATATAAGCTGGTCACTCGATGATAATTCCGTCATGCCAGCTAAATGAAATTTATAGTCACATAACTTCATTATACTAAATTAAAATTAAGAAGTAAATTAAAAATTTTAGAGATTTTGACGTTTTTATGTGATTACCTTGTACCTTTTCAGCACGTGTTTGGTCGGAGATTTAAATGGCTACCCAACTTGGCCAACGGGTATTGGCGGGACACTTAAATTTCGTTCCACCATCTTCTCCCCACACCCGCTCTGCCACCCTCTCACTTCTGCGGGAGCGGAATATAAAGTGGGCTCCTTGCCATCTCACTGGGTTCAAATCTGGGTCCCGAAAACAAGGTGACCTAGTCATTTTCCACAACCGTCTCACTATCCTAACGGACTCCCCAGTCCGCATGACCCTCACGGCTCCGGTAGATATGCTCCCCTGGGCCTGCTACTTCCCGATCCCATTCCTTTGCTCCTTCCTTCCTCTGAGAGGGAGAGAGAGCTGGCGATGGAGTGGTCGATGCTGCTGTGCGTGCCGCTGGTGGCGAAGACGGTGGAGAAGATGGCGGTGGATATGGCGGCGGCGAAGGCCGCCGGCGCCGACCTCGTCGAGATCCGCCTCGACCACCTCTCCGTCTTGCGTCCCCGCGAGGACCTAGAATTCTTGCTCAAAGGCCGCCCGCTGCCTTCTCTCGTCACCTACCGGTACGTTTTGTGCCAATGACTTCACCCCTCCCTTCAGCGCGAAATAGTTATTGGGTTTGACAGGTCTCTTCTTTGATGCTCCATTTTTTTGCGATTTGTTCATTAGTCTTTTGTTATTGTGGAATTAGAACGGTTGGTGAACAAGGAAGAATTTTTTCAACGTTTTTCTTTTAAACCATTCTTTAGATTCTGTCGCTAGTCTCTTCTTTATGTGGAGTTAGAATGGTTAGTGGGGAAAGGAAAGATTTTGATCAATTGGCTAATCAATTCGTCTTGAGAAAGCAGCAGCTGCGAGAGATCTCGTAATCCACTTGCTGCATCCGAGTGTCTTTGGAGAGCACATTCAGTTTTTTGTTAACAGTGGATCCACTACATTATGCCTTTCAGCAATATAAGTATATAACCCTCTATTTTCCAAACAAAAAAAAAATCTTAATCTTTTCCATGGTAAAATATCATTGTAACTGGATCCTGTGACAGCCTAGATGACCTTTGATTCTTTTGATGTTAGAAGGCAGGCATGTGCAATTGACTTCTTTGCTTGAAAGATAGCAGATACGAAGAGGATGTATTTTATCTGCTCATTCTATCTGAAATGTCATCTTGGAGTCTGCTTACTTGCTTTTCTTCCCATTAGCAATTACCAAGGAATCGTACTAATTTCCTCCATTTTGGATATTTAGACCTCCCTATTTTCATTCTCAACTTTCTCATATTTGTCATTGCTGCAAGCTTTAAATAACAAGGAAAAATAATGATTCTGCTGTTTCCCTTTGCATTGATAATGTGCCTGATGGGTGCTAATGGGTGGCATATATAAAATTGTTGCATCCACGACTGAAACAGAAGTTTAGGTACTCCTTCTTCTTGCAGTGGAGGAATTTTTGCTATTGTTTATCGCTTTATATTAGGGGAAGTAGATCATGTTATAGACACCTGATGAACTGTGATCTCTTGCAAGAGCAGAAATATATTTTATGAAAATCTATGCTCCATGAGCGACTTAAGGTCTGAAGAAAGTATA
The DNA here is from genome assembly GCA_025769935.1 of Phoenix roebelenii. Lineage (NCBI taxonomy): Eukaryota > Viridiplantae > Streptophyta > Magnoliopsida > Arecales > Arecaceae > Phoenix > Phoenix roebelenii. The sequence goes on from JAOXJJ010000001.1 coordinate 4,000,112, forward strand.
GCAGCATTTTGATATGTGATGCTTGTTTTAAGGTTCAAGTATGGTTGGCGGAACCATCCTGAACCACTCAGTTTGGGGCATCTCGAGCCGTACCGGTGGCGGATGAGATAGTTCTGGCAACAAAAATGAGACCGGCGATGGAGGGGGAGAAGGAGAAGAAAAAAGAGGAAAAGAGAGAGTGGGGGAGGGAGGGAGAGGGAGAGGAAGAAAGAGAGAGAAAGGTGGAGGCCGGGAAGCCGCCGTGTGGAGGAGGCAGAGGCCGGGGAGCCGCGGAAGAGGGGCTCCGCCTCTGGTCCCCTATTTCGTTCGAAATTCCGGAGGTGGAGCTCCTCTTCCGCCTCCTCCGCACGACGGCTCCCCGGCCCTCCGCTGGTTCTCTGAAGGCCTATCTCGGCCTCCCTCTTCTCTCTCTGTTTTCCTCTCTCTCGTTCCGCCTCTTCTCCGCCTCTTTTACTATGTCGGTACAGGCACGGCACGGCATGGGCCCGTACCGATCTGTGCTGCCGAGCAACCAGTCCGGACCCGACACTGGCACTCGGATGGTAGGACACCCTGCGGTCCCATAGTATTTAAAACCTTGGTATGGTTCCCTAGGAGGTATAGAGACTGATTATTAATATAGAATCTAGTTGCAAGTTGACCATACCAAAATCACCATGGAATGGACCATTAGTAGCAATATCATGTTGATTATTAGTCAACAATTTGATGTAGGCAACATTTTGGTCTTATGTATCCTGAAATGACTGAAGACATCGATAACTGAAACTGAGGCTTTTTCTTCAAAATATCTATCTCTTCACTCTTTCCCTTTTTTTGGTTTAATGATGTTACCTATTTGGGATTATGTAGTGCTTACATGTTTTACTTTTGACCTCTAATGTCTTAATAGACCAAAGTGGGAAGGAGGTGAATATGAAGGTGATGATAACCGGCGGTTTGAGGCACTTCGCTTTGCAATGGATTTAGGAGCTGAATATGTTGATATTGAACTTAAGGTTGGTTTATGAAGGACTAGTTTAACATGTTCTGTGCAATTGTATCAAGTCCGTGATGATTATCCTTAATGCTAGCTGAATGATCAGCTTTATTCATTGATTGTTCTGGTGGTCGAATATATGAAAAATGAATAAAAATACTGTTTATTTTCTACGATCAAGATTTTGTCTTTTGTTTGGGTGATATGTGTGGCAATCCAATCTAATATAGAACTTGAGTTGTTCTTTGCGGAAACACATCCTTTCATGCTTTTGCCATCTTTAAGCATCCTTATCCTTCTTCTTTGGAATATTAATTTCTATGATAATTAATAAACAATTCAGCTTCTTTATATTTCATTGTATACTTTGCGCTGCTTTAGTGATGAAATCAAGCACAAAGTTATGTTAACACGGTCAATTATGTGATATGTCTTTTTTAAAGCATGGGAAGAATGTATTCTAAACCTCGGTAGGGGATTTGTTTTGAGGCATAGGATATGAACATGTGGAACTGCATAAAGCTTGTGGTATGCCTAAAGCCCTGTGGCATGTTGTTTCTAGGGATGCAGACTATCAGTGGTTCTCAAGGCTGCATAGGTACAGTGGTGGACCTTGAATAGAAAGAATTAGCATTTATTGGAGTATTTTAGGGATGGCGTCCAGCAACAGACATCTTGATAGAAAGGAATTGGTCACAATACCAGGGAGAAGATAGAGAGAGAGCAGGTCTTCCAATGGATTCTAGGATTAGTAAGTGGAAATAGGAATAGCCTTTAGGGTTCTATGAATAGTGAAAAGGCTTGTGAAGGGAAATTTGAAAACATATCTTCACAGATTTTCTAGTAAGTCTCACTCTATATTGATATCTAAATTTTCTAGTAAATATAATGAACTGGAACAAGGCAAAAGTGGTTGTCTAGGTTTATAATTGATGATAAGGCTTCTAGAATTCTTAACGGATCAAACTAGTGCAAAAAAGGTTGAGAAAAAGTCCAAACATTATTAGATGTGATCTTAGTTATTAATCAAAAAAAGTAAACAACAAAGCAAAAATAATAGTAGAAAGAGAAGGAGAGGAATGGTATAGTAAGGAGCAAATAATCAGAGGAAAGAAGATAAGGAATAAGAAAGAGGATAAAAGAAGGGGAGGTTGCAATCACACAGTCAACAATAAAAGTTGATACCAAGTCATGAGGTCCTTGGGGGTGATTGCAAAAAAGGCAAGGCCCGAAGGGACTTTTTATTGGTCGCCTTAAGGAGAAATATATCTGAGAATTGAAGTTCGATGACATCAAATAATCTGCTGCATTATTCATCATCAAGATGATGCAGGAAATGGTTCAAGCAATTTTGGCTTCAATTTTATCAATGATAATCATATTCTGTCTCCTATCCGAAAACTGTGTGCAAATCTAATGTATCCTTTGGAATCAAGTGGCATTTTCAACATCAGCTAATAATTGGTCAGTTTAATTCAATCACCATTAGACAAATTTGTAGGTGAAGGCAAGTGATAACCAACACGACACAATTATTAATATCAATGCTTTCAATACTCAGTATATTGGTGATTGTCGAGCTCCACAATGTGTCCATGACTTCAATGGTCTTCCTACTTCAAGAAGACAAGTACCCAAACTCCAAACAACATGAAACTTGAGGAGCAGCTGTTGTAGCGAACATACTCTCTTCTTATCTGGTATGAAGCAGAAGAACGAACATGATTTTGGACCCAAGTTGTTATATTGAGTATAGACCTTAGACTCTATTTACAAAAAAATCCATGTACAACCCAAAGTGTGCTTATAATAACAAGATACCAAAGATGTATATCCTTTATGTGGACTAGAATACTCTAGCAGGGTACGTTTCTTGCTATTTAATATCAACGGCTACTGAAAGAAAAACAATCTTTAAGTTTAAGATTAGTAACAGACGTGATTTATCAGGAAGAATTCTGTAGTTGCTAGAAGTGATATTTACCAATTAAACCATTGAAACCAACTGCTTTGGTCTCATTTTATGCATAGATTGGTATCTCTGGATTTTTTTTAAGCCATCAATTTGTTTCCTTTTCTTGACATGTTCCTGGACACTTCTCAATTGCAGGTGGCTGAGGAATTTGTGAGACTCATAACTGGAAAAAAACCAGAGAACTTTAAGCTCATTGTTTCATCTCATAACTATCAGAGCACTCTATCCAGTGAGGAGCTTGGTAGCCTTGTGGCAAGAATACAAGCCGTTGGAGCTGACATTGTGAAGATCACAACAACTGCTGTGGACATTGTTGATGTGACACAAATGTTTCAAGTGATCGTCCATTGTCAAGTGAGTGATTAATATTGTCTGGTTACTTTGAGAGGTTGAAGTTTAATAGGTATTTGCAGTTATATATGTTTTAGAGCATTTTTCTGAATGTAATTTTCAAAGTTTCAAATAGCGATGACTCTGTCCACCTTTACTTTTGATGATCAATTTGTTGCTCCATCAAAGACATATCTTGTGTTTTTTGTATTATGTGCATGTATAGCTGTTTTATTTTCTTTCTAATTAATGTGTACGTGGGAGTGCGTGCGAGTGTGTGTGTGTGTGTGTGTGTGTGGGAGAGAGAGATACAGAGAGAGAGAGAGAGAGAGAGAGAGAGAACCTTTTCAACTAACAATGATGTGTAGATCAACATACACTTTTTTGAGTTACAAGATATTAATCTTCTACTGTATGTTAGATAAAAAGTTGATTTCAGGAATTGTTCGTTTCCTTTATATGCATGCGGTGCACATTGCATTCCTTCTCATTTGTGCCTGTAGTGGCTAACCACAAAATGGGACCTCTTAACTTGTGAGTTAATGGTTAAGGAGTAAGCTATTATAGTTCTTGCATGTGAAATTTGTATTCAGATGAGTCTTATTGTTTAATGAGGTCTTAGCGCTTGGATGGCCGAAGATGACACAGGCATTGTTGGATTAGAAGTACAGTTTAGGTGATTTTTTTAATTTCAACCTAAGTGACTTTATCAATGTATATATAATGAAATTATGTAGTAAATGGCATGGGAAAAAACCTTTATAGTTATAACTTATTTTAGGTAAAGGTGGACCTTTTAATCATACGAAGTAGACTTAAACCATTGAGACTTGTAGACATATTAATTTTGTTCCCCAGACAGGGACTAATCAACTTTTAGATTAACATTCACTAGTATGGGTAATTGAGTAGAAAAATAACACCTCATGATAATAATGGAAAGTCACAAGTTGCGATTTAGAAGCTTCTGCTAGAACCTCATCTTGTTTTCTTTATTTTTTCCTAAATCAGAACTTTTTCCTACTTGAACTAACTATTGTAAGTTACTTGTTGCTAGCTACATGATCCAGAAATTCTTTTTATTGCTAATAGCATCAAACCTATTTTTGAGTTATACTGCATTTGACTAATGGATAGGAAAAGCAGGTCTCAATGATAGGATTTGTTATGGGTGAGCAGGGTGTGATCTCTCGGTTGCTTTGCCCCAAGTTTGGTGGATATCTTACTTTTGGCACACTTGATGCGGGAAAAGAATCAGCTCCTGGGCAGCCGACTATATCAGACTTGAGGAATGTCTACAATATCAGAAAGATCATAGCAGACACAAAAGTTTATGGTATTGTTGGAAAGCCAGTAGGCCTCAGTAAAAGTCCTATTCTACATAATGCAGCATTTAAGTCTGTTGGTTTCAATGCAGTTTATGTACCACTTTTGGTGGATGACCTTGCCAATTTTCTCGGTGCCTACTGTTCTCCAGACTTTGCCGGGTTCAGGTACATCTTGTTCTTAAAGAAAGCTTAGGAGACGGTGGATGTGTTTTAGTGATGTTTAGTCTTACCAATGTATTTTATTTTATAGCTACTTTAATCTGTAATTTTTAAGAAATCCTTAAAGTTCACCCTGAGGAGCATCAAACGTCAAGGGGTTCTCTGATGCCGATCACAGTACTAGAGTTGATTGTCTTCATATTATGGAGATATTTTTCTGTTTATCTTAAACTACACATGTTGGAAAACCTATATCATGTTCTCTAACGAGTAGGAGGTGTACAGTTTTTAACCAATTTGGAAACACTTCATTACCATTCTCATGATTCGAGGCTTCTGATCTGGTGGACTGTGGACATACATTTATCTTGTAACGTATTCTAGCATTATGCGTACCCTTGTAAAACAAGTCATGTACTGCTCTTGGCTATATACTGCTCTTGTCACTAGTTGTATGCATCCTGAAGCTCTGCCTGACTCTCCTTTCGATAGTTTATGGTAGTAAAGCAATAGTTTAGTGTTTTTTGGTAACCTACAAATCAAATGCCACTGAAGCAAGGATTTAGACATTGCCACTTCAGTATAGTACTGCCGGTGCAATATCTTTCCGACAGGAAAACAGGACTGGTACGGGAGTAGGACACTGGTTATCTCTTGAAGAGGTAAAATACTGCATCTTGTAGATGGACCTAAATTTCTCAAAAAAGAAGATGAATCTCCCTTTCTCGAATGGATTCACAGATTGCAAACATTCCATGCAAATACACATTAGATGGCAGGCGCCAACCAAAGGAGGGATAGGAATAAGTAGATTATCTGGTTAGTCATGTGTTTGGTAATACACAGATGAACATGTGATCCATTGATTATTGGATGGTTATGGCATTATGGAAATGTTGGTATGCCATCTTGCAAGAAATTATTCTTTTCGATAGTATTTCTGCAAATATTGCAGCCTACATGTTCCTTATCTGTCCCATTTACTGTGCTTCTGAATTTTATAGGTTCATTGTTTTTCTTGAGACAACAAAATGGTTGTCTTTTTGAAAACCTTAGTTATGAATCTTATGATGATTATCTGGACAACTTTCTCTGAACTGTTAGACATCCCTTTTTTTGACCTGGGTTGCAGTTGTGGAATTCCCCACAAGGAGGCTGCAGTTACATGTTGTGATGAGATCGATCCCATTGCTAAGGTAAATGTTAAAATCAGAACATTCTTTCAGTCAGTTCTATAGGGCTTTTTTAGCCACCAAAAGCTTTAAAAGTGCTATAATATTAAAAATTCAAGATCTATATCATTATGTCTTCTCTGTATCTGTGCAGTCTATAGGAGCTGTGAATACAATCATTAGGAGGCCAGCTGATGGAAAATTAGTCGGTTACAACACTGACTATATTGCTGCAATTTCTGCTATTGAAGATGGGATAAGAGGTGTATTGCATATTCTATAGCTTTTGGTTTAAAGATTTATCTAAATGAAATAGATTGCTTGTATTTTGAGATCTCTCGTTCCATTCAAGTGTTTGGTGTAATTTTCAACAGGTACACGGGCAAAGGATGCAGCTGTTTCCCCCCTTGCTGGAAAACTTTTTGTTGTCATAGGTGCTGGTGGTGCTGGCAAGGCTCTTGCTTATGGTGCTAAGGAGAAGGGAGCAAGAGTTGTGATTGCAAACCGTACTTATGGTAACACTCAATCTGATAACTTCTTGATCTTTCCAAACTTTAGGCAGTGTATTGTCTAGATATGAAAAGAACCGGAAATAAGTGCATATTTTACAAAATAGTAAGAGAATTATATCTGCCCCAACATTTAGAATTTGCAGATGGACTCACGGTCTTGCAATTCAGTCCATGTGATTCACTGTTCATGTGCTGTGAATTACATAACTTATTGGATCCATGATATTATCTTTGATGTTAGCAAGTTGCCCGTGTATCATATTCTTCAGTTTTTCTTTCCCCTGTAAAAGAAAATTTTAAAGTTCTAAGTACTTCAATGAGAAATACATCTCAATCTGTATGAAAAAAAGGGACAAGTGAAGGGATCATCTTTGCTGAGTTTAGCAATCTTTCATTTGAAGACATGTTATGCACTAGATATATCTCAATCTATATTTCTACATATTGCTTTTACCTTCCTTTCACCATTCCATGGTATTTGCCAATAATTCTGTTTTATTTTTATGAAAAATGTTTCTATAGATCACTGTGCATCTTGTAATTTTGTACTTTTTTGACTGCCAGAATGAGCTAGAGAGCTTGCCAATTTAATAGGTGGACTTGCTCTTAAACTTGTTGAATTGGAAAGTTTCCATCCTGAGGAGGGGATGATTCTCTCAAACACAACATCAATAGGAATGCATCCAAATGTTAATGATACCCCTCTGTCTAAGGTTTGTGACACTCTTGTGATATTTATGATGGCGTACAATTAGCATTGTGTTATGACTAAGAAGCCTTGGTTTCCGAGTTTCTGCAACTAACAGTGTTGGTTAAACTCTTGGGAAAAATTTAAACCTCAAAATGAAGGGGTTCTACCCCAACATATGCAGTAATCTTGCCACCAGGACCTGGGTCCACTGGTTGGCATCCGTCTCTTCAGTACATGCACTGAGGCGGGGTACATAGAAGGTGGATTTAGTCTATTTCTCAATAAAAAAAATGTACTCATGCTAATTAAACCTTATTTAGTACTTGACTAAAAAGTAACACCCTAAATGAGTTTTTTATGTTGAAAGTATGCCTTCATTTTTCTACTTTTATTTGATCATATCAGCTTAGTAAATTCTCATTACGATGCACTGCTCTTGATTTTCTGTTAACGTCGTAAATGAATATATAACAATTTAGGACATTCTGATGCCGTTCACTTTATATGGAGGTGGAAACAGTCTCTCTATATGTTGCTATTTGACCATAATCTGTCAGACAGCATATATGACCTTCAAATATATCAAACTCTGTATAATATTTTCCCACCGTTTGCTGCAGGACTCTAATTTCTGGTATTTGGTGCACTGAACCTTACTGATTGACATAAAATGTAAAAAAATTGCAGCAGGCTCTGAGGTCTTATGCTGTGGTGTTTGATGCGGTCTACACGCCGAAAGTGACCAGACTTTTGCGAGAAGCCAAAGAAGCTGGAGCTGCTGTTGTTAGTGGACAGGAGATGTTCGCAGGTCTGTCTGGTAAGTTGTTGCCACAACTGTGTTATTGCCTGCATTGGCTGTTGTCTTTAAATGACTTTGCCTGCATATTGTTCCTGTGCAGCCCCTGAGAGCCTGATGCGAAATATCATTTCAAGTTTATGAGAAATACATAAAACGGTCTGTTCCCATATATCTTGATCTTTATTAATTTGCACTCTGTGATTTTGATAGATTTGCCCAAAACAATATGGTAATTGCAAATAACAATAACCCTTCAAGAGATGGGATCGTCTTTGCTGAGTTTAACAATCTCTCATTTGAAGACATGTTTTGCAATTTATATTCTGCATATGGCTTTTAGTTTCCTTTCACTATCCCATGGTATTTGCC
>JAOXJJ010000001.1:4014799-4042285 GCA_025769935.1 Phoenix roebelenii
TGCAACATTAAAAGGCATACACTGAGTATAAGTCTCATCATCCTCCTCTTCTAACCCTTTTTCCATATCATACAAGTCTCTAAGTTTAGTTTTAATAACAACAGATCAATCTTTATCTTTCGAGTCTTGCACGAAGAACACTCGTTGAGCTTAAGATGAAAAAACAAACTGGTCATCTTTCAATAGCATACCAGTATGTATCAACCTTGAAAAAATTACTAGTGTGAAGCCATTTATATCTTACCTCAAACCTCCAGATGAGTTTATATCCATCCAATCACATCGAAATAATACTACCTTAAAGTTTCCATAATAATCCAACTCATAAACATCTGTTAGGGCACCATAATAATTTTTTCCGTCTGCCTTAACCATAACTCCACTATTTTGGGGTTTTCTAAATTTTTCACTTTGTTTGTATGAAATTTAAAATCATTTATAACGTACCCATCATATTTGTTGACAATATTATTCGGACCTCGAGCAAGGACTATTAATTCATTAGAATAATGTTTCTCCATCATGGTCGGTACCTAAAAAAAATTAAGTCAGATAATGATTAATTTTTCAAAGTTCCGATCGTAGAATATAATAAAAGACCTAATAGGATTCAACGTCTAACCTGTCTTAATAACCATTCAGGAAATAACTCAACCAACCATGTTTGCTCTATCCTTGGGGTAGGATGAATGTTATTGTTGGCGCTTTGCTGAGCCACTAAAAATTCTCTGTACGAGAAAAATTTTATTTGTGATTTCTTATAACCATACTGACCTACGATACTCGGATATTAAGTCACTGTGAAGTAAGACATAACGATGTGCCTGTGCCAATAATTTGTGATGAACTATAGTACTTTCATCTTTCCCCAGAAATCTTCCACCAGATGAGAACTTGTACTCCTCTACATTATGTACAATATTGTAATTTCTTTGTGGTCGATTAAAAGCAGTTTCAACACCTTTAAGATATCTCGAGCAAAATGTCAAACACTCATCAACAATATATCCCTCAGCAATCGATCCCTCGGGATAGGCTCGATTGCGTACATATTCCTTTAAGCGCACAAGATACCTTCAATAAAAAAATTTAATGCTCAATATCAACATCGAGGAAGATAATAGGATACATATTCATATTAATAGTAAATATGGACATTTGAGTTTAAGAATATCATCTCTCAATAGGATACATCCAACGATAGTGAACCGGTCCGCCAAGTTTAGCTTCCCCAACCAAGTGAATGAGTAGATGAACCATAATAGTAAAAAATCCAGGAGGAAAGATTTTCTCCATATGGCATAGTGTTAGTGCAACATTAGACTCCTATTAATCAAGCTCTTTCAGATCAAGAACTTTGGAACATAATGCCTTAAAGAAGGATGATAACTGAGATACAATTGCAAGAACTTGTTTCTGTGTTGACGATCTTAAAGCCAATGGAAAGATATCTTGCATCAAAATATGGCCATCGTGACTTTTAAGATTCGAAAGTTTTTACTCTTTAAGATTAACGCATCTTGAAATATTCGATGCATACCCGTCTGGAACCTTTATATTTTTCAAAACCGTTAGAAAAAGATCTTTCTCTGGAGTAGACATTGTGTAATATGCAGGAGGTATAAAATATTTATCATTGGGTTGTTCTTTCGGATGAAGCTCTTGTCTTATGCCTATGTCTTTCAAATCAAGATGCGCTTTCAACTTGTCTTTGGTCTTTTCTTCAAGATTTAACATTATTCCAATCAAGTTATCACAAACATTCTTTTCTATATGCATGACATTAAGATTATGTCGAAGAGGATTATACTCCCAATAAGGTAATTCAAAAAAAAATGCTCCTTTTTTTTTCATAACTGCTTCTGTGTAGATACCGAGTTTGTATCATCGTCATTTTTCTGTCCATAAACGTTGTCATCATTCTCGAAGTTGTCAGCATCCTCAAAAACCTGTATCATTGAGCTGCCAACATCCCCCTTTCCCCGCTTCTTTGAACTGTTGGATGCCTTACCGGATATATAGTTAGTGCCATGAGTTTGTTTAAGAACTTCAGTTCTAGTTGGCGGAATAAGTGCAGATCGTAACTCTATGGTACTATCAAACTGATTATTCTGATGTCGAAATGGATGGTTTGCTTCTAACCATCGACGATGACCCATATAACAGAATTTTCCTCCACGTTTTATCCAATATGAATGAGTTGAATCTCCATAAGAAGGGCATGCAATACACCCTTTAGTGTTCCAACCGGATAAATTAGCATATGCAGGAAAATCATAGATTGTCCAGATAAGAGTTGCATGCAATTTGAATGTTCGGTCAGTGAAAGCATCAAATGCATCAATACCCTGCCATAACTTTTTCAATTCATCTATTAAAGGCTGCAGAAAAATATCTATATCATTGCCTGGGCTCTTATCACCAAAAATAACCATTGATAGAATGAGTGAAGACTGTTTCATACACATTTATGGTGGCAAATTATATGGAACCAAAACAACTAGCCAAGTGCTGTATGTAGAACTCATCGTTCGAAATGGATTAAATCCATCAGTTGTCAAACCCAGCCTAACACTACGAACATCAGAAGTAAATTCGTGATGCTTATCATCAAATGCTTACTATGCTAAACTATCTGCTGGATGTCTTAACATTCCATCCATTATATGTCCTTCATCATGCCATCTCATTAAGGAAGCCGTCTTTGATGATGCATACATCATTTTCAATCTAGGTATGAAAGAAAAATACCTCAAAACTTTAGCCGAATTTTTTTTAGACTGTGCAGCATCCACTTCATTCGACAAATCATGCTCGTCTTCATTTTGTTTTTTTCATCGTGAAGATCCACATGTTTGGCACGAATCTTCATTAATATTTTCACAACGGTATAAAATACAGTCATTTGGACAACTGTGTATCTTCTCATATCCAATATTCAAATCTTTTACTAGTTTTTTTTGGCTTCATAAGAAGTTGACGGCAAAATAACATCTTCTGGAAATGCATCTTTTAATAATTGAAGAAGCATAGTAAAAGACTTTCCAGGCAATCCATTCAAATATTTCAAATAGAATAAATGCACCATAAAAGAAATCTTCGTAAAATTCTTGCAACCCGAATATAGTTTTTTATCACAATCTTTCAGCAAGTTATAATACCGAGTTGTGTTATCTTCAGAGTCTATAGGTTCCTCAATATGTATAGATTCAGTAACGGTATGCTCATCACCTATTGCAGCTCCTTCTTGCTCTCCACTAAAATTTGTTAAATTTTTAATATTATATTCAAGAGCAACTCTAAGTAAGCCCCTCATATCATCTTCTACAACAGGATTTCTATTTGTGTTACTAGATCCAATACTAGCAGTATGTTCTATAATTAAGGGTTGGTTAAATGAAGACGACAATTTAGACTTTTTCTGAAATATCCATTCTATATAACCCTTCAGAAAACCATTCCATATCAAATGTTCTTCAACAGTTTGTGGAGTGATAATATAACAATTTACACATTTTTGACATGAACAAAAATATTCCAATTTATTTTAGATTTCTCAAAAGCAAATTTAACGAAATTCTGAACTCTATTTAAATATTCGGCACTGGATCTCAACTTATTTATCCAACTTTTGTCCATTTTATTAAAATACTGATTGAAGTGCAACTAATATAAAAAAATAATAAACAAAATTAGGGTATGAATCACCAATACGAACTTATGGTACAAAAAAGGGATATTGATCAATTGCATTATTGTTGCATGTGCTACTAAAAGTAGTCATATTAAAGTGAAATGGTGCTATACTAAATCCAATTCTTAGCCTAAGGCCTCATGAATCATCAACCTTTACAAACACTGAGGACAGGTCATTTTAAAAAAACGCCGGCATGAGAACATAGAGGCATCAATGATCTCATAGGCTATTTTAAATAATCTTTTCAAACAATTATTAAAAAAAAAATCTAGAGGAGGAGGAGATCATCATCAGAGCTGACCTCAAGACAGGCTAAGGTGATTAACTCATGATGGAATATGGAGGTGTGGTCAAAAGAGTTTGTTGTTTATAATATCACTATTAAAACAATGATCTTACTCTAACAATGATTCTCATGAATTTCAGAGGGTGTATTTTATTTGTAATAAGAAAGAATAAATCATCCTATCTAAAAATCTGAATGAGAACATTTTATGGACTAATGACTGCTATGTAGGTCACACCATGCCTTTTATTTTATCTCACTTTAAAGTTAAAACACAGATGGATGTGCTGATGCTCGATCAAGGGTAACATATAAAAATTATTAAAAAAAATTATATATCAATATCTTTACTTATCTCCCCCATCCCATTCATTCACACCACTTTAGCATCTACCAATGCAATTAATTATACGGAGTGCAGCAAAAACCAGATATTATAAGAAATGCAACGGATTAATGATGGTCCAGGGTTGACCTTAGAAACAACAAATAGGAAATATATGAATGACATGAATATATTTAAACAAGTATATTCTTGTAAAATTGTATACAGAAGGAATGGTTGGAGTATTATATATGTTAGACACTAATTTCATGTTAACAGAGAGTATGAGGATCATGCAATTAATAAATGCTAAAATAAGGAAGAACATTTCGAAGGACTCGGGAAATGTGGATAAACTATGAGATCAAACTCCATGCCACTCTAGGAAATCGGTAATGGAGGAGGAGGAGGCTTACCTCAGACGACGGCGAGGTCGACGGCGGTGGAGAAGCTAGGGCTCGGGATGGAGGTGAGATGTCGGTGCGCAGCTAGGGCATCGACTAAGAGAAGATGAGGAGAGGGGGTCGGGTGAGCGTTAAAAATAAGAAGAAAACAAAGAGGAGGAGGAGGAGGAGGCTTACCTCAGACGACAGCGAGATCGACGGCGGCGGAGAAGCGAAATCTTCGATCGCCGATTGGGGCTAGGGATGGAGGTGAGATCAATTTGATGTCAACGCGCAACTAGGGCATCGACCGAGAGAGTATGAGAAGAGGGGGGCTGAGCAAGCGTTAAAAACAAGAACAAAACAAAGAGGAGGAGGAGGACGAGGAGGAGGAGGCTTACCTCAGACGACAGTGAGATCGACGGCGGCAGAGAAGCGGAATCTTCGATCGCCGATCGGGGCTAGGGATGGAGGTGAGATCAGTTTGATGTCAGCGCGCAACTAGGACATCGACCGAGAGAGTATGAGGAGAGGGGGGCTGAGCAAGCGTTAAAAACAAGAACAAAACAAAGAGGAGGAGGAGGAGGAGGCTTACCTCAGACGAGGACGAGGTCGACGGTGGCGGGGAAGCTAGGGCTCGGGATGGAGGTGAGATGTCGGTGCGCAGCTAGGGCATCAACCGAGAGAGGATGAGGAGAGGGGGTCAAGTGAGAGGTTGGGGGGGTTATGTTTTCTAACGACGCTGTTAAGCGTCGTCGTTTCTAAATATTTTAACGATGCTTTAGAGTGTCGTTGTTTTGGAGATTTAGCGACGTTAGGGGAAAGCATCGGCAAAGGTTGGCACTGAGCCAAACTTTTCCGACGCTTTTTCTTAGCATCGAAAAAACACAGTCGGCAAAATTCATATTTATTGTAGTGACATACTCACCCAAAAGGTCGTACAATCCCTTGCACACTGCCAAATATTCTAGAGCAAGAGGTGTATGTCCGCAGTTGCGAGTTGCCTATGGATCCATCCAACCATGATAGCTAAGTCCCCTCTAGATGGATGAGATTCGTTCACAAGCAAAACCTATTATAGGTAATACCTACCCAAGCCGCTCTCAACTTAGCTCCAAGGATAGTGGTGTCATAGATCGAGCTCCCACAAGCAGCAATGAGATGAGAATCAGGGCCTCTAATCACAAACCCGACACCTCCTTTACTGTCGTCCTCACTTATATTGTCGTCGAAGTTCATCTTGAGGAAGCTTGAGAGTGGGCGCTTCGAAATGATAAAAAACATCCTGGTCACTGCGGGAGTTGAGGTAGAGTCCCAAATGCATTGAGCTCTCACAGGCTCTCTAGTGGAAGGTGAGTAGATGACTTCTGCTACCTAGATGAAAACCTTCTCTAAGGTGAATCTCGGTAGCTGAATACTATTCTCGAAGACTCGGCCATTTTTGGTGAGCCAGATGTGATAGGCCAAATATACAATCCTGATGCTCTTGAATCTGATAGAGACTTTACTCATGCAACCCCTCAGGTAGAAGAAGAAGGTCTCAACTTGTATCATAGACCAAGTTGCATGATCCTCCCATTTTTACCGCCTTCACCATGTGCTCTACTTTACTCATTGCATGATCCTCTATCCTTCATGATACTAATCTCTAACCACATTATAATCATCAAAACAACTCCAATACTTTCTTCTTTGACTTCTCTATTGCCCATTTTTCATTTTCTCTATTTAAAGCTTGATATTGACAATAGCATTAATTTATAATGTTTCATATCAAATGTCTAAATCAAGTAGCTAATCCTTAACAATTTAGATTTGGATTACTATTTTTTTGTCATTAGATTATTGGATTGGATCAGAGGGCATCAGATATCCTCGCTTATTGTTGGTTTCAGATTGACTCTAATCTAAACCTAATATAATTATAAACTTATTTAAATTTATACATTAGTGCATATGTTATGTATGAATGAGTAATTGGTAAAATTTGGCAACAATTCTCTAATCTAGTATTTTTTAGGACAGGCTAAAGGGCATGAGATCATTGAAGTCATCAAATATAAGTTAGAATGAACTAATAAATTTTTAAATAGGTTTCTTGTATCATTCTTTTCAATGTTCAATTATCTTTAACTGGCACATCTATAATTGCGATACTCGCATAAGAATTAAGATTAAGTATATATTATATACAATATTTTATTTTTTTAATAAAAATGTAAGGCTTTAATTAGGGTGAATAAGAGAAAAAATTGGGTGGAAAAGTTGACTAGATATATCAAATATTTAATTAAGCAACAATTCTATGTCTATAATTATTAGAGTTCTCTCGATTATGATTAGTAAATAGTCAGCAATAAACAAAAAGGCTTAGGTGAAGCTTGCATATTCAAATCAATTTAGTAAATCACCATTAAAGAAAGATAAAATATTTGCAAATAGAAAAGTTTGATATAATACATGGTAAAAGAATCAATATATATTTAGTCACGACAAATCAATAGTTTAGTTTTTATGGTTAATGTTCAACTTCTTATTTTGAATACATAAGAAAAATTAAATATTAAAATATTTTCACATGCATGTATATATACACACACATATTGATACAACCAAAATATTTGAGAGGTTACTTTGCCATCCTATTATATCTATGAAAATATAGGGATTCCCATAATTACTTTTTTCCTAACATACAAATTACTTAAAAAGCTATTAAATTATCAGATTAAGAACAATGATAAAACTAATGCCTAGCCAAAAAACACATATTTTGAAAGACCAATGAAAGTCAATTGGGTACAATGAAAAGCTAAAAAGAGATGAAAAAAGGAAAAGAAAAGAATGTGGTGTGGAGAAAAAATGTTGGATTTTCAAAAAGAGAGATAGAAAATAGAATGTTGATGAGCATATATGAAACATGCTTCTATAAGAAGAAAACATTAGAAAAATTACTTTTCAGCGGAAGCTAAAAAACTAGCTTCCACCTTTTTTTTTCAGAAAGACTTTTACCATATATATCCGAGCTCTTAGAAGTGTACAACTTGTTTCCTTTTTTTTTTATATAAATCTTTGGAGTCGCAGAAGGGGAATTACTACCCTTTTTAATTATGATTGAATGAGAAAAGCTTGGCTCTTAATTACCAGTAATCTAAATATTGCAAAATAGCTAGTGGTTTAAAAATGATAATATAGGACATTTGTCTTGCAGGACCCACTCAATCACCAAATTGTTCTGAAATACATGGATCACCGATCATTGGACCTCTCTAGTTTAATCCTAAACTAGAGAGGATCTATGCTCATGGATGATTCATTAGTGATCGTCATGATAATAACACACTCTATCCCTCATATTACAATAAAACTCCTAACATGGGACTTTAACCCAATTTTGATTTCACTTTTAAAAAAAATATTAAATTACTACATCATTTTCTTCTTTTCATAGAATGATTCGTAGGGAATGAGCTATGTACAATTAGGAGTAGCCCTCCTCCAAATACTTTTAACCTTCTAAATTCCGGTAAAGATAAGATTTGATCTAAATTAATCTAATTGTTAAGAATTTTACTAGTTACTTTTTCTTTTCGTAGAATGATTCGTGGGCAATAAACTATGTACAATTAGGGTAGCTCTCCTCCAAATACTTCATAACCTTCTAAATTCTGATAAAAATGAAATTTAATCTAAATTAATCTAATTATTAAGAATTTTACCAGCTTGGAACTAACCTATTTTTCATAATATTTTCCTCTGACATGCATCACATATGCTTAACTTTGCAAGGTGTCTCAAACTTCTGGGCTCTTCTCTTGGACATTATTTCTTTCCCCCACCCTTTTTTTTAATAGCTGTGCATATATAGTGTTTTCCCAAAATACAAATTTAAGGTACAACTTTAACCATTGTTATGAAAAAAAAATGGAGAAAGTACTTTGGAAAGCAATCCCAATCGTCCATACAACATCACATGCATGAAAACGTGCCAAATGTCAGTCAAATGCATCGCACTCTCCCCTTTCATTTCTCAATTTACGTTCCCCAAAGCCCCCCCCCTCTCTCTCTCTCTCTCTCTCCAATACCTTTTCATTTCCCGCTGGGCGATCGGGTTATCGGATTTTACCCCTCCGTACCCCTCCCTTCTCCGCCTCCTCCTCCTCCTCACCCCCTCTCCCCTCGCCCTCTTCCCCCCCGCCCTCGCCGCCGCCCCCGCTGACACCAGAGAGTAAGTCCTCTCTCTCTATCTCTCGATCTTTCTCTAGTTTTAGGTTTCTAAAAGTTTTGATCCTCCTCGTCCTCTACTCCGCCGCGCGCTTAGGGTTCCGGGCGGCGGGGCCATATGCGGTGGAGCTCCTTCTCTGGCCTGCCGAAGTACCTTTGCTACTCCGTGGTTAGGTTTTTTTTTGCGTTGTTGGCTTCTCACTCGTCCCCATATTTCTCAATTTCAGCTCGCTTGGAGGCTACGGGAGGTTGCGCGCTTCCCTTGCTCTGTTCTTGCCCTCGGTGGTTCCTTAGAGTGATTCCTCGTTTCTAGAACTGGTTGGTGTTCGCGATTTCTGTCTTCGTAAGAGTTTAGGGTTTTAGGCTTTCATCTGGTCGGTCGGTGCAATGTAGGATTTTGGTTGCAATTTTCTCTTGATCCTTTTCGAGATTACCTGGTCTCTATATGTGATTTAGAGGTGGAACTTGCGTAAGAAGTTGTTTTCTGGGTCAGGTCCTTTTTCTCTGTATATTTTGTTGAATTTAAATTCTAAGCCTTTTAATGGAGAGTTGGTTTCCGAATCAAACTTTTTCATCAACAAATGTTAAAACTAATTTTGAGGGCAATAAATTTTATTTTTCCTAAATCTTAAAATACTATGACTTTTTACATGGACTAGACATTGGGATTAATAATGGCCAAAAAATGATTTCTTTTTTTCATTTTATGTATTTGGGGACTCGAGCGTGCCATAACTTTAAAAGAGACTATTGAATGCTTTTGTTGTTTTGTTTGTGGAATCATTGGAAGGCTTTGTGTTTTGGTTAAATAAGATTTGGGGTATTTCTGCTAACTCAATTGGAAAGTTCTTAATCCTTTTCTAGAAAACTTTAGTTATCATTGCCAAATGGAAAGTCGGGATGTCTAAGATTTTGAAGCTAGTGACATTTGTTTTGCAGATTTTGAGATTGCAGGCTTTTATCTAGATTATTGTTGAGCTGCAATATATACTTCTGTAGCTAACTAAGGTGAGGAAGGTGTTATTTTAATGATGTTGGTGAGGTAAAGAAAAGTCATACGTCTAGGAATTTGAAACAATTTTTTTTTCACTTTGCAGGTTTTGAAATTGTGTGCTTATATCTGGATCTCTGTTGGGCTGCTCTATCGGTGAGAAGGGTGTTATTCATGAAATTTATGGATTTTTGTTGAGATGTGTTATGGACCCTTCCTTTCATGTTGAGCTGACTTTTTAGATATATGCAAATTTGCGATCGATGTATGTGGAGCTTAAGGATTGTGTGCATTTATTTCTATAAGGGCTTTGTTTTCTTAGGGCAAAAATTTGTGCTGTTAATTTTGCATTGTAGGATCTGCTTAAATTTTGCTAGGAAATTTCTATGGGCAGAATTTTTTTTCCTTTTACTTAAAAGATTTGATATTAGCATAATTTGTGGAGGGTTTGTTTTGATGCTGAATTCATCTGTTCAGTCTTCTCCACTTAGAGTTATGCTCCATAAATTATACTATTTTAATGGGCGAGGTTTTATTGTGATTATTTTAGTCTACTGTATACGTTAAGGTTGTGACACCATCTTTCTATTATTGGTTTATGAATTTTTTGACATGATTTTCGTTTTTTTTTTTCTGTTCTTCCTCTTTGCAGTGAGGTTCTGGTTCAGATTGCAGGTCTGTTTGATACCATAAGGTTCAAGAGAGTAATTAAAAATGTAATTACTTTTATCTTTTATGATCAGTGCAATTTTCAACTTATAAAGAGCATGAAATTTTCCAATTTATCCTTTCTGGAATATGGACAACCTTTCAATCCTCCAATAGGGTTAAATATATCCAAAACCAACAAGACTTGTTTCAGCTATTTCAGGTTGGCTTTACAAATCCATCCAACTTATAAAGGCTATGATATTTCCCCTATTTATCCTTTTATAAGGTCCTGCATGTGCAATGCACGTGAGAAGATACATGAATGGCTATGCTGTTTTTTTTTTTTTTTTTGAGTGGAGAAATATTCATGGAAGCGGAAAAGTGAGATGCTTCGATTCACCTGTTGAAGAGTGTTAGGGATGGAAGCAGGTTGATACCCCGTGTAGTGCCACTTCTTTGATTTCCTAGTCTTGGCTTCTTTCAAAGCTTCTGCCATTAAAATAATAAAGAGATGGGCATGAGGAAAACCTTTCAGTCCTCCAAATAAGATGGCCTTAACCATAACAGGCAACCCTTGTTTCAGCTTTTAGGTGTTGGTTTTACAATTCCTTTTCTGTTCATTCTTATTGAAGGGTACAATCTATAACATTTATCTATTCAAACTCGTCGTTTGGATTTACTATTAATTAATGCAACCAATCTGCCCTATAATCTACTTGCCTTTAACTTAATTCTATCATGTTTTGCTAAATATTTGCCCTATATTTTCTTATATGCTTGCTCATCTTACGTGCTTGGGCACATTCTATTGCTCGATATTTGACTTTGGTGTCTTTATCAACTCTTAGTAGCATGCAATGTGGCTCAAAATTTCATTCAAAAAAAAGAGGAAATGATCAGGAACAAGGGTCATTTTGGACTTTTTGTCAAGACTAACGTGTGAGGCATTTCCATTTTGTCATTAAATGTAAATAAGCATTTTGCCTAGATTAAACTTGGATTCCTCAAGGCCGAAATGAGTTGTAGGTATTCAACTTTAAGTTCCAAAGAGATTTATGGGAAAAGTGAGTCTTTTATATAATTTTGTCTATCTGCCAATGCTTCCATAGACATTTTAACTTTTGTAGATAAACATTTCTTGTTTCATCAATTAATAACCCATGGCCTGAAATAATTATAAATTGCCACACCTCTTGAACTCCATTGGTCTTTAATCTTTGTGATTATCAAGAGATATAAGCCTAGGTCTATTTTTAGTGGCCCAACAGGAAGTTGGAACTTTTCTCACCCTTTCTTCAGCACCATTACTGCAACTTTGTACTTTATGTCCATATTATTTTCAATAGTAACCTTTAAGATTTGTAAACTTCCCTTCGATGCTGCCTATCACATCCATGCTGTCATCAACTAAAATTTTTCGAAATATCAAAAGTACTTCAATACATAACAAGAAAAGCTAGTCAGTTGAGCATTCTTGTTGTGATTCATAGATTATTAAGAGATCATCAATGAGTGGATAAATATGCCTTTTTTTGCTTTAACAAATGTTTTATCAATGTATGGGGGGTGTACCTGCTTGGGGCGGGAAAGATAGAGTTCCTATTATTGAGGATCATGCTGACAAAGGGTATTGATTGATATACAGATATGGTTTAGAATGCTAAGTTTTTCCAAAAAATAAGGCTGGAGTGTCGATTTAAGTGCTGTAGTCATGATTTTACGTGTGTGCTGAAAGCCAACGACTCAAAAATACATGATTAGATTTTTTTATATTATGTATATATAGACTTTTGAAATAAGGATTTTTTACTTATTTGGTTGCTAATATGCGGAGTGGGGGACCATATGGTGAGCAAAGACAGGGGTGAACTTCAATTATTCTACTAAAGTAGAAAATTTCTACATCGCACTTCAAAATTCATTTTTTGAAAAAGAAACCCCTATGGTCAACCAACATCACAAATATCATGATTTGATATGACCATATGCAGCAAGAAATGTTCGCCCTTCATCTTTACTTCAACAGGCCAAATGAATGAGAGAATTAAAATATGTATACATGAATGACCATTTTATTTGTTCCGTCTCTGAATGCACATGAAACTTCCAGTTGCTTGTCTAAAACAATCAGTGCCTAAGAATGTAATTGCATTGTTACCCCCTTGATTGCAAAAGGAGAACTGACACATTACATAGATAGATGCATTTGGAAAATGGACAAATTAAGATCTGCATCATGTCAAGCTTGATTAGGTTTTAGGGGAATGAATCCCCCCCAAATTTGGATCTTGCTATATGCAAGTCTGATATAAGTCCATAACCATGCACACAACAGATCATAATTTACATATTTCAGACTAAGGAGTACATGATATATGGTATATCTACATATGGGGTGTGTTTTTGTGTGCACATTACTGAGCTATATCAATCATATAAGGTTCTTGATTCTAATTCAATTTGAAATTATATTGCTAATATCTTATATGCAGGTTCAAACATAACAATGGTTATTAGAGTTGGATCAAATCTGTTTTAAGATAGACTAGTATTAGACTAGACACAACACCATTTCAGATAAAGCCCGAGTATGGTGAATATTTGGAAAAGTATTGTCCAGATTGATAACTCGCTAATTGTTTGAGGGTGTTGAAATTTACTCAGTCTAAGTAAAATTTGATTAGAAGTTGTAGTATTAAAAGCATTCTTATTTTTAGGAAGTTTATTTATAATTCTTACTGAGCCCATTTTAATTAGATTGTAAAGTAAACAAGATGTGGTCTTAGTTATATTTAGAGTCATCTTGTGGTTCTTCTACAAGCATGTAAAGAGGATGAGAATTTGGGATTAGATAAGAAATGCTAATGCAAGGTGTATCCCATGTGTATACTCTCTTGAAGTGAACTCTTTATTATGAAAAGGTGTTATTGAACATCTAATCAATTTTTGGTGAAACCAAGTATGTTTTAGAGTTAAATGGTGGAAAATGAGCCTCAAAACCAAATAAATGCTATCTTGAGCTGTGTTCGGGTCTGACTGCTTGGTTCTTGATCCGGGCTTGATTCAAGCTTAGTTTTTGTGCAATATACCCTGAACTGCATGATTTAGGATTGGTTTGGATGTGGTTAGGCTAGATACTGCATGTACTTGTGCTTCTACATACTGGTCCTCGGCGAGTATGGCATCTAGAAGCCACTACATACTGTATTAACCAATATTTCAAACTTTGGTTTTGAGGTGTTAAGTATTAAAACTCGATAAGTTTCTTTTTATGAATATGTTTCATAAAAATTCTAACATGCTATACTTTCAAAGGCCACCTAAAGTTTGTTTGGGTGATGTTAGATCTTTTGATTTAGACATGGATCGATGAATTTTATCAAAGTATCCATATATTGTAATACAAATATATTTAGGTTGCATTCCAAGGTTCTTAGTTTCCAATATCATGATTTTTCTTTCTCAAACTTAAAATTTTAAAATGTTGAAAATTGAGATATTTTACAAGGTCTTTGGTTGTTTAGGGGTATGTTTGGAAATGGAAAAATATAAGATGATAGGGAATCATGAACTTGAAAATTACTCTGCGAGAAATTTATGCTTCCACCCTTTCAGTGATTTTTTTGAATTTTCGTTTGAAAGCAAAAACTACTAGTTGTACGCAGCAACAACATTGTAATTTCAGAGACATTGTAAATTCACATTATGTCATGATTTTCTAGTATCTTAAGTGATCCAAAATTTTATCCATAACTGCAATTTTGGGTTCAATCATTAGCTAAACCCTACTTTGATAAGTCCTGTGTTAAGTTGAGTGTGCTTGATTCGGTCCTAGAATGGCGGTGGACAATTTGTATGTTGGGAAGGGAAGATTTGTTTCTGTGTATCGACACCCCCTCCCCCTCAAAAGAAAAAAACATAATTTTATCAAGAATGATTACTATTGATGCCATTGTTTAAAAATGATGATTTCATTTCTATTGGTGCCATTTTGATTCTAATAGAGTCCAAGAGACATTGCTACAATACCGATAGGGTCAAATTGTAGTACCATTGATCCATATGACATGAGGGACATCTTATGTGTTTGAAGTTAGATATTAATTGCAAACATCATCAAGCATCAAAAACAGATCCAATAATGAGTTAGGATCATTTTTCGTTATGTTCTTCGAGAACACCCTTAGAAAAGTAACATAATCAAGGTCCACTATGTAGCTCTCTTATATGCCTGATGAACTAATACTAGTAGGGTATTTCACATATCCGAAAAAGTGGCCATAGAGGGGCTTGCTTAAGTTTGGGCTGCCCCCAATTCACTCTCTTAAAACTTGTGTTATTGGGCTGTTGCATATTTTGCTTGGACCTGTAAAGTCATTTTGTTCAATGACAATGAGAGAGAAGGGAGAAGAGAAGTAGGAGAAAGGGGAAAAGAGTTTAATTGTAGTTGATGTAACTAAAAGTCGTCCATGGCTAATGCTCGATTATGTTCTGACCTTGTATCATTGGCACAGAAGCATAATATTTAAATAAAATATATTATCTAAGTAGTTCACTTTTTTTTTTTTTTTTAGATTTTTGGAATAAGCCCCATGTTATATCTTACAGCTTATCTATAGGCAACCATTCAAAGCCAGAATACATTTGGCAGGTTTGCAATGTGGTCTCTCCCTGTTGGAACTTGGAAATATGTAGAGCAGTTGTTGGTTTTCTGTGTTTGGGGCTTGAACTACATTTGGCACCTCTCCTTCACCTGATGAGGAAGTGTTTTGCATGTAGGGATTTATCAATTATGCTAAAAGACCTATAAGAATTGAACAAATGGGAAAAAACCTGGATAAGATATGAGAAACCCAATCCTGTACTTGAGTAGTGAGGGCCTACTCTTAGCCCAATTTATAATTCAGAAGGGCTATATTTTCACCAACAATTTGATCCAATAACATACTTTGACCTAAATAGTATTGTTATGGCACCCCAATTTACTACTATTATAAAATAAACTGAAACAAAACCATACTAACTTCAGTTTTCTTCTTAGTTTCGTTGCTAACATAGAATACTTTTTGGATCAATCTGCTTGTTATAAGAGATGTCCAGAATATCACTTGATGAAGTCATCCTGGTGTAAATTATACCCACTAAGACTTGTAATAGGGCTGCATCTTTTTCCTTGATAATAATTTTGTTGTCTTATTAGTGTAATATCAATAGGATGGTCGCACTTGATTTTCAATGTTTTTTAAGTCATTGATTTTTTGTGCTTTTGCTTGATGTTCATCTTCTTACTAGCAGTCCTCTAGTCTACTTATCATGGTCACAATAAGGGGCGTTTGGTATGGGTTGATCATTCCAAGATCAAGGGTGATGTGGGTGGAGGTGACGAGAACATCATGTTTGGTTGTTGGTGATCCTACGTGGCAATGATCCTAAATTATCCCTACTACTCAAATCACCGCCCAACTCAATGATGGAAAACACATTCTTGAGGTTGGGTATCCAAGATCATCTTAGGGCAGTGATCTTGGGAACAAAAATATCCCTCAGTCCAGCGACAAAAATTAGTATATCAATATACTTAATATATTATACCAATATTATAGATATTACATAAGCATAAATAGAAATATTAATTTTATAATAACAGTTAACATATTTTTTGGATTAATCAATATATTTTTATGGAATATAGTAGCACTTAATATATTAATAAATATATAATAATAATATATTTTATATGAATAATAAATATACTTTATGAAATATACCAGGGATAGTTCTGGTATTATATGGTCAGTGATCTTGGATTCCTACAGAACACCAAATAGGCTACTCATAGATACTTGGAGATCTTTAATCATTGGAACACAGCATACCAAATATGGTGATCTTAGATCATCAAGGATTAGATTTCCCGGGATAAGGATCACTAGTGATTTAAGATCATCTTTGTTATCACATTTGGGTCACCAAACACCACGTAAGATTACATAAGGCATTCTTTATAATTTCCTTTCTCTTTTATTTGTGCGAATGCTCCTGTTGGAGGCCCTTATGAGATCTAGAAGATATAGTCTATTTTCTTAAGTTCTATATTTTTGACCCTCAGTATTTGATTTGAAGTTTAGTGACATAGGATTATGCCTATAATAAGGTGATTCATTATTACTAGTTAAATTTAGCTTATTATAATGTATTACTGATAAAGGGTTCAGATTTTTGTGTATGAGATTTTTTTTTTTTTTAAGAATAGATGGAGTCTATAAACACTTTTCAAAATTAAGATGTAGGGATAATTGGAATTTGAATGTAAATGAAAATTTTGGTGTAGATTTATTCTAAGGTCTTGGTAGCTTTAACCTCCATGTTAATCTATCAAATTGTTGCAGAGATTAGTTCAGATCAATAAAGTTTTTATGTTAGTTTTTGAATTTCCTTCATACTCTGTAGTTGCAAATCAAAAACTTTTAGATATATGGTCAGTTATAATCATCTCTTTGTGTTAAGCCTATTTTTAGGGTCTCTGCTTATTATAGATTGAGACTGGTTTCCTTAGGGTTCCTAATCTTTTCCTTGGGGGTGTGTATGTTTGTGTATCAGATGTGCAGGTAAGTTTCCCTTTTTATATATAAATAAAATCTGTAAATTTTGCTTATCTAAAGTATTTTCAACAAAGAAAGTCAGAGTAAGATTTTTTTTTCCCGTTCTTCGTATAAATCTTGAGGTCTTGGCTTGTTCATCTTGATATGGGTAGGCATCTGAAAATTTTTTGATTAAAAATATAACCAGCTTTTGGCAGCTTATCTGTTGTATTGTAAGATTTAGTTCAGATATTTGTAATGGAAGCCATATGTGAATCTGCAATGCTGTATCAAATTTTCTCTTGTTTTATTCTTGAGGACTGAAGTTCAAGTAACCCTCTGTCTGCTACATGCAGGTGACTGAATTCCCAGAAGTAGAGAATTATTGTTTGGAGGGGGTTGGTTCTACTTACAATACCAGATCCTGGTTTTGTTCAACCACTATATTCATGCTCCATGAATATTAATGACCATGAGGAAGAACCATAGCCTGTTTTGGTTGAAGCATCTTACATGAAGGAATTCAAGGGTGTCCTTATTATATCATGATGGAGTGCAACAAGGAAGAGGCTATCAGAGCCAAGGACATTGCGGAAAAAAGAATGCAAAACAAAGATTTTGTTGGGGCGCGGAAGATTGCTCTCAAGGCCCAACAGCTCTTTCCTGACCTTGACAACATCTCTCAGATGTTAACTGTTTGTGAAGTGCATTGCTCTGCTGCAGTTAAGGTCAATGGGGAAATGGACTGGTATGGAATTCTTCAAGTAGAACCATCAACAGATGACTCATCTATCAAAAAGCAGTATCGGAAGCTTGCTCTTTTACTGCATCCCGATAAAAACAAGTTTGCAGGTGCTGAAGCTGCATTTAAGTTAATTGGAGAAGCACATATGACGCTATCTGACCGTGCGAAGCGGTCCCTTCATGACATCAAAAGAAATGCTAATGTTAAAATTGCCCCATCAAGGCAGCCTTCTCAGCAAGCCAAGAATACTACTTATGCTAGAAGCAATGTTCATAACATGACTTTTAATGGTTTGAATCAGCAGCAGCAACAGCCATCAGCTTTCGGTGGTACCCAGACTTTTTGGACCATATGCCCTACTTGTGGCATGAGATACCAGTATTACAGGACAATATTAAACAGAGCTCTCCGCTGTCAGAATTGCATGAAACCTTTCATAGCATATGATTTAAATGCACAAAGTGTGCCTCCTGGGACAAGTTCGGGCTATTCATATAACAATTCTGGAATTCCGACGCAGCAAGTTCCTAGCCAGCAAGCTCATAATACCAGTCAGCAAACTCAATTTGGACATGCTGCTTCTAGTACTGCCGCATTTCAGGGTAATGTGGGTGGGACTTCAGCGGTCAACTCTGAACATGAAGGTGGATCTATGAACAAGACAAAAGTGGATGGTAAGGTGAATGTTGAAGTTGAGGTAGGCAATGAGGTGAAGTTTGAAAAAGTAAAGCTTACAGAGGTGAATAAGAAAGAGCAGGTGGCTAAGCCTTCAAAAGCAAACACAAGCCAGAAGAGGGGCAGAAAAACAGTCGTTGAATCTAGTGATTCAGATAGCACTGATAGTGAAGATATAGTTATTGAAGATGGTCCTCCTGCAGAGCATGGTGCTGGGGCAGATGCCAGCCATTGCCTGCGAAGATCAACCAGGCAGAAGCAAAATGTCAGATATAATGAAGATGGAAGTGACAATGATGACTACATGAATCCTCCCAGTCATAAAAGGTTGAAAAAGGGTGGATCATCATATAATGCTGATCAGAGTGTTAAAGACTTTTCAGATGGTGATGCCAATAGAGTTGATGTGAGAATGGGTGAGAACAATATTTCTGAAGACAAAATGGATAGCAGACAGAAAAGAGGCACCATGTGCGATGAGAAATTGCCAAATGGAAGTGGAGAAGTGACCGAAGATAAATTGCATGAAAGCAATCAAGGAACCATTCAGAAAGAGGAAATATCTCAAGCTGGAATTGATTTTAGTGTTGATTCAATTTCCAAGACTTCACCTAATGTTGGGTCCTTTTCCTACCCTGATCCAGAGTTTTTTGACTTCGAGAAGCTCAGGAGTCCAACTCAATTTGCAGTTGATCAGATCTGGGCAGTCTATGATAATCTGGATGGGATGCCTAGATTCTATGCTCGGATTAGGCATGTACACGGCCCACCCTTCAAACTGCGCTTTACTTGGCTAGAGCATGAACCCACAAATAAAGCTGAAATGGCATGGTCTGATGAGGAATTGCCTGTTGCTTGTGGGAACTTCAGACTAGGGAAATCAGAAGTCACTGAGGACCGCCTGATGTTCTCTCATGTTATATCTTGGGACAAAGGCAGAAAGAGAAACTCATATGACATATACCCTAGGAAGGGCGAGGTTTGGGCTCTTTACAAGGACTGGGATATTGGGTGGAGCTCTGATCCAGACAGTCACAGGCTCTATGAATATGAAATTGTAGAAGTTGTTTCAGATGTCACAGCAGGCACTGGCATAGCTGTTTTTCCATTGGTCAAGATAAAGGGTTTTGTGAGCTTGTTCATCCGAGCAAAAGGCGGAATAACAGCCTCATGTGTCATACCACCCAATGAAATACTTAGATTTTCTCACAGTATTCCTTCTTATAGGATGACTGGAGCTGAAAAGGGAGG
Organism: Phoenix roebelenii; assembly: GCA_025769935.1. NCBI lineage: Eukaryota > Viridiplantae > Streptophyta > Magnoliopsida > Arecales > Arecaceae > Phoenix > Phoenix roebelenii. The sequence continues at coordinate 4,034,609 of JAOXJJ010000001.1, forward strand.
CATTCCAAACGGTTGTCTTGAACTTGATTCGGCTTCCCTCCCTAACAACTTTGAAGAGATTTTTCATTCCATCAGTCTTGACAGTTTAACAGTTGGAGTTGAAAAGTTGGATGATGAATGTAATGGTTCCTATCCGAAGACTGCACTTGATGATGAGAAGCTGGGAACTGTCAAAATTGGGGAAACTGAGAATATAAAATGTCAGAACTTCTCTTCTCATGGAACAAATGGAGTTTGTGAGGAGAAATATCATGCAAGTACAAGTCAGCATATGGCAACAACCGGTTCAAATCATATAAATGAAACAAAGGCATCCAGAGTAGAGATTGAAAAAAATAATGTAGATCCTCAGAATGCCAATGCTAACAGTGATGCTGAATGTCATGATCCCTCTACATCATCATCTCAAAGCCCGATTACCTATGTATATCCGGAATCAGAGTTCTATAACTTTGAAGAAGGCAAGGCTATTGAAAAGTTTCAACATGGCCAGATATGGGCATTGTACAGTGATATTGACAAATATCCCAAATACTATGGTTGGATCAGGAAAGTTGAGTTGGAGGATTTTAGAGTGCATATGATATGGCTCGAGGCTTGTCCTTCAAGAGAGGAGGAGAAACGTTGGTTGGGAGAGGAGCTGCCAATTGGATGCGGAACATTTAAAGTTGCTTCCGGCAGCATTATATTTGATACTACGGATATATTTTCTCATCTTGTACAGGCCAGACCAACTGGTAGAAAAAACCAATATGTTATCCTCCCCGGCGCTGGTGAGATTTGGGCTGTATACAAGAAGTGGTGTGCAGGATGGACCCTCTCAGATTTAAAAAACTGTGAGTATGATATGGTGGAGATTTGTGAGCATACTGGTTCAGGCATTAAAGTTTCGCTTTTAACCAAGGTGAATGGTTATAGAGCTGTATTCAGGCCTGAAAGAAAAGGAAATGTTATGGCCATGATGGAGATTCTGGAAGATGAGTTTCTGAGATTCTCTCACCAAATACCTGCATTCCGGCTAACAGATGAAAGAGGTGGCAAGCTACAAGGATATTGGGAGCTTGATCCTGCATCCGTGCCAGAGATTTTTCTGTTTTAAATGTTGACTGAAACATTAGGCTAATTGGGGTTGGGGGTCTTTCACAAGTATAATTCTGATTCATGACCTTTCAGTTGATCCTTATCAGCTCGGGTTCACATTAAAAAGGCTACAAGAATGATTTCCAGTTTACTTCAGAAAAAGTCGCAGAATTTGTGTAATTCTGCTGGATCCAATCTGGATCACAATTTCAATTGCCTATGTTTCGCTCTTGTTTTTGGAGGTTTCAAGCAGATACCAGCTTGGAAAGGTTGCAGATTGTTCAATTGATCCATTTTGCAAGTTGGAAGCGAGTGTTCTCCATCGGTCACACTCGTATATATGTAGATCTATTATCTTGCAACCAGAACTAGCTTGGCGACATTCTAATATTTAATGCTTGCCCTTAGTTTCATGTTAGAAATCCTATTTGTTCAGGGTTCTGATGTACTGCAATCTGGCATTTTGGTACAATGAGGCACCAAGAAGGCTGGCTGGTTAGATGTCAATAAGGTGCTGTGCCTTTCACGATCCTATCTCATTTCTCTGCTATTTTGAGTTATATTTTTGCTAGTAGTCTCCATAGTTTAGATAGAATTGACCTAGGAATTCATCTAGATCTTGCTATGGTGGTCATGTTTTTATATGTGGTGGTATTGTTTAGCTTTCTTTGTTTTTTTTTATAGCAAGGTTTGAATTTTCCCACCACCACTTCATACCTTGTTTTGGATTTAGGAGCCACTTCTCGTTTTCTTCTCCTGCACTGTTGTATTTTGAAAAAATGTCCTACTCTCTCTATCCTCAAGGGTTTCTTTGACAGTCTTAAGAGATGATCGAATCATCCTTTTTGTTTGTCCAAAATTTTTGAATCATGTTGATGTCCCTGAGACATTTTTGTACCAGCCATGCATGGTTCTCAAGAAAATGAATTGATTAATCCTTGGTTTACAACTTGGTGCATCTGGAGGGGGCTACAACTAATTTTGACACTAATTAACCTGGACTAGGCTAAGATGTATGTGCCATGGTCTTTATCCTCCTGAATGATCTGGTTTGTAGATTAGGCCAGATGATTGTGCTCCTGTTGTTTCCTTTTGTTTTGAACATCCACTGCCTGTACAAGAAGTCGTTTCTAGTAGATATTATGGACCTACCAAGGGTGTCAGAATGAGATTTAGTTATCAAGATTCCAGTAATCACTGCATGTTGATTTAGTAACAAATATCTGAAGAAAAAGGATCGGAATTAAACACCAAGGTCATGCGGTGTAACAGTTGCAGTGTGCAGCAACTTAGAAATTTTCCCTGGGGCATCTAATCTACAGATTCTTGGTGCCTCGCCATTATTATCAGGTCGGGACCTAAGAGTCTAAGCAACATGCTTTCGTCTAGGTTACAAACAGTGTAACCAAGATTTGCAGATGATGGAACCTTTGAATACATTGTCTTCCATTATAATGCAACAGCAGCTAGGACAGTAATGGTTATTTGCTTATGAGATAAATAACGATCGATAATGAAAAAGAGTAACCTTTCCTTTGGTTTCCAAGGTGCTGTGGTAGTTATTTTTGCTGGTTTTGTTGCAGGTTCAGGTCCCTATATTTTGAGCACCAATAGCAACTTAGGCAGGGTTAAGAAAATGGTGAATGGTGGAGCTCTCTCTTGGTTTTTATTTTACCTTCATCCATGAAGAAAATTTGATCAAATAAAGACTGCACTCCATTTCTGCCACTTGTTTGGCTGATCAAACTGGCAGTCTAAACTTTCAACCAAGCCATAACCAGAGCCATCAAAACAAGGCTTGCAATGGAGAGAAAAAGAAAGAAGTATAGGGATGGAAGACAGAGTGCAGCCGCAAATGGCTCGCCCTTAACCCAACCTGATGTGAACCCCGTAAGATAGATTCTTGGAAACCAGGAACAAGTTGATGAATAACCCAAGAAAGTCTAAAATCAGTTTGGAAGAGATAGAACCTTGACCCGATGTTTAGCAAAACATGAACCAAAGGTATAGAAGGTTGTTGACGCCACACCCTAATAGAATCAGGATGATAAGTCACTTGAACGCCACAAGGGTTGCCTTGATAAGTTCTAAGTTCAATGAAGAACCAAAGAAGTGAAAAACCTCACAATTTTCATTCAAATTTAGATCTGCCTGCTTATATAAGGAACACCCTTTTTATAGCCAAAGGGAAACCTATCAGCCTTTAATTAAAGTCTAATCCCTGGAACAATAATAACTCCACTAGTCATAGTTCAATCTCCTAGGAAATTAATGAAGACAGTTTCCTAGAACATTAATGAAGCTCCACTAGTCAAAGTTCAATCTTTTAGGAAATCACTGAAGACAATTTTCTAGAACATTAATGAAGCTCCACTAGCCTATGAAAATTCAGCAACATAAAACTAAATCTGAAAACTCCAGCAATATTTCCACCAAGCAAGCATCTAATTTGGCCTAATAATTGCATGGATCATGTTGACTAGTCCACAAGCTATCTTCAAGTCCAAATCCATGCCAATAGCCTCTTGCTGGGTCCAAGCTTCCTCAATCAGCCCATTAAGTGCTTCCTTCATTCTTTTAGCTTTGGACCGAGTGATTGGTCCTCCACCAGTGTGTAATGGATCATCAAGATGTATCGGACCAGGATGCTCCACACATTGCTCCTTGCTTCCCACTGCCTTGGATAGTCCCTCCTTAGGTTGCTTGGTGGCTGCATCTTAGTTTCCATCACAACCCAACCTTCAAAATAATGCTGGTCAGCCCTTTTAACCAGCCAAGACATTAAGACTGCAACTTGGGTAGGTTGGGTCGGGTTAAGGGCAAATCTAGACCCAACCAATCTTTAAAACCCTACTAGGGTTAGGGTTTCTCTAACCCAACCTAGACTAGGGTTAGGGTTTTTTTGACCCAACACAACCCAATCCTATTATACACTAAATTTGGATTGATTCTGGTTAGCCTAGTCGTGTCACATTGAATAGGAGTTTTAAATATAACGAAAATATGCGGGGTGTTTTTATTGAATTAATTACATTGAGGCTTCAATCTGAACTTACACATAATTTAATTAGATTAAAGGCTTGTATAACCATATAAGTTACTTATATGACATATAAATATGAATTATTTTATTTATTTAAGTATTGGGTCAAATAGGTTTAAGTTAGGTTAGGTCGGATTCGGGTTGGGTTAGATTCAAGTTCGGATTCAGTTGAAGGTCAACCCTATCCAAGCTCTACTTGAGGTCGATTTGAGATTTTAAGCTTAAACGTAATCCAAGCTTATAAAACCTCGGTCCAACTCTACCAAATAAACAGGTTGGGCTAGCAGATTTTGGTCATGCTCCGTCCAAGTCCTAGTCTCATAGCACATCCTCTATTATGACCCTAGTAGCCACATTCTATTCCAATTGTGTCCAACAAGAACTCCACAATAAAAAGGATTATAAAGAAACATAATCTTTTCAAAAAGAGGTTTCTATTGCTCTCCTAATTGACATTTTAAAAAGGAGATAAACAATATTATGATTTGGCTACTTGGGAAAAAAAAATCCACCAAAGGTCCTCAAAACTTTCCAAACTATCTTCTAAACAATTAAATTAGTATATAGTCAAATCAGCACCCCTTGTTGGACATTGGATGAAAATTTGGAATGAAATCTTCTCCCAATCTTGGTCCCAAAACCCAGATAAGGCCCTAAAAATCCCCTTCTCGATCAATTGGCCTCGTAATCTCGCTCATTCGTTTCCAACACAGCAAGTTAAAGGACCCACCAAATGGTACTTGCACTCCCTCAAGGGACCACGGTGCTCCTTGAAGTATTTGCTCTGCTCTTTACGACCCCTAATGCCCACCTTTACGCTTTAAAAGCCTTTCCTCCATAGAAATTGCATCAAGAAGCCAACCAAAACTTAAATTAGATTACTATCGCCAGGTCTTCTTCCTATACATGAAGAGAAGCATGAGGACAATTTCTTTGGAAGATTGGTGGAATCAGGAAGTTTTGAGCACCCAACTAGAGCACCTAATTCAAATTGTTCCCTTTCTCTTTGAATCTTGCATCCCCTTCATGCTTCTTGGGTGTCCCCTCCTGCCCTTCCTTGGAGCCGGCAAAAAAATTATCTTGTTTGCTGGACCTCCCTTCATCCCGGCTGGATCAAGATTCACTTTGATGGGTTGGGCATCATGTATCATCCTTGATTTGCTATGACAATCCTATTGCGGCAGGGGCATGGAATTTGATGGAAAAATCAGTTTACATGTGGCCGAATTAATGGCTACATGGCAATAATGCTCACCCCCTACTCTAAGATATTCAGGCCATAGTTAGTGGCGATATTGTTTTTCAGGCCAAGTATATCTATAGAGGCTAACGGAGCCGCGGATTGGGCGGTTTTATACGTGGCTAACCATGCTGGAGGGCCTGTGAATTAGAAAAAGAGAACTGCCTAGAGAACTCTGAGATTTGCTGTTTTTTTAACCTTTTTTTTTTGCGCATCCATACTAGATGTATATGAGTCATCCACTATAGCAAAAAAAAAAGAAAAAATAAATCATTAATGCCCCAAGAGGCTGGCTTACTAATTTGCACTTTTCTATTTTTGTTGACCTAGAACTTACTTGACTCCCGATCGACTCTCGACCAACTATAATAAGGCGGTCAACAACATTATATTTTATCGGCCAAGATTTAATTAATAACTTAATGATGTTGTCGGGGCAAGTACGGTGCGCATCCAAGATCATGAAATTCTCTGAAATTAAATCCCTGTTTTGTCTAGCATTTAAAAGAAGCATCTAACAAGTGCTTGTACATGATTCAGATTTGGTGAGGAACCTATTTGTTGATGATAGAAATTACTGTCTGCTTTTGTTACAGTAAGAGGAACCATTCGTTTCAGGTTTGTCCTTTTGACCTTATTGGCCTGATCAAGCTGGCATATATAGTTCTTCTATCAGCTCTAAAAAACTATGTACCACTGCTTATTCTTGAAATATAAAACATAGAGAGGAAGCAAGAAACGGAATACTCTTATTGTCACAGCCGAATACTATGTTAGAACTTTCAAGGATCATTCTTCTAGACATATTAGATTTTCCATCAATTCCTAACTAAAATCAAGGTGAAGGCGAGATTTGAACCAAGATCTTTAATACCAACCCTACAGAATTTAGCAGCGTGGCACCTTCATCTAGTAGCATATCTGAATATTTAGAAAACAAATAAAATTAGTCCATAAGGTTTCAGATTTACAATGCTCCAAACTGGATAGTTTGGCTGCTGCTAAGGTGCTGAAAAACCAATAGTTAAAACCTTATTCAACATCTGGGCATTTGGTCTAGTGGTATGATTCTCGCTTTGGGTGCGAGAGGTCCCGAGTTCGATTCTCGGAATGCCCCGAAGATTCCTTCAATAATAATTTTTATTAGCCTTCCTGAGCTTTATACTTCAATAATATTTTTTACAAACCTGTTTTTTTTTATTCGCCATATAATATTTTTTTTATATAATATTGTTTACAGATCCACTTTCTTCAGTCGATGGCTTCAATTGGGTAGATGGTTAACACACTTCTATAATTTTTGAACTAAACCCGCCTTTCTGAGTCGATTGCTTCAATTAGGTAGATGGTGAGCCCGAGTTTGGCAAGCTTGGAGATCCAATTTCTTCTCTTTTAGTGATTGCCTTCCTAACACTAAAGTATAGCACATGGGAGGCAATATCTAGTGGAAATACAAATAATAGAAAAAATATGGAGTGCAATTAGACTCTTTATAGGTTTTCAAAAGAATCCATGCTCCGGATTCCGGACTTCTCATTGCGGGCTGGTGCTCGATCTCGCTAGTTTAGTGCTTGAGCGAAACTGAGGGTTGTCTGGGCTGGTCTTAGCCATGCGCGACGTATTTTGAGGGTCGATGCCATCTTGATGGAAGTTGATTCGGCGACGATGATCGGCTGAATTCAGGGTCAAGCTAGGGCGATAGGCGCGAATCCTTTGATTCAATACATCTGGAGTTCAGCGAGAGGATGTATCTCCTTTGGGGTGAGGCATGTTTACGGAGAGACGAATGTGGTTGTATATTGGATGGCCTCCTTTTTGGCTAACCACTATGGCGGACTACTCTGAACTTTTTAAACACAAGTGCCTAGAGTTTTTAGGGACATCATGTTTTATGATTTTTTTGGGATGTATTCGCACTAGAGTAGTGTGAAACACCCGTCTAAGCAAAAAAAAAAAAAAAAGGAATCAATGCCCAAAAAGTTTCTCTAAGAGTTGCAGGAATCAATGCAAATATGTCATGTGTTTGACCAATGTGGAAATACTCACAAAGTGGTGCACCTCATGAACATGAACTATGGGGCTCGTGTTGTATATTAGAATAGACTAGCAACTAAGTGCATAGAATATGAGACACAAATATTGGAATTGGCTATACACAGGTGGATCTCCATTCAAGTCTAGATAGATCTACATTAAATAATAAGAATCACTAGGAATATGAGCAATTAGACGTGATCTGCTATATCTAAATTTCTCACATGCCAAAAGTCACATTATCTGAAAACCTCTATTCTATGCATCAAGTGATATATAT
>JAOXJJ010000001.1:4042385-4056934 GCA_025769935.1 Phoenix roebelenii
ATTATTTAGATTGTTCAATTTTTTGGCCACTTGATGTATGAGTTAGAACTTTAGGGGTCCCCAGATCACATTATTTTTAGTATGTAAATAATTTAATGGTAGTATATCAGATCCAATAGCTCAGAACACTGATAAGATCCACTCGAGTATAGCCAAATCTAGCTGTGTATATATATAATATTTGTATTTATATTTATATATAGATAAATACATAATACATATGTAACATATATAAACACATTATATATACATGATAAACACATAATATCTTTCAAGTATGAAAAAGGAATACTTTTTATTTTAGAACTATTATTTCTACATATCGTTAATTTGGTCTAAATTGCACTATTTCTAGTATGAAAAAAGTCTACGCTTGAAGAAGGTGAAAATGAGAAGAGTTTATTAAAAAAAAAGTGAAGAAAGATAAAATACTATTCCAATTCAAAGTATGTAAACATTTATTCTTGAAAAAGGATTAACTGAAAATAGTTTTAGAAAAGTTAATTTGTGAATGGAGACCAAAAAAATTGAAGTTAAAAAGTTAATTTGTTAAAGAAGACAAAAAAAAATTAAGTTAAAAAGTTAATTGGTTAAAAACAAGACCAAAAAATTTAAGTTAAAAAGTTAATTTGTTATAAAAAAGTTAATTTAGGGGCATTCCGAGAATTGAACTCGGGACCTCTCGCACCCTAAGCGAGAATCATACCACTAGACCAAATGCCCGATGAATTTGTTGGCGCTCTCATATATTATTTATATTATTATAATGTCTTCCTCTGCATCCCGCCAAATCCAGACGCTCTCATCCTTTCCTCCACTCACCCGCCGCCTCCTCTTCTTTCCCCCAAATTCTTCCCGCCCTCCCCTTCTTTAACACCAAAACCACATCTCTTGATCTCCAAAATCCTCTCCTTTTCTTTTCTTTAATTTATCTCTCTCTCTCTCTCTCTCTCTCTCTCTCTCTGTTTAGTCCTTACAGATCCCGATCTCCTCTCCGCTCCATCAGTTCCCTTTTTCTTGTGGTCTTTCTTCAATTTCCCCTAATTTATCACCGATCCCCACTTGCTTTCAATTTCCCCCTTTTTTTCCTTGATTTTTCTCCAGTCTGTCACCGATTTCTTATTTCTTGTGATGTATTCTTTAGTTTAATCCGGTCTGTGCCGATCCCCATGGTTTTCGCCGGAGATCACGAAGAGACCCAGGTCTTAGACGCCAATTCCCCTCCACTACCGGGTAATGCCCTAAATATTTGATCTTTAATCATGTGAACCTTTTTGAATCTCAATCGTCTTTCTGATTCCATCCAGGAGTTCGATCTGATGATGAAACTGATGATGGTGGTTATGATGATGATGATGGGGTGAGTCCTGATCAGGGCATAATGCCGATGGCCGATACGCTTCCAATCGAGAGCTTGAGGGAGGTCCCCGACCAATATGGTGAGACCCAAGCGCTGGATGACCCCGATAATGATGCCGGTGATGGGGATGGGGGTGTCGATGGCTGGGGCAAGACGCAATTGGTTGATAGTGGTGATGAAGGGGCGGAGACGAAAGCAAATGACTGGGCCAAGACGCAATTGGTTGATGGTGGTGATGAAGGGATGGACACGAGCGACTGGGGCAAGACACAATTGGTTGATAGTTGTGATGAAGGGATGGAGATGACTGAGGTGCTGAGTGGCGACGAGGGGTTGTCCGATGATGGGGCTACTCCTTGTGGAGGCAAGAGGAAAAGTGGAGGTGTGGAGTTGGGGATAAAGAAAAGGGTGAACGGAGATGGTTCATGCTCGGATGAACAAGGGCACGAAAATGGTTTGGTGGATTCGGATGCTTCTACTGATGAAGACGATGGTGCAGGTCTGTTCCTTTTTCGGTTTCATGGGACATTTTATGCTGCATTACTTTGTTGTAGTTCAATGCTTGGGGTTTGTGCTTGGTTTTGCTTTAACTGATATATTTGGGAATAGAAAGATTTGATTTTGACACTCATACTTTCTTTGCTATTGTTTTAGTTGATAGAATGTGTTTCATGAATGGTTCTGTGGCATTACTTATTCTGCTGCCAAGTTTCTAAATTTTGTTTATATTTTACCTCTCAGCATCAATTTTGATTTTCATTTAATTTTTTTGATTGATATTGTTTATTTTCGGGATACATGAATAACTGGACCTAATTTTGACACTTTCATTACTATGAACTATGGGGGCTTTTGTACTTGCTTTAGGATCTTTTCTTTTGGTGCAACTGATGGAAATTCTGTATTCACATATTTATTGTTTCAGCCCTTCTAAAGAACTTGTAGCCAAGGTTTAATCAACTCATAACCATAATTGTGGTACTTGTAGGAAGCTTGTGTTTTACACTTACATTCCATACCTTTGCATCTTCACGATTAGGAAGTTCAAGGAGGACCTTCACTGCAGTTCGTATAGCATCGCTGCGGTCTTCTGGTCTTGCTGCTGCTCGCAAAGTTGACTCTGTGATAAGTGGCACTGAATCAAAATCTTCTCTTAGTAATGCTCGAAGTAGTAAAGAGCAAAATGGTGCTTTAGGCGGACAGGCTGGTGATATGGCCACTGGGAGGGATCCATGGCCAAATGGCAGAAATGATATCACCTCTCCAAGAACTGAAGCAGGTGAAATAGACCTGGACCATGAGATTGAGAACTCCCATGGGTGTACACTGGACTGCAATAAAAATGGGATTAACACAACAGTGAAAAAACTTTGTTATGAGGTGGATCCTTCTGAGGAGGATGGAACCACAGTTAAGTCTGACCACATTGTTGGAAAAGGGGACTTGCCTCATTCACTCCCAACTGATTCTGATCTTGCAGGATTAAGCTATGTTGGGTCACAAGAACCTGGTGATCTGTCCCAAGCTAATGCTTTAGAGGTTGTAGATAAGTTTCTTTCTGTTAATTATATGGAATCGTTTCGAGAAGCTAACACTGGAAAAGCAACTGATATGGTGAAGTCACCGCCCATTTCCAGTACAAAAGGTGCTCAGCGTTTGGCTGAAAAGACTGATCATAGAAGTCCAGTTGGAAAGGAAGGAATCTTTGACTGGATTGACAGTCTTGAGGATGATGGTGGAGGTGAATTCTTCAGTAGAAGAAAAGATTCCTTCTTTGAAAGCAAAAGCAGTTCACGGAAATCACAAAGCTATCCCCCAAAAGCTAGACATCCTATCTCTGAAGTAACCAGAGGTGCATTTGATAAGAGTGGCGAGAAGGAACGTGCGAACCCTGATGGAAGGAAAATAACAATGTTAGCCCATTCAGATTCAAGATTGATGATGCACAATTCTACAAGAAGTAAAGCGATACGTACTTCTGAAACAAAGACAAAGAAGAGTCTTTTCAAGGATATGGATGAACAATCAAACCCAAAATCTCTAGAGCAGCATCCAGAAGCAACTCATGTTGAGGGTGGTATTGGAGATTTATATGATGTTGGCCCTGATACTCAAATGGCAGCTGAAGCTATTGAGGCCTTAGTTCATGTACCTCCTGTTGATTATGTAATGGAGGAGAATCAGCATGTAGTAGCTGAACATTTGAATGAGAATTCCAGCAAAGGTCCAAGTAGAAAGACGGCTTCATCAAAGAAAGATTTGCTCCAAAAGAGGGTTTCTGTTACTGATTTAGAAGGTACCATAACACGATCTAAACGTAGAAGGATGCTTCATACCAAATCAAGGAGGGGTGAAAGCCCAAGTTTTTCTAGGGAGAACTTGAATAGTTCAAGAATGAAAAAGAGTTCAGATGACAAAAGGAGGAAAACAAAGTCAAAGAGGGAACTGTGGAATCAAGAGCCGCAATTAAATGGTAAAAATTCGCTCAATGGAAATGCATCATCTAAATCTCTTAAGAGAGAGAAAACCCAAGGTGCAATGGATGGAACCTTCATTAACGAGGCTGACAAATGTCACAATCCACTGACATCAGATGACCAGCCTTCAGTGTACAAGGAGTTCACGCCAGGGGAGTATCATGCGAATGCTACACCTGTTGCACATCGAACCAGGCATTCCAAAAGACTGAACTTGTCAAAACACCCTGAAGTTTCATCTAATGAATACAGGAAGGATATGAACAACCTAACAGGAGGAATTATTCCTGGGTCCATAGAAAGACAGGATATGCTTGTTTTAGATGCATCTGGACCATTGAATGCCAGAAAAGGAAGTGTGGATATGGGTCCAGATCAAACTGCCAGAGTTGAAAGGACTTCTACATTGCATACTGCCATGCAGAATATTGAGGGGCTACAAGAAGATGCACTTGAAAACAGTTCTATAACAAAAGATGCTTCGAACCACCCTAAACGGAGGAGAACCAGTCAGATTACTTCAGGTAATCCAAACATGACCAGCAACTTGAACGAACCATCTATAGCAGATGATAGCTTGCCAGCAACAAATAAGCAGTCCTGCAAACAACAAGGAAGAAAAAAAGTCTTTATCAGAAGTGTTTCTGAAATTTTAGATGCTGCAAAGAGGAAAAGAAGATCTGTTTTCACACACACAACATATAAAGCTGATGGAGGGCCTTCTGCTACAGGAGAATTGTCATTAGTATCTGGTGCGAGAACAAGGTCATCTTCGTTCAAACCATATTCGGAAAAGGATTCCAAGGGATGTTTGTCTAGGCCAGTTTCACATGAAGCTTGTTCAGCTGATGCAGCTAATAATTGTTCCATTGGTGTCATGAGCCCTGTGGAACATCCTAAAGAAGCAGCATTACCTAAGCAAGGTGTATATTCTACACCTCATGTGGAAGATGCTGAAGAACATGCCAAACCAGAAGGGACACCTGAAGAAAAGGTTCAGCCATCTGGTTTACCATGCAAATCTCCATCTAAGAATGTAGATGCAATGTCTCCTGTTTGTGTGGCTCAAGATCTTCCTAGAACATGCAATAAAGGCTTATCAAAGTCTCTATTTCTTAGAGAACTTCATAGACTGGAAGCCACTGAAGCAGCTTCAACTCCAGCTCTGAAAGATTTGCGAAGAAGAAAAGATATGTGCAGTGTTCGTGTTCTGTTCAGCCATCACTTGGATGAGGTTATAATCAAGCAGCAGAAAAAGGTTACTTATGCTATTATCATTTCTATGTTCTGATTGTTTCTTCAATTGATTTGCATTATGAGTGAGTTCATGGCATACATTAACTGTGTCGTGTTTTGATTGTAGATTTTGGGACGCTTAGGAGTTCCTATTGCATCTTCTATTTCAGATGCTACACATTTTGTCACAAATAAGTTTGTTCGCACAAGGAATATGCTAGAAGCTATCGCTTTTGGTAAACCAGTGGTTACACATTTGTGGCTTGAAAGCTGCGGACAAGCAAGCTGTTTTATTGATGAGAAGAATTACATATTGCGAGATGCTAAGAAGGAAAAGGAGATAGGATTTAGCATGCCTGTTTCACTGGCTCGTGCATGCCAAAGTCCGCTCTTGCAGGTAGTTGCTGATCATTGTTGAATTAGTGAAGCTAGTTTGCTGATTACTTAACATAGACTATAATGTTCTGGGGCATGCATCTATTTACATTTTTGATATTTTATAGATTGTTCTAAGTCTTCATTCTTCATAACTCGTTGTAGGGTAAAAGAGTGTTCATAACTGCAAATGTAAAACCTACTCGAGAGCTTATTGCAGGCTTGGTTAAGGCAGCTCATGGGCAGGTACGTAATTTTATATGTCTGAGGTTGGTTATTTTTTTGATTGACTTGTTAGTTTTGTTGTTTCTTAGATTCATCAACACTGTACTATGTCGAGAAGATCTTTGAAGGTCAAAAACACAGTGTGAAGTATAATATATTTTGGGATCTAGTTTATGATTCACGCTTGGTGTCTTGTCCTCTTTGATATTGGAGTTATGCTATGGGGTGCCAATTTTATGCACATCAAAAGTTCCTCCTGCCACATCATGCAGGAGCATTGGTGTCGCTCAAGGATTTAGTGTGATAGACAAGGGTGTTTAGTTACTAAGTTGCCAAGTCAGTGATAGTGGATACGACTTTTAGCATGCACATAATAGGCACCATGAAGAATTTTCCTTGATATTGTTGCCATCAGTCTCAGTTGTGAAGAATTGTGGAGTGTTTTGTTACGAAGTTGTGTAGGATTTACTATCTTTGGAGCCATCCTTCAAGATCTATCATTAGAATCATCTAATATGTACGATAAGTCTATCTCTGGTTCTAGGTTGTCAATGTATGAGGGGTGAAAAGGTGCACAATCTCGGCATTGAGTACTATATCAGTATTTTATCGGTTTGGTATGGTACGGTATTCATCTTGTACTGAAATGGTTTTCTAACCATATTTGTCAATTTTATCTCCCTACATCTTGATATAGGTTGGTACGCCTCGGTACGTGTCAATACATATCTCGATACATCTTGGTATGGGTCGGTACGCTCCTCGGTACGGGGCAGTACGGCTTGGTACGGTTTATACTGACTCAAAGTTAAGTTTCGTATCGATTTTCTACCGGTACGTGTACGGTACGCCCTGTGTCGAACGGTACAGGATGGTACGGCAAACCATGGGTGAAAGTGTCCTTATTATAGGTTTTTAATCTAAAGAGCATTTGCAACTTGGATTAAGCTTGAGGGAAAACATTAGGAAAATACAAGAATAGGGTCAGCATTCATTTTCTCCCAGCTGACCTAGTTTAACCATGATAAAGTTACTCTACCAAAAGTTGGAATAGGTTCTTTTTTAAAAAAAAAAGGTGAGGAAGCCTTGGAGCACCTCCACAGTCCCCAGGCAAGATGACTTTACTAAGACGGTGCCTAGGCAAGCACCTGGGACAAAACAAGGGGTATTTGGGCAAGCATCTCTCCTATGTCCAGCTCTGTTCTTCCAATTCCTTCTGTAGCCCATTCTTTTAGAGTTCTGTGTTTTAATTTGAGGGTCATCTTGTTCTATTGGAGTCCTTGTAAATAAAGGGCTACTCTAGAATGTCTAATGATTTACTATTTTGTGCTATGTGTTGCTTAGAAACATGAAATATGTTTTGGGAAGTTGTATTTTGCTATCATGTTTGAATTTTAAAGCTAAATAGGATGTCCAATGGTTTCTTTTGCTGATTTTTGCTTAGAAACATGTTATAGGAAGTGGTATTTCTATATGATGTTTTGGAAGATGTGAAACATGATATCTAACATTCAAGATAATTAGAATTTTTGATGTGGAACTTGAATAACTAATCTTATATTACTTGTATGGTTTCCGTGTACATAAAATGTTTATTGCTAAATGCATTTATTGAAGTTTTCATAAGTTAATGCCTTGCTTTTTTCAGGTGAGTGCCTCTTTGGTGCCTAGCACCACAAGCATTATAGGTGTCCTATTGCCTTAAAGATGTCTTCTGCTTTTGGCAACCTTGAGGTTATCCTGGATTTTAAATCCAAAAAATGAGTTGGTTAACCTAGTTTTACTATTCCTCGGGTGAACAAAGCTTAGTAAATCTTTCAAATACATTAATGGTCATGGGAGTAAGAATATTAAAAAGCGGTAGGTTATCATTCATAATCATTCTTCCCTTTTGTTATAAGTGCGATATCTCCCTCACTTGGGTAATTTTATAAGCTGATGAAAGCGAAGGCTAAGGGTCCAAAACCCCTTAGCTGATACATCCATGCCAAAATGAAGTGCTATAAACAAGTATGCAATGCCTTCTTAAGGATGAACCCAATGGGGAATTCTGACAATTATGCCTTAGTGTAGAACACTTTGTCTTGGAACCAGAAAAATCTGAGTTCCAAGCTGATGAAAGCGAAGGGTAATTTTATAATCATTCTTCCTTTTGTTATAAGTGCAATCTCCCTCACTTGGGTAATTTTATAAGCTGATGAAAGCGAAGGCTTTTAAGGGTCCAAAACCCCTTAGCTGATACATCCATGCCAAAATGAAGTGCTATAAACAAGTATGCAATGCCTTCTTAAGGATGAACCCAACAGGGAATTCTGACAATTATGCCTTAGTGTAGAACACTTTGTCTTGGAACCAGAAAAATCTGAGTTCTAGGAAAGTAGTACATGAGAGCCTAGTTCCTGTTCCTCTATGATAGGGCAAGCTGACCTATCAGGATAAGCTTAAAAGCACCAGAAACAAAATATCAGCCACAAACAAATAGTTGCTTCTATGTGGCTGGCCCTTTAAGGGACTTATTCAAGATTTTGTTTTGTTTCATGTGAAGAACTGGTCTAAAGCTAGGTTCATGTCACGTAGGTCTGGGCTGGTTCACCATAGGTCCAAATGCAGGCAATGATTCCAGCAAAAAAAAAAAATAAAAGTGGAAAAATGATCAGTATTAGTACAGCCTAAAACATTAAAATCCAATAAAATGGTCAAAATCTAGCAAAAGAAACCAATCGCATCACAATCTCCCAACTCTTTCTCCCATTTGGACTTCTTTTTCAAGAAGGAAGCAATGGCCTTATGCTGTCCTGTGCACCTTCACGGTGGACATGTTCCGACTTTGAATCAGTGCCCCAGCATTAAGTGGAAGATCCAACCAAAACAGGGATGTGAAAGAGAAATGGAGAGGAATGAGATGGGATTAAAGAGTTGCATATCTGGCAAGGCAGCAGTGTTCAAGCTTCAAACAGCCAGCTGGTTGGCAGCTCAGCAATGATTTAGCCCAGAAACACACCAAACAAATTAATCTTTTTCCCCTTTTTTCAACATAGTGGTGTATTGCTACCATATTCAGTTGTAGACTCCAGATCCATGGATAGAGTCCACCTTTGCCCATGAATCAATCATCATCTTGTGGCAGATACCCTATGAGCAAGCAAAAGAAGAATTCTTTTTTAAAAAAAATTCATTAATGTAAAATAACAGAGAATAAGCTTTTCTTGTTTTTGCAATGTATGGACTGAAGGTGTCTCTAGTACCCACATTAGTTGGCATCAATCATAGACTGAGCACTGTGCTTCTCCATGGGTATAATATTGGTGGTTTTTTTTTGAGGGAATATTAGCGAGAAACTTGAATTGCATGATTACCGTTGCTAGGGAAGTGGACACAAGCAGAGAAGAGACAATCTAAACTGAGGCTAGTGCTGAGCCACATGAGGGGTATGAACACATAACGCCACCCCGCAAACCTGTGCTCATTGATGGAAGTCATTGCAAACATGTGGATTAGTAAAGGACGAGAAATTTCATACTAATGCAGCTGCACCATTAGTACTATATGAATGGCTACACTCCTTGAGCCTTCTTCTGAGCATTATTTTATCCTGATTGGATCAGACTCCCATTAAGATAAAACTCCATCTCATTATATTTCCTAAGCACCCTTTGTAGATGGCCATGCATGAAATAGCCTCTAGGGCATATATGGTGCACATAGCTAACAATTCAAACCCACTGGTTTTAATGATGTGCAATGAGATGAAATCTTTCTTATAACTTTAAATTTATATCTTTCAGTGATTATGATCTTTACAACAGTAAGGACTGCCATGTTGTATGGTTCAAAGTGTTGGGCAAAAAAGAACGTACATGAAAACAAGTTGAATGTAGCAGAAATGAGAATGTTAAGATGGATATTTGGTAAAACTAGAAAGAATGAAATAAGAAATGAATATATTAGAGGAGCTATAGGAGTTGAACAAACAAAAACAGTGATGGAAAATAAATTGAGATGTTTTGGAGTATGGACATGTATAGTGATGATCTAAGGAGCTTCATTAAGGAGAGGTATTATGGTAGGAAACAAGGAATGCGAAACCGAGCTGAACTGGTCGGTTCCGTCCGTTCCGAGTTGTACCGGTGGCTCACTGGTACGGTTCAGCCATTGAAAACGGCTCGTGTCGATGCCGGAGAAGAAGAAGAGAAAGAGAGAGTAAGCGGGGGAGGGAGGGTGAACGAGGGGTGGCGGACGGCAGCGGAGGGCTGGCGGAAGCTGCGGGGTGGGGGGAGGCCAAGGCGCACCCCCCCCCGGCGTGGCCCTCCGCTGGCATCCGCCGCAGCTCGTTCTCCCTCCCTCCCCCGCTCTTTTTTTTCCTTCTCTTTCTACGGCTCCGACATTTTTCTCCATCGGTACCGGCCCGACACGGCCCCGTACCGACTTGTGCTGCTGGAGAACCGGTACGGTACCCGGTACCGGTTCCTTCGATCTTGGTAGGAAATGGAGGGGAAGACATAAGATAACATGAATAGAGATGGTGAGAAAGGTTGAGAGAAACATGGAATAATATTAGAAGTGGTCTTAAATAGGAATACTTAGCGAACGAGGATACATAAAGCCAGCACCAAATAGATGGAAAAAAGATTTATGGTTATGATTATGATTAGTAATTGTGATCTTTCGTATTTACTGAAATATATTTAGCGATCAATCCTGTAACCCGAAGTTATGAAAATGTGTATCCATGTGCAAAACCGGCCCACTTGACCAACTTAGCTTTACATCTCTCTTGTGCATTGTGAGCCTGATTTGCTCATTACTTGATAAAGGGAAGGAGTTGTGATGTGGTAATGACTTGATTTTTTCTGAAGAACTTGTAGTTTACTGCCAATTGGTGCTCGTAGCACATGGTGTCATCATAGATCTTATGGAACTGTAGCCTGTTGGTGCTGGTGAACTGAAGGAATGAGGTAACATATGCAAGACGTAACGACGTGCCAGGATAAAATCACAAAATAATTGTGATTCTATGTGCTCTTTGAAACTAGAAGTTATAATCATCTAGAAGTTTGTCTTGGCATGTGTTGCTATGTTTTTTACAGAGATGGAAAATGTATACTCAAGGTGGATCTTATTTAGAAAGAGGGGTACCACCCCTCTTTCTAAATAACTGATTAATAAATCATATACTTTGAATCAATTAAATGAAAATTAGATATATTGAATCAATGAAAATGAATTAATCATGTTTTGCAACTAAAAGATCTCCAAGCACTTCCCATTTCTCAAGCTCCAATATCCTCTCAACTATACATTCTAAGTTATCTTCTTAAACAGATATTTACCCTTAACACAAGTTAAAATGCTATCATTTCCTCCAGTTGGGTAGATGGGAAACGGTAGGCAAGAAGCTGACATATAGTCTGTGTGCATAGTTGTTGTGACATAGCACTTTACTCTTTCATCATCATTGCACCTTATTTCTGCATATGTAGTAAAAGACAATTTAACATTTTATGCAGCCAATGGAGAGAATTGGGAGATCTGTCATGAAGGAAGACAAAGTGCCAGAGGATCTTTTGGTGATTTCTTGTGAAGAAGACTATTCCATCTGCATACCTCTCATTGAGAAAGGTAATATATGTCTTTTATTTTATTATTTCAACTGGACAAACGGTTTCCTCAGAAGGCCGATATCTCGTCATTCATGTGGATTCAACATTCAGGAGCAGGGGTTTTCAGCTCGGAGCTTTTACTAAATGGTATAGTCATCCAGAAGCTGGAGTATGAGAGGTTAGTAGTACACCATTTGTACTCTCCTTTTTTCTTTCTTTTTTTTCTGAAGGGCACCATTTTGTACTCTCTCATCACGTACAGTTAACCACTTTCCTGAGTCCAACTTTCTGTTGTGTTCCTCCTATCTCCAGACATCGACTCTTTTTGAATCATGTTAGACAAACCCGCTCGACAATATGGTTAAGACACAAAGATGGAGGCCGGTTTCTTCCTGTCAGCAAGTGTGCATAGCTATTTCATCAGCTCTTTGTTGAGGGATTTCATTAAATTAAGAGCTAAGTTAATGGTCCCGGGTTAAGATAATGCAGGGTGTATTGTATGTATCATATTCATCTCTGCAGTTATCTTTTCTTTCCCTTTTTTG
Source organism: Phoenix roebelenii (assembly GCA_025769935.1). Lineage (NCBI taxonomy): Eukaryota > Viridiplantae > Streptophyta > Magnoliopsida > Arecales > Arecaceae > Phoenix > Phoenix roebelenii. The sequence continues at coordinate 4,054,204 of JAOXJJ010000001.1, forward strand.
TCCTATGAAGATGTAAATTAGGTATTCGTTTTCTAATTATAACGTTTAGTCCTCTCCAAGAGGAATTTTGTTATATCTGTACCTTTCTCTGCATGACCTGTAATCATGATTTTCTTCCTAAGGTGAAAAAGGTGAGTTTCCTAATGATTAGCTTGTATTGTATTGAGATGGTTGTTTCTTTCCTTTTTTTCCTTGAATTTTTCCCTGGAGAGGTTGTGATGCTATGGATCATCTTGCCTCCATCCTTTGTTTTCCTTTTCCCCCCTTGCTCTCTGATATTAGATTCCTTTCTATTCAGTCGAACAAAGCGGACAAAATGCTACTCATATGGTTCCTTTGGCTAATTACAGAGTACGGTAATGAAAAATTTTTTGTGCACGCTAAGCAGGGGCTGGCAATATCCAGAGTTCTATTGAAAGAGGTGATTCTTGTGAGCAGGTCGTTTTGGTGCCCAGAACCTTGAAGTAGGAGGGTACGCCAAGTAAGAGATTGGCCCTTTAAATGCTGAAGTTATCTTTGTGAATGCTCCTCGTCGGTTTAAAGGTGTAATCGGGGCCAAATCTACTTTGAGAGCATCTACTCGCTTTGCCATGGTGCGTTTTGTTCCATTCCGTAGAGTAGCGGCTAGTTCTTTCCAAGGACAAGTCTCCCCACAGCAAACTTGGCGAACGCCTGGATGGTTGCCTCTTGCATGCCTGCTCCAGTAGGTGTGATGATAGGACCGGGGAAAGCATATCGCAGGTGTAAGATTGATTGATAGGAAAGCATAGCGCCCCCTCTAGAGCAACATAATGATAAAAAACTTCGAACTTGGCCCCCATAAAAACTCAAATTTCTCCCTCGAGATAATATGAAAGAAACAAATATCAGGGGTATGAATTGTTTGCTCTTGAATTCTCATGGTTCTAAGCAAAAATTATAGCTTCCATATTGATATTAATTTATACAGGCATCTCTCTTTTTTTCAATAAGTATTTCAATCAGACGTCAAATTGACTGTAGAGAAAAAGAAGAAGAAGAGAAAAAAAGCGGACGACCTCAACTTTAGAACAGATCTGATGAGGAAGTATTGTTCCATGGAAGGGAAAAGAGTCAAGCATCTGGTTGAAGGTCTGGCCATGTAGACATATTACATATTACCACTAGGGGTGGCAATCGGATCGAATGAGGCATAAACAGGTCGGGTCAGATACAAGTCGGGTCAGAAAATTATAAATCTGAATCCGACCTATTTATTAAACAGGTCAGGAATTACAACCTGAACTCGATCTATTTAATAAACAGGTTACCTGACCCGACTCGTTTAAAATCTGTTTAAGGAAAGAAAAGGGTGGGGGCTGGGAGGATGGGAGAAGAAGAGATTAGAGAGAGAGAGAGAGAGGCAGGAGGGTAAAGGAGAGAAAAAACCCTAGCTCATCTTCTTCCCCGATCGGCTTCTCTCGCCACGGCTGCGCTCGAGCCACCACCCCGCACCGCCCGCGGCCCTCACCTTGCCGCGTCTTTGCCGGAGCTTCGCCGGTCGAACCACTGCCTCGAGATCTGCTGCGACCGCCGCTCTGCCGCTGTTGCAGTGCCGGACCGAGCTGCCACCGCTGAGTGCCATTGCCTCTGTCGAGCGCCGCTCCGCCGTCTCTGCCGCTCCGCCGCTCCGCCGCTCGGATCTGAAAGAATAGATGCCCTACAAGCCAATCGCAATATGAATTGCGAAGGGTTTTCTTTTGATTTTCCAAATCATGTACATGACATTTTGAATATGAATAAAGGCATTGTGTTATCATATGTTGTTGATTATATTTGTGATAACTCCTTCGATTAGGGCAATGGTTTTGAGGCTACGATGAGATCATACTAGTGAGACCTAAAACCCAAAAATCCTAATCTTAAATATTCCCAGTCGTTGGTACATTAAGTCGAAGATCAATATTACCGAAAAGACTGGCACACCTTATGTATGCTCGATGTAGAGGATGATTGATCTCACAATCACTTGTGTGAGATACTAATACAAAGATATGGGTGCTCATTAGAGGAATGAGTTCACTGAATTGACCTACAAAGAGAAATCTTATGAAATCTTACTTACATATCAAAAGATGGTTCTCTTAGTGGGAGTTGTGCAACTGATCTTTTGACCTGAGATCACCCTAGTATCTTGTGCACATAAATCCATATTTTGGTTTTCACTCGTTCATGATAATAAGTTGTGTACGAGGTCTTCTGGATATGGTAGATTGTGTACGAACGTTATGAGTAGATCAACAAGAAATTAATCACTTCTAGTAAGAGAAGATCGCATTCTATTTATTCTAATCGTATGATAATTCAGGAAGCCTTTGATCAAAGCACAATGAAAATTAGAAAGAGTTTCTAATATTTCATTATTCGAATTATCATTAGAAGATTAAGAAATATATGAATACGAAATTGAGTTTGACATATATTTATACTCATATACATATTCGGGATGCAGTTTGATTAAAGAATTGAATTACACGGTAACTTGCCACTGAAGGGTATTTTTGGCATTTTCACCAAATTTCATATTTTTCGGGTAGACATGACATATTGCTAGACATCAATCTTGTCTTATAGCTTTGATCGAATTAAAGAGATTAATTCGATCACCAATTAGAAAGGATTCTAATTGTTAGTTTGGGTTCGCGCAGTTTGGACTTAAATCGATTAAAAGAGTTCTAATCAAGTTGGGTCAACTCGCACTCACACCTATTGC
>JAOXJJ010000001.1:4064219-4088060 GCA_025769935.1 Phoenix roebelenii
ATGTAATCTAGGGTTTGATTCTGGTACGGGTCTGCAGATTCCTTTTTCTTCCTTTCAGTGAGATATCCGTTGTTTTTCCCCCTAAATCAGTAGGGTTTACAATGAATTTAAGTTAAGAATTTTCTTATCTGGTCTGATTTCTTCAAGCGCTATATAAGCAATTTCCTTTTCTTTATGATGATATTAATTTCTCGATGCATTTGTGGAGTACGATAAGTATGCTACTTTTGTATCATTCAGAGCGAATTCCGCTATCTATGAGATGTTACTGGATTTTAACTATCTTCAGAGAAAAATTAAACTATTTTGTCATAGTTTTTGCTGAATGTTTTGTTTGGTTGAATTGGTACTACTAGTATGTGCACCTGCAATGCATGTGACAGTTTCAAGAGGCAGGTGTGCCTGATTGATGGCTGTTATACTATCAAAATGTTTTTACCATGAATTTTGTAATCTGTATTAGTTGATAAATGTGCTCCTAGTCTTTGGTTAATGCATGTGATGCATGTGACTGATCCGACAAGCACAATTGTGATTTGTGTTGTTGTTGTCGTTGCTGTTCTTGCTGTTGTTTAGGGATAAACACCCAGTTCTGGTTAATTGCCTTTCTGCTTGTTCTCTGATGTACTCCGCCATGTTTAATTTATCAAAGTAAGGTCCCTTAGTTAATATTTTAGACTACTAAATTTGGAGTTTTAGGGCACTTGTCTTTTGCAAAATTCAGTAGAGCTAACCCATTTCCTTGGCAAGTAGTGCTTTGACACTGTTTACCTTAATCATGTGAACAGCCAAAATCATGAATTGATAGTGAAATCAACCATCATGAGGAAGCAAACATGCGACTTTCTTAGTCAGAAAGCAATAAAAATTGTGTTATATTAGACTTTGAGAATCATAATAAAGTAAAGATTTGAACTGGAACCTTCATTACGACCTTTCCTACTTTATGGTTCTGAATTCGTGCATATTTTTCGTGGTCCTACTGGCTTTTACTGATCGAAAGCTTTACGATTGTTTTAACATAGTTTTCTCGCCTTATGTGTAACTATCTCTAGCATCTAGCTAAGATCACCATGCCCATTTGTTGCACATTTCAACTTAAGTCTAGGGAATAATCAAGTCATGTACATTAGTTTTTCTTCCTCTGGCGCAATTTTTTTTCCTTTGATTTCAGGATCAGTCATTCATGGTTAAGTTGCACATGTTTTATCAATTATAACTGTAAACATGTGATGCGCGAATGAAAGTTGTATTCTATCTTGTACCATAGACTCATGAAGGTACACACTCTTCCAGCTAGACTCAAAAGTATAGTAGAAATAGCTACTATTTCTCCACCTTGTTTGTTTCATGGAATGTTGCTGAGTATATATGCTTCTCAATCTATTTAAATGGCTTGTATATTCCTGAAATCATTTTTACTGTTGTCTAGTGTTGTTAAAGGGCACACCTAATCTGTACCTGAATCACAATGCATGCCCTGGTGCATGCTCAATGCCTTGCCTACCTCAGGCCGAGGCCTCAAAAAGCTGACCTTCTCTGCACCTTGCTAAGGTGCTGTGGCATAAGGCATCCTTTTAGTGCTATATCGATGTTTATGACTCTGAATGGTTGCAAATGTGTTGTCTTGTGTGCTTTGATGAGCGGGTGCATATGTGTTTGTCTAGATGTGTTTTCTGTTTCTATGTGCATGTGTATGATTGCCTGTGGGTGGCTGAAATTATATTCTTGTGTTTGTATGTGGATTTTTTGTGTATTCTGTTTGTTTATTATTGATATTTTTATATCAAACATATTTAACGTCATCAAGTCATTACATCTATATACATGTGCATAAATTATATATTGCATTTATAAATACAAAAACACATATAAATCATGCATAGACCTGTGCAGAAACCAGCCTGGCCTGATTTTTGCTGGTCATGGGCTTAGTTTTTTTTGGCCCGATGGGCTGGTAGGGCCTAATTTTTGAGCCCAAGATCGGGCTTGCCCATTTCAAACCCAGCTTGGTCTAGCACAATCTAGTGAGTTTCTCCCTCCCCTCTCAGCTGTCATGCTATTACCTCCGTCCCCACCTCGACTTCCTCTCTCTCCCTTTGCTTCCTCTCTCTTCTTAGTCATCCTCCTCGATGGCTGGCGTCCTCCAATCGTCCTCTCTCTCTAGGCGCGAGCTAGAACCCCTCTCTCTCCCTTAGGTGCCCCTCTCCCCCCAATTTTCAAAACCTCTACCATCTCTCGCCTTCAATCGGTCCAGGCTTAATCGGGTTGGAATGAACCCAGTCCGGTCAAGCAGGTCAAGCCCGACCTGCCCAACCTATTCATGCTTGGTTTATATCATACCACTCTTAGGCTGGTCTCAGGCTTGATAAATTTGCCTTGATACTAGACAGGCCCAGCCCAAACCCAACTCGGCCCGGCCTATGCTGATGTCTAATCATCCATATACATGATGCACATGTTTGTAACTTTATATGCATATACATGTATATCTGTATGTATAAAAAATTGTATATAGAGATATGTTCATACATGTATCTCTAAACATATATGTGCAAATACATATATGAATTCATGATGTTGAACATATCTGATAATAAAACTAACACAAATAAACACAATGTACGAACAAAATCACAAACAAATACACACTCACGCAAGCACATGCATGGTGTGCACCTTCTGTTGTGTCTTGCACCTATGTTGCAGGAGACCTCGACGAGCTGGTGTCTTTTGTGCCTTGAATGACTTTGCTGTCCTCAGTCCACAAATAATATGTGAATTACTCTATCCACAAATAAAGTGTAATATGTGTGAATGATGTTGCGCAGAGTTCTCTGGAACTTGAAACTAATTGTGGAGGTTGTTGCAACAGGAATCTTTAGGGGCTGTCTATTGTCTATTAAGGATAAATTGATGAATATAGACTCAAATACCAGCTTATAGCAGAATTTATGTTAGCTAGTTCCTTACGAGATTGTCCATAATTTCTCTTTGTTTCCCTTGCAATCCAATGTTGGGTTGGTTTGAAGTGTAAACCATTGTTTGTTCTCTTTGGTCTAATTACCAGACAAACCATTGGGCTGGTTTGCAGTGTAAACCACTATTGGTTCTTATTGGTCTATTTAGCAGACAAACTAGCGGTATCAATTGACTTGACCTAGTACAAGCTAGTACAGACCAGTCTGAGCTAAAACTATTAGTGCGTATAAAGACTTATCTGTGTGTGTTATTTTGAGTTATAACCTTTAGAGTAAGATGTTTTTTTGTCATTTCATTTCAACATTTGATGAAGAAGGAAAAGAGGGAAGAACCTGACGAGAAGAAGAAATAAAAGTTAGAGAAAACAAGGTTCACTTAGAAGTGTGAAGGTGTTTTCTTTACTATAGGAATGTGACGGACTCATATATAAGGAAAGTGCATTTGAAAGTATAATCAGTAATTCATTACAAAGTCAGAAAAATTTCTGAATTGATGTTCTAGATTTGCTAATTGCTTGCTGTAGAAATGATAAGGAGGTTTGTTTTATCTTTCCTACATGTTTAATGATGAAGTTTCCTATTCTTATTTTCTAATTTTTTAAATAGTTTTAACTTTTAACCCTTAGTTTATACCGACATATATCAGTTTGTACATGTTACCAAGGTTGGTGGAACTATCCCGAATCGGGCGGTTCCGCCCGTTCTGAGCCGTACGGGTGGGTCATTGGTACGGTTCCAGCTATAGAAATGAGATGTGTGCTGGAGCTGGAGAGGGAGAAGGAAAGAGAGCGAGCGGGGGAGGGAGGGAGGGAGAGGGAGATGTGGTGGACGCCAGCGGGGGGCCGGCGGAGGCCGCAGCCGGTTCCCCCTATTTCGAACCTCTGCCTCCTGCCGCGGCCTCCACATCCGGTCTGGGTGTCGGCCCTCTGCCTTCCTCCGCCACCCTCCTTTCTCCTTCCCTCTCTCCCCTGCTCGCTCTATCTTTTTCTCTCTTTCCTTCTCCTTCTCCCTCTCCGATAACGGATTTTGTTTCCGTTGCCGGAACCGTCCCGGTCCGCCGCCGGGACAGCTCGGTATAACCGGAACGGTCCAGTTTGAGACGGTTCCGCCGGCTATAGTGTTGCAGTAGCTTTTTATATATTGCAATTAACAATGATTTTGTGGTATCGCATGGCATTGTGTCACTGTATGACTGACCAAGATCTGAAATATTCATGAAAACAATAAGTGGACCTATAATATGTAAAGCTCATCCTCAAAATGAATAAACTTAATCTAGAACTAGGCAACCAAACTGTTTCCTTTTTCTATTATTTTTCTCATTTTTTTTAAATCTAATTGGAGAATTTCTTTTCTTAATTTTGTAATACGTGGTTAGTGGGTTCTGAGTTTTGTGACCGTTTGGAGTGAAACAGAGTTCTGTCACTTTCTGGAATACTATGCTAGATCAGTACTGGACAAAGTCTGATATTTAGTTCCATTGTTGTCGTCTGGCATTGCTCTTGTACATTTACTTCCCTTTAATCTGTGTTGTTAAATATAACTGACAGGAGAATGAGTAGTCATAGTTGCCCCTTGAATATTAAACAATTTGAGTATCAGTTCTAATGTCAAATATGATTGAAGTGTCCCCTTCCATTGAAGTAGATAGAGATCTTCTGTTACAGGTTATAACCCATTACGCCTGGCAATCATAGCTAGCAGATTAAACTATGGCCCCAGGAAGTAACAAGAGAAAAGGTGGGAATGCCATTGAAGTATCAAAGAAAGCACCATCTGAAACAAGAACATCCCAAGCACTGAAGCCTGAAACAAAAATTGCAAAGAAAGATCCAAATCAGAGCTTGGCCAAAAAAAAAGAATCCAAAAGATCTCCAGAGGTTCAAGTAAAACCTGAGAATAAGAATGAAGACTACAAAAACAAAGAAAAAGATGTGGCCAATAGAAAAGAGAATGGAAAGACACAGGGAAAGGACCACAGAGATCAAAATGATGAAGAGAAGCTTGGTGGGCTGATATTCATGTGCAATGGAAAAACCAAACCTGATTGCTTCCGTTACATGGTCATGGGTTATCCACCGAACCAGCAAGAGCTTGTAAAGAGTATCAAGCCTGGTCTAAAGCTCTTCCTATATGATTTTGATGTTAAGCTTTTGTATGGCATCTATAAGGCATCATCTGCAGGTGGGATGAAACTTGAGCCATCTGCTTTTAATGGGTCCTTTCCTGCACAGGTGCACTTCTTATTTAGCTTTTCCTATCTGTAGTACTACTTTATAGTAAATACTGCTGAAAATAAACCAACTTATGCATTCGGAGGCACATGGCAGACTACAGAATGACAAGCACTGCTCTCTTATTTTCCTTGTGAAAATCTCTAATATCTTCCAAATATTTTGGCAGGTCCATTTTGAGGTTCACATGGATTGCTTGCCTCTACCAGAAAGCGTCTTTAAGAAGGCAATCGAGGACAATTATGAAGGCAACAAGAATAAGTTCAACATTCAACTAACTGTCCAGCAAGTGAGGACCATCTTCTTTTCAGAAATCACGAATCGTGCAGTCATCTTTGCCGCTCTTCTTCTTGGCTTTATTTTATCTTGGACCTTTTCTTTTCCCTCCTTTCTTTCCTCAATTTCATAACAGGAAAACTTCCTTCACAGGTTTGTCTGACAGTAGGTTTGATGTGACATTTTACAGGTGAAGAAGCTTACTGTGCTATTTCGCTCTTCTCCTAAGCTCCAATCGAATATTGAGGCCCATGCTCGTACTCCACAGCCAGCTCCAGTCCCCGCACCACCAAGGACTACTAGGCCATCAGTAGAAGCACCTCTGCATATGCACCAAGAGACATTGGCCAGGGGTCCATATGGCCTTGATAAAGCCAGGAGCTACTATAATGCACCCCCTTACAAGGAGACTCCGCCAAGGGACTCTGTTCTATATGATCATCTTTCTCGCACTGAGGAGCATCGAGAATATGGTCTCAAGCAAGATCTCCCAATGCCTGCTCCTGCTTCCATGTCAGACTTGTCCCATGGAAACTGGGATGCTGCACCACCAAGGTCTTTTATACCAACAGTAGAAGCTCCCCTGCATCCATACCCAGAAACATTGGCCAGAGGTCCATATGCCTTTGATGAAGCCAGGAGGTATTACATGCCGCCTTCACACCTACAGACCTCTTCAGCACCAAGTGATTTTGCTCGACCTGATCCGCTTTCTCTGACTGACGTGGAGTATCGGAAATATTGTCTGAGGCGAGAACCACCTTCACACATACAGACCTCTTCAGTACCTAGTGATTTTGTTCAACATGATCCTCTTTCTGTGACTGAGGTGGAGTATCAGAAATATGGTCTGAGGCGAGAACCTCTGATACCAGCTCCTGCTTCCTCCATCTCTGCTCCTTCAACGTTAGACGTGTCCCATGGAAACAGGGATCTTAATTATCCTTATGAAACTGTGCCATATCAATCTAGTAGAGCGCTATATCAAAATCCTTTGGATTATCAGACAGATCTCTCCCAGAGGAGAGTGGATGAGACACAGTATAGGTTACTGACGGTGGCTGAACTTCCACTTTCCCGACCAGCATCTCGTCTTACCGACTTGTATGGTGTATCCAGGCAAGGTGAGGTTGAATATGGAGAGCAGGTCATTGAGCCTGAAAGATTGCATTCTACTCGTGCAGCTGATTCTCTCTCAGATTACAACCAGAGATACCGACATCTAGATAGCAGGACCGAAGTTCAGTCCCTGCCTGTATCATCTCGATACTCCTTTACTGGCCTTCTTATTCGTACAGATGAGTCTTCGAGGTAGCCTGAAACAGGAAGATCCTGCCATTGCTTAAAGACTAAAGGCATTTGGTGCAATGTCCTGGAAAATGCCAATTCCAGGCACTTTGTTCGCTTATTGGATATTCTATGTATTGGTACATGCTCAGAATGTAGTATTCTATATTAAATTATTAGATGACTGAGCCCCTACACTTGTCCTGTTAGCAATATTTATGGGCTGCAAGTATCTTATCTGCTGCGTCAGTGCTAAAAGTTCTCTTAAAATTTTTATTTGGAACTTGATCATTCAGTCTGTTGACAGAAGTTGCCAATATGCTTGTTACATTTATTCTGATCCTGTATTGCAATTGTCCAATGGGGCAGAGTGGTCAGCCAACATAGTACATAAAACTGAATTAAAATTGTGCTTATGGCTTGGGTATCAGAACTGAATTCCTATATTACATGAATGTGATAGGACTTTCTGTTGCTGTTTGTCGAGTATGCTTCTACACCAAAAATAGATTCACAAATGATCTAAAATGAATAGCTTTCATAAAATGGCTATTTGCTTTTCCAGGAAACTTGCTCTGCTAAAATTGGCAAGTCATTAAACCTGAAAAATCTACAGAAGTTTCATAAAAAATAGGTAATTCTCTTTATTTTCATGAAATGTGCTTCACAAAAAAATCCTGTTTTATTATTATGTGGTCTAAAAATACCTATGTGCATCCAATCAGTCGGAGGTAGCATCCATAGACAAGTTTAATGTCCTTTCATTGTCCTACGCTATTTGTGTGCTCTTGTCGAAGACTGGATGCAAGTAAATACGGGTTGGAAAACAATAATATGCATTGATTTAAGCCTCTTTCTCTGTCCACCCATTTCAACAACTTAGCCTAAATATAAACTTAGCCAAGAGCCCAACTTTTTACCCAGTGTATTTCGAAACTTGTTATCTTTTGATTTTTTTGTGTATTTATACCTGATTGCATGAGGCATCCATTTAAAAGAAAAGAAAAGAAGAAGAGGGAGAAAGAGAGCTCCCAACCTTTCCAATCCTGCCCTAGTCCAATCCAACCACCCAAAGAACTGTCGCCTTAACGGCGTCATTTATTTCCATTTTCCCTCCCTTTTATTTATATTTTGCTAATAAATTTTAGATGGATAATGATAATTATGGTATTAACGGTCGTTAAGGCGTCATCGTATCCAGGAAATGGTACGTGTGTATGGTGGCGCAGACCAAACCGATTCCTCAAACCTCTCCGGGCCAGAGGAGGAATAACGAAAACAAGAGTTCATTGTTAAAAGGAGGAATAGCAAAGCAGTTTTCTTATCAAAGTGGAGGAATAGATCATTTCCATCAGGAGGTATGCTTATTCCAATATCGATATTCCTGGTTATATATTTCTTGAAATTGGAGTAATCTGAGCTACCTTGTTTTCTCAGATGTTTCAAGTTTGTTTTTTTTTTTTTTGGCGCAATTCTTGGATGATTTGCAGGGCTTATGGAAAGTGAAGGGAAGCAGAGATCTGACGTGTCGTATGCCCTTTACCACTTCTCCACCAGTGGTGCAGCGGTTGCAGTTGCCACCGCCGTCACCCATCCTCTAGGTTTTTTTTTTTTCTTGTTCCTATTCTGGCATCTTGATTTGATTTCATTTTCTTCTGGATTTTATATGAAGTGGATTGGTCTAGTGATTGATAAATGTATCTGGATTTTTTGGAACTTCTAAACTGGAATCGAAGAATAAATGTTATGATTGGTACGACTTTTTAAGATTGAAACCACCTTTAGTGCACTTCAATGATGGAGTTCTCTGCACTGTCCTGTAGGAATGGTTATGGATGTGAATAAAATGTGGATGCTGTGAATTAAAGTTGAGTCCATATAGGGTTTTTTTTTTTAGAGATGACCGTTATTTTATAGGATTTATATAGCTTTGCATGTATTCGTATTGTTTTTGATTTTTTCAAAGATTCCTATTAACTCTTATTTTTCTTATCATTCATATAATTTGGGATGGGCCATGGTAAGTCAAAATCCCACCACAATTTGTGCATATCGTTTGCTCGTGATGCCCAAAGTGCATACTTAAATCATGTTTTGATCTTTGTTTTCTTTTTCTTCATATTTCTTCTTCTTCTTTTTGATGATAACTCAGAATCTTTTAACTATTTTTTGATGCTGTGGGATGTTCAAGAACCTTTGGTTATATGAGAAATACGATTACAAATGCATGTTGTCATGGATACGTACATAAATTTTTAAAAATTGACTCTGAATAATCAAAAGCCATTGAATAAATACATGTAAGGGGGGTATAATTTAATTAGACAATTGACTTCTAATTGTAATTTATTTAGACAACTTGAGAGAAGATTTAGTTCCAAAATTGCCTACACAACATAGCAAATCTTTTTTAAAACCTGTTGGAAAGCAAAAGGATTCCTGTGGGATATTTAAAACATTCTTTATTCCACCATGGTTATCTGGAAATTGTCATCAAGTATTTATATCATAAACACATTTAGATGAATCGATACAAGTCTTATGATTGAAAACCATCATTTAGAGCCCCTTTAGTAAACAAATGTCTTTGTCTTTCCGCTGGACACAAAAGACAAATGGCTACGAAATTTGTGTCAAGTAAATGCTACTTCCCTTAAGGATGGATGCCCTTCCCTTGAGGAGTTGGTCGACTACGGTTGATGCTGTGGCAGCAGAGGGACTACGGGTGTGCGACCTCCTCGCACCAAGAGGGGCAGAGTGGGATGAAGCTAGGCTTCGATAGTTGTTTTGGGCGCATCTTGCTAAGAGGGTCCGGTCCCTCCCGGTTCCGATTTGTGCGGGACCAGATATCCGAGTTTGGAGCACCTCGTGCAGGACCAGTGTTTTAGGGTGGGAGATTTCTCCTGAGTTATCCGGCGAGAGCACGAGCCAAGGCCGGACTACACTTGGATTTGGAGGTTCGGACTTCACCCGAGGGCAGCACTCTTCTAATGGAAGGTGATCTGGAAACACCTTCCAACGAGATCGACGCTGAGTAGACGTGGTTTGAGGATCCCTCCTGACTGCGGGAGGTGTGGTGTCGATGAGACAGTGGACCACGTGCTATTTCGGGATGCATGGGCGAGGTTGACGTGGCAGTGGGCAGAGTCTCCGCGGGAGGCCTGGAGTCGGAGGGTACAGTTTTAACAGGTGATTCGCTAGAGGTCGGGTAGCCCACAGACACGCCAGAAAGCTGTCAGAGCGACTTGCACAACATACCAGATTTGGCTGGCAAAAAATGCTCGTATTTTTGGTGAGCGCAGGATGTCACCGAGGTTTATGGCGGAGTACGCTCGGGCGCAGACGGCGGAGATCAGTCACACCTCTTCTGATAGACCTTTGGCAGCTCAGGATACTTGGGGTTGCCACTCTGCTCAGGCAACCTCTCATATGGTGTTCATCTGGGAGTTCCCACTTCCTAGCTTCCTCAAGGTTAACTTCGATAGGTCTGTTTTGGACGGAGGCACGAGGGGAGGTGCGGAGTTTGTCATACGAGATCCGAACTCCAAGGTGGTGGCAGCGGGCGGCTGCTAGTTATTCGACATTTCGATCCCCAGGGTAGAGTTGAGGGCTGGTGGGCGGGTCTTCGACATACACAGTGAATGCTACAGGCCAACTCGGTTATCCTGGATGGTGACTTGGCCACGGTGATCAGTTGGATCCAGGAGGTCCGAGGGATGTGGGCTCAGACCACCCTTTGTTTTGGGACATCTGGATGATGACGAGGGATGGTGGGGTTTTTCAGGCCAAGCATATTTTTAGAGGGGCCAACGGGGCCGTGGATTGGGTGGCCGCTTATGTGGCTAATCATTCTAGGAGCACATTGTGGGCAGGAGAGGGAGAGTTGCCTCGGGCACTCCGTGATCTTTTAGTTTTTGATTTCATTGGATGTATTCGTACACGTATTATATGAAGAACCTGCCAAAGCAAAAAAAAAAGAAAAAAAAAACGCTACTTTGGTGCCAAGAACAAAATTAAGTCAAATTCCTGAAATGGATGGAAAGCATATGTTTAAGGAGTTCTCATCACTGTTGACTTCATCAATGCTGACAATATTTAAAGAAGTGAAATTTGATTTGGTCTATATTTCCTAGTGTACTAGATATCTACTGGAATTAGACACAAGTAAATGATGTTGCATAAAGAAAGAAGTAGGAGCAAGACTTAAACATAGAAGGGGTGTTTCAGTTATTAGATTTTCTAAAGACTGATTTCAATGACATGGTACCTTGGTAACTGAAATTTAACAAAGGCAAACACCATGTTGCTCTATGTTGATTGAAGATTTAAAGTTACATTTCTAAAGCTGAAGGAAGTGAAAGTGGGTCATAGACGTACACAGAGTGGAGCAATGTTACATGGGCCTTATGTCCAGTTCAATTTTCTACATTGTACATGTATAGGTGAGTCTGATACACATCCAACAGTTTGGTTACTTAACAAATTCTTTTATTGCAAAGCCTAAAGACTGCTCAAGGTTTGGGCTCTTTAGCTATGAGTTCAATCCACCATAATGACGTTGGAAATGAGCTCTTGCTATTGGAGCTTGGTTAAGGATAGAGGTATTAAAAAACTTTTAGAAATGTCATATGATTCATCTATAATTTGGACGACTATGCCATTGCTTAGAACTGCAACTCTGGCATTTTAAGTTTTTTGAGGCATATAGAAGATAACATGGTAAACATGTTTTTAGTATTTTCTCATATTTTTAATATTTAATATCCCTTGTTTGAAATTGTATACACCAAGTGAACTATCTTACCTGCTGATACATGTGTAAAATGAAACTGGTGGTGCAGATGTTCTCAAAGTTAGACTTCAGATGCAGCTTGCCGGTCAAAGAGGAAATTTGGTTGGGATGGTATCTTCCATGGCTGCTAGCTGTCTCAGGAAGCTTTTAGATTTCTTTCTTCTGATATTGGAGATAGTTGCTAAACATAATCTTTGAAACCTGCAGGGAGAACTTTCTGCACAAATAATAAAAAGCGAAGGGCCTCGGGCACTATATTTGGGCCTTGGACCTGCATTGACTAGGTCTGTCCTTTACGGAGGTCTTCGGTTAGGCTTATATGATCCTTGCAAATATATTTGTGACTACATGTTTGGGTCAACTAATTTCCTTGTAAAGGTTGCATCTGGAGCATTTTCTGGTGCGATAGCAACTGCCTTGACCAATCCGACGGAAGTTTTAAAGGTAGAATACTGCACACTCTGAATTCTTTGGAAAAATGTTGTTATAATCCTTACATAATGGAGAATTCTCTTTACCTGTGCATTTATGCAGGTGAGGTTGCAAATGAACTCAAACGCCAGAAGGGGCCCTATTAGAGAGATGCATAAAATCGTGGCAAAGGAGGGCATAAGAGCACTTTGGAAGGGTGTTGGCCCAGCAATGGCCAGAGCCGCTTGTTTGACTGCATCACAGATGGCAACATATGATGAATCCAAGCAGGTTTAGCTCTTCATCAGATGCTCCACCTTTTTTTCTCTACTTATTAGAAGGCATTTTCCATTGTTTTCAAATATTTAATTGAACAATACTCTTTATCCTTTTTTTTTTACTTAGGCTTTTGCTTGTGTAGATAACTTCATTTACTTTTCTCCGATTCAGGCCTTGCTCAAATGGACACCCCTTGAAGAAGGTTTCCATCTACATCTCATGTATAGGGAATTCCTGGTTATTTTTTGTTGTCTAGATCTGCAAAGTATATTCTGAAGCTGCGTTTAGATTAGAATGCTTAGAAATAACTAATATCAGTCTGTGCCTATATGAAGCTCAAGTTGCATAGCTGGAACAGTCGGAAGCCTTGTAACATCACCAATGGACATGATCAAAACCCGCCTTATGTTGCAACAAGAATCCAGGGGTGTCAGAAGTTACAGAAATGGATTCCATTGTGCTTACCAGGTATTAAACAGAAGGCGTCACGATGCAAAGTTTTTCTGCACATTGAGCAATATTTCTCATATGCATTTTGTGTTGAATATCAAGTATAAGTTGGTACAATCCTGTAGTCTATTCATTTTATTTGCTCGTTAGTGGCCTGGCCTTATTGCCCATTGAGGTCTGTGCAATGACAAAATTGTGTATATGGATAAATATGAAGTCATCATCATCATACAATCACAGCAACCCACCTGGGTAGCTAGCATATTTACATGAAAAATTATACTGCATTTCATAATCATTACCAGTTGGAAACCTGCAATCGTAATGCTCGATTAAGATGTAATTCAAAAACATCAAATTGTTTGATTTGTAATTTCTGATTTTCTTTTTTAGAATTAGGATGGGTGGAAGCCTGGCTGAAAATTGAAATGAAAGTGGGATAAAACCTACCTAAAAGCCAATACTGGCTTTAACTCTCGCTGACTTCCTAGAAGCCAGATATTTTTGGGTTGCAGAATACCTTCTTCCAGAATATAATGGTGGTTGAGATCAAGTAATAGAGATATATTAAGGATGTGAAGTATGTGAACAGTATCAACAACTCCTACATGGTCATTGTAGTCCATCCAAAGGCCAACAAATTGCTGAGTTAAGACAAATGTATAATAAAAATGTATGAATGATTACAAGGAACCTATGCAGCATGCTGAGAAGTCTTAAATTTATACTTTACCTGTGAAAGCACTAATGGGCTTGAATTTGTAGTGTAGAATTTGTAAGTAAACAGTATAATTTATATTTTTGGAGAAATATATTTGATATAGATACAGTCACGAGATGTTTTTATTATACATTTTGTATGAATCAGACTCATATCTGTCATGCTACTGAGGGCAACATAAAAGGAAGCAATAGATAAATTAATCTTGAGGTAAGGGAGGTTGGATCTCCATTTGCATCTTCCCCTAATTAAGAATTAGTTGTTTTCTGGGAACTTTTAACCAAACACTGCCTTTGTTGATCTTAGACCAAAATGAGTGAAGTGTTGACATTTGATCTTACTGCAAAAGGCTTAAGTATGCTTCTCATTTGAGAAAACCTTAAAGTCCATCTCCAATGTCTTGTGGATGTGATTTCAACAATTTCTTCTTTAAGTAACATTCTGTAATTTTTGAAGAAGACTAAGAAAAGTGTTATAATGCATGTCAACAATCTAATTTTGGGTCGGTTGTGCTTTAGCCCACTATATGGACAGAAATACATTACTGATCTAATAACCATGTACATCATCACCTGTTATATAGAATAAAAATCTTACTTTTTTTACTTTTTATTTTTTTATTGATACAACGGCAGCTCACACTCGACGGGTGTGGATGCGGCCAACAAAATCAGAAAGCAAAAGACTAGATAAGGATTCCGGCACTGCACCGTGATCCATCCATACGAAACCTCCAGAGTGGTAAGCTGCAAAGGAAGCAACCCAGTCGGCGGCACCGTTTGCTTTCCTATAGACGTGCATGGCCTGATGGGAGCCATACTCCTCTAGTAATATACGAATGTCGTAGAGCAACGGTTTGCCCTCACTTGCGCGTCTCCGGTCCTGGATCCAATCGATCACCGTGACCAACTCCCCCTTGAGGAGGAGCCGGTCCGTGCCCAGTGTTCGCCGGGCATAGAAGATACTCTTCAGGCGGCTCGCCGCCACTAGTATGGCGTCGTGATCCCTGATAACGAAGCCTGCACCTCCGCATCTTCCGTCGTCAGCCACGCTACCATCGAGGTTCACCTTCAGAAAGCCAGGAGTGGGGGCACCCAGGATACGAGCACATACTTGGATGCTGCATGAGAAGGAAGGAGCCCTAGATGTTCCTGGCCAACTCAGTAGGTGAAACCTCAGTGGTACCGATGAACTCCGCCGCATGCAATAGCGCTCTAATCGCCACCACCTTCGATTGCGGGTTGCTGCCCTTGAAGACTTGAACATTCTTATCCAGCTAGTAGTGGTAGGCCAGATAGGTAGCACGAGTCCCCCTCTCCTCCACCCCAGACCTTGTGCTGAGGCCTCTAGAAAGCGAAGGAACTCCTCGATGGATACCCACCTGTGCCACTGGCCACGATGGACCAAGGCACACCTCCAAATCTGACTGGCCCGTGGGCACACGATGAGAGCATGGTAGATGGACTCCTCCACCTCCAGACAGGCCACACAAGCTGCAGGACGCCTCACTCTCCGCCGCACCAACACGCCCCTGGTAGGTAAGCATCCGCAGGCCACTTTCTATAAAAACAGAGCAATACGGGGGTGGATGCGCATCCTCCAGATCCATCCACCATCAATCTGCCGGGACACTGATCCCCCAGCCATCCTCGAGACGTCATGGGCGCTCACTGTCGTCCTCCTAGTCAAGCTCCATATCCTCCTATCCGTTGTCACCCCATCAGGGATCAGCAGGGATAGTACTCGCTCGGCAGGTTGCTCACCAAAAATCCACCTAACGAGATCCGAGTCCTACTTCCGCTCCCTCCGGACAAACATGTCACAGACTCTACGACCCTCCAACCACCCGTGGTCGATCAGTGTGGACTAGCCCTGCAATGTATCCTCGGATAGCCACCTGTCCTCCAAGATATTGATGGCCCGACCATCCCCAATCTCCTACCTGATCGCCGGAAGCACCCTCGGGGTGCGGGCACAAATCTCTCTCAAGATGAAGGAGGAACCTCGTCCAGCTCGAAAGGCGAACAGGGTGGCTGGGTCCCCATACTTCACCCTCAGTAGCATAACCCAGAGACTCCTCGGCTCCAGAAAAAACCTGACTGCCATCCTGGTAGCAAATGTCTCCCTACGCTCGACCAGAGAGTGGACTCCCAGCCCTCCCCGGCTGATTGGCTGACAAATGGTCTCCCAAGCAGAGCCAACCAGAAATCTTACATTCAATACACATCTCCTTCCAACTCGAGACAGACTGCAGATTGTGTTTGCGTCTAAGAGTTTGTCATTTGTAAAGGAAGAAGCAGTGATGCTAAACATGAAACTTCAGGAACACTATACATAAAAATACAGATATATGCATGTATGTATGCTGATATGGTAGCCATAATTTCATATTTTCAAGTCCCCAAAATTTTCAGAAGCTATATTCTGATATCCTATTGAGCAGCTCTCTGCCTTCTCAATGAAAAAGTATGCCTTTGCATGCTTTTGATTTCCACTGGTTAAACTCTTGGTCTATGATGTGTATTTAATTAGAGAGGCCAGCAGGTAGGGAGGTGCTGGTGATCAGGAGACATTGGTTGAATTTGAAAGTATATAGAGTCTTACCTTACCTCTTGTAGTGGAAACATAACATCTCAGATAGGTTTCAGAGAAGAGCTTGTTTCTTGATTCTAGAATGTCAATAATAAGTGGACCCATCATTTTGTTCATGATATAATTTACATTAGAAATAAGCCTTTTTCACTTAATAAAGGTGACAAGTAATTTAGAAATCTAGAGGATTCTTATCAAATTCTGATTTTATCTTTTCTTAGGGGATTGACTTGGAAATATCGTTCCTTGGCCACTACTTTGGACAATGGAGTTAAGAGGAATAAAATCTATGACACTGAATCAAAACTCATCCTTTGATTTGGAAATTATGTTTTTTTGGAGAGGGGAGATTTAGTAAATATGAAGGCCATATTCCAATGGTGGAGAGGCTATAGATGATGTCAAAGGTATAGCAGTTTGTGTTCTTTTTTTTTATCTTTTGTGCTGTAAAAGATGACTTTATTAGGTGTTTGCTTGTGTTTGCTTGCGCTCTTCCTATTGAAGTGGTTAAGCTAAAACTCTACAGCTGCTCACTTGTGGCCCTCCTTGTGACATGGTTAGCATTTTCTGTTAGTTACCGGACCTCCCTCTTGTAGAGAGGCAAGTTTTAAATTGGCTATGTTCATCTTATAAATGATATCAGATCTTTTAAAACTCATCGATCACTCCTTTCAAAAATTATCCACGTATAGGCAGTCTTATGATGATATGCTATCACAAAAAGGCTTGCTACCCTCATGATCTATCTACAAGGTTAGTGATAGCATCATCCAAGGATTAAAGTACAAATCTTTATCAGTCCGTACCAGCCATATAAGATTGTACCAATAAGGTACCACCCCCATATTGTGATGACATTAATTTACATGGTATTTTACATGTATTTTGTTGTGCAAACACCAAGGGAGATACCCTCTTCTCAGTTCAGTACTGTACCATACTGGTCCATACCACACCAGTGCAGGTTTTGTACCATTACTTCAATCCTCCTAATGCTCTTAAAATAATTATTTCTCTTCCCCATGCTGGCCTGAATATTACCTGATTGCCTCATGGTTTGACTACATATTAAGTCTGACACTCTGACTAGCTAAGCGAGTGAAACTGTTACTTCAAATTGTTTTCAGCTTCCATGCTTAGTTGGCAAGCAAGTCAAGATAATGGGTGATTCTTCCCTTCTTTGCTCGAAGCAATCTAAAATACTTAACTCTTTGTTGGTGATCTTAAAGGGAATAGACTGAAATGCCTAAAATATTTTTGGTCGTATCTTGTGTAAAATTTTGATTCTGATCTAGCATATAGCGTGAGATGAACTTTTTGCTAACAGTCCATGCTTTACCCCCCTCTTTTATTTGGCTTTATTCATAATTCTGAAGTATCTTCTTCTTAAAAGTCCAGATGAGGAAAAAGACACTAGTGGTTTTACTGAGCTTTTACTTCTCTTTTTTCTCCTTATTTATTTTTTGGTTTGCTTTCAGGTTGTGTTTACAGAGGGCTTCAGAGCACTTTATAAAGGGTGAGGATCATTTGCGAACTTTATCAAACATCAGAGTATTTGATGCAAATATTGATGGCACACAAGCATTCTTGGGTGTGCCTGATGTTCAATTAGTCTTATTTATATAATTTGGGGAATTTATCTTTACTGGTGTTGAACATGGTTGTACTGTTTTAACCTAGCTACGATTTTTTTCAGGAATGCCATTTTTCTTGTGTAATGTTTTGCTTAAGTATGCGCACTACATCAAATCATTTAAACATGTTGTGTGTAATGATTTCAATTGAGACCTTCCATCAATTCTCTCAAACTTCATTACCATTGGCCTTAATGAGTTTGTATTTTCTTCCTTCGAATTATCTTATTAATTGAGTGGGTTCTCCCTCCTTGTCCTTCCAAAAGGACGGGAAGATACAACTTATCAATTTTCAAACCCTTTTTCATTATCCTATTCTATCATGTGCTTGACTTTAAACATAGAAATGAAGATAACAAAATAGGAATTTAAATGGATTGGAAATCTTGAAAAAACTTTAGTAAAAAACCATGTAAATATGATCCTTGTCTTGTCTTCGCACAAGCCATACAGTGCGGAAACATACTGAGAGATGGTCTAGTAGTTAATTTGCCACTATGGCAAAGAGAGAAAGTAAAGCATGTGGATGTGCCGTATGTTGCAGGTTGAGAGCAGTAAGAAGATTTGCTGCTGAGGGAAGGGATCGAAGTTGTGGATGAAAGAATGATCTCATGAGTGAAAATTAGCCACTTTAGTTTCAACATTACCATTCTGTGAATGGAGTTCTTGAAGTACTTCTTCAATCCATTCATATCCCAATAAGGATTGCTTCCTTGATTGACAAGGACAGCTTCCTTATTTAGCATGAAAATTAACTTTCTAAGATATCTAAAATTTGCTTACTGGACAAAACCAATCCGAGAATCCAAACTGTCATATGAGAATGACTGAGTTTAAGAGACAAATAGCAGAGTTTCTGTAGTCTTTTTTTTCCCCCCACAGGGGGGGGCTGGCGTTACAAATATAGTGTTAAGATAATTAGATGTATTTGTAACTAGATATTTGAGTTTCTATTTTAAAAAGAATGGAAAGATCCCGTTTTATCATTTACCCCTATGCTTTGAGTAAACTGTTTAATTATAAAGAAACGATGGATTCTACTTGAGAAGGAAAGAGGGGAGAAATACTCCAGGCTTTGTTTGTCGTATCTCTTTTGGCACCCCAAAGGATCATTCCTAGCTGTCCTTGGAGGCTGAACTGCCAAATTCCTCCTGATCAGTCCATTTCAATTTTCAACCTCATCTTTTCTTTTCAGGAATGTGTCTGCAAATGACATAGACAGTGCTATCTCATCATGAATGAGATCAAAAATCTCATTTGCAAAAAATAGGATAAGCCTTGGTTTTTTACACTGTTGATGGTTGTAGTATGTGAAAATTATGTGAGTATTATTTTCAGAATGACCTTCCCAGATAAAGGTAAATTTTGATTCATTTAGATACAACTGACTGACTAACTACATAGTATCATGATTATTAAAGGTTGATCATTCTATTTTTTAGTTCACTTGTAGTAACTCTTAGTTATTTTGTCCTGTAAGAAACTAAGTAGTCAGACACATTCTTTGATTATTTAGTCATGGTAAACGTGCATACCAAGCAGAGAAGTTTATGAATAGAATCCACTTCAAAACTAGGTTGGGATGAGATCTCCTTGTTAGCAATTTAGGATTTTCCCATCCTTTTAAGTGCTTTCTTCCCCTTGAGTCTTGTCTGTCTGCTCTTTAAATGTATCTTCCTTCAGGACCTTTTGTAGTGTCCTATCAAGTTGCCACAAAATAACTTTATGGGAAATATTTGCGTAATTTTTTTTACTCTTTCTTCAAGATTTCCACAACAAAGTCAGTAGTAACAAAAACATCAGGCAGTTTATTAAAATGATGGCTATCCTGAACTATATACTGATTTGGAAGGATATGGATGAAGGGATTTGGGAAATGGGAACCTTGAAAACAAGAAGCAACAACAAATGTGATGACCAGTGAGACTTGGGTCTTCTAGTTGGCACCCATCTCCCCCACACGTGCTGAGGAAAGGTTCAGGGTCCAAACAGAGAAGGTGGTACTCCAACCATCCTTCTCAAAAACAAAAGAAGAAGGTAAGATGTATAATACTGGATTTTACCTGTCTGCTGATTGCTTCAAAAAATCCTATTATGTTAGAGCGGTCAATGCCTGCAATTAAAAAATGCAATAATTGGACTTATTTTAGTTTTGTTATTTAGTATGTGCCAGGGTCAATGATGTTGGCTATTAGGGTCTAAATTTTGCTTGGCATGCAGCAATAATCATGATATTTTCTTGGTTGAGTCCCTTTCTGTTGACGTACTATTTTGATTCTTGTCTCCGGAAATGGTAGAGACCTGAAAATTACTAAAAGAGGAGGGATATCTGATTAGAATGTGTCATGTCATTGTTAAATGGGATGGCAACTTTGATAAACAAATAATTTTCTAAATGAAGATAGTTGAAAATTTCCATCATTATCAGCATAGGGTCCTATATGCCAGATCTTCAGTCCAATCAAACCGACATGTAATGGCTATTAGATAGGAGATGTTGACGGACTATTTTGATTCTTGTCTCCGGAAACGGTAGAGACCTGAAAATTACTAAAAGAGGAGGGATATCGGATTAGAATGGTGTCATGTCATTGTTAAATGGGATGGCAACTTTGATAAACAAATAATTTTCTAAATGAAGATAGTTGAAAATTTCCATCATTATCAGCATAGGGTCCTATATGCCAGATCTTCAGTCCAATCAAACCGACATGTAATGGCTATTTGATCTGAGTGCCTTAACTACCATGGATTTCCCTTTATTATTTGAGCAAGTTGTTGTCTGCCTCTGGATTGGCATTTTATTTTGATCCATGGCTCATGCATAAATGTGTCTAAACCATGTACAGAGACAGGCCTAAGTCCTATGTGCAAAAACTGGCCTAACTGTTTGCAAGACTACTCATCTGATGCCAGTTAATGAAAGAACTGGGTGTGAAGTTCTCCTGCACTGGTTTATTCAGCTGCAAAGAGGCAAAAAATGGTCACCCATTTGGCATTTGATGCCATCTGGAACTTTGAGATTCATGGTGAAGCATGATTTTTTTTTTTTTTATATGAACCCAATGGCAGAATCATTAAATATCGTCTTTCAGAAATGTAAGTACTATTTTCTGTGGATCAGTACCGGTAAAGCTTACTCTTTGCACTTCATGGCAGAGCTTATCCTTACCCAACCTAAGCTAGTTAATCCTTTTGCCGCCTTAATTTATTCATAAGCCATGCATTGTCTGCTTTCTTTTGAGCTTTCATTTATCCTTGATGGGCATGAAAACATACATTCTGTTATATACGATCAGCAAATATTGCTGCCCGTATGCTCTATGTTTAAGAAATCTCTAAAGAAACTGTTGCTTGAATAAATTTGTCTTCCAGGAACATATGACATTCAGCTGGTTGAAATAATTCCTTTTCAATTTGCACCCTCTACATTTTGTGGGAAACTTAAACGAAAAATTTGTGCCTCTGAATACTTATGTAATGGTTTCTTTTGCATCCATTTTTTGTGTATCAGAGGTTTTGCTACCTTTGCAAGATTAGGTCCCCAGACCACAATCACATTCATTGCCTGCGAGAAGCTACGGGAACTTGCTGGAATGAAGGCCATCTAATTGTGGTGGATATTCCAAGTTAATGGACTGCCATTTTCCAAATGCAAGCTCGTCGATATGTTCCAACAAGCAATGCCGCCATTCCTTCAGTGATTGCATTCAGAGGCTACACCAGATCTATCACAGATACATGGCGTTAATCGTACTTGAATAGTGGTCTTTCCTTTACCAATTTGGTTTGTAATTTATATTGCATTATCAGATTTGATCATTCAACTTGAGTTGTTAATTGTACATGGCATCCATCATTCCGAGGAAATAAAAAATGAATTCAGCTCTTATGACATCTATTTGATTACCTGAGGAACACTAAGTCAAGAACAAGAAACTTTAGCTTCCGCACGAAAGCTTGAAGCCTCACCAACTGATGAACCTCCAGGTTAAGCCAAGAATCCACTATGACAAGATCAGTTAAAATGGAATCACTTGAGCTAACATAGTTCAAAATTATAGAAGATTCGGTCACCCTATTTCTAATTGCATTTGGGCTAGCCATGACTGAAGGTCAGCCTTGAGATTGTGCATTATTATATTCTTGTTTAATATATTCTGCATATAGATAAAAGTATCTGGCTTATAGTATATCAATTGTTAAACTGATGCTCATCTCTTCTTCAGATATATATGAGCTCAAGATTAGATTCATCTTCATTTCTACTCTCACCTGTTTGCTTATTATGTATCATTATTGGTGTATGATGATCATGCTTCCCTTGGTGCTACAACATACATTGCTTGCTGTTTCTTAGGCAAGGTCGTGCGGAGAATCAACTGCAGGTACAAGGTTATGCAATGCCTGTCGGGTTGTAAGAAAAGACCAACGAGAGCCCTACCAATGGTATAATCTTCTAGATTCTGTAAGTACTGGGACTGAACAAGGTTCAGTTCAGCTTCAAAAGAAGTGGGGTGAGGATACTTTAAGGTTATACTCCACTTTTGATTCATAATTTCAACTTTCAGAGACAATTCAGCCAGCAAATCTGAAAAAGAATGCATAGAAATTGCATGAAGTCCAAAAAAAATTATGATAAAAAATTAAAAATAAAACTAGGAGATATGTTGTGTCTAGGTATGTATACCTAAAAGCAAATGTGAGGGAAGTGAACATTAAATCCTAGTTTAAAAACTCATTGAGTTGACTCAGGACTTGGCCAAGTTAACCCAGCAGTTGTCGAGCTGATTCGGTAGGAAAGTCAGTTTTTGTAAAACTCAGATATTAGATTGGTCTTGACTCGGCTAACTTGCCTATTTACTTGTAATTCGCTCTGCATTGTTTGACTCAATCAAGTTTTAAACACTAAACATTGTCCATTTTAATGTATCTTTTTCTTGATTTTCACTGAAAGCAAGTTATTGGAAAATTAAGGAGGTGCCTTTTAGTATATTTAGTGGGAAAAATATAACAATGCAATTTGAAAATAAGGAGTTGGGCTTCAATTCCTCACCAAACTACAAAGCCCCATCATTCCCAGTTCTTTCGCCCACTCCTATAATCCCTTTGTTCTCAATTCCTATTATTATTGAGGGTGTTATGTAGGCCATTTCCTCTAGCGTTCGACGCCAACATGCAAATATTAGTTGATAGCATGTCAAATAGTCATTGATATCTTTTTTTTTTTATTTTTAGTTATTAATTTAATATATTGATTGCATACTGATAATATATTATTGATTTAAGGCTTGCATGTATATACATATCTCTATCTATATTTTTAAAAATGAATATTCAATAACAAACAAGGTCATTGCTTGGTGCGCTGGTAAAAGGATTAGGCCGACAGGGGATATAGTGTGGGTTCGAGTTCTAGGAGATATGTCCCTTTTAGTCTTGATGTCCAAGACTCACTAGGTACTCATCCAAGTCATTGGATTGACTTGAATCGGTTAACTTTCGAGTCCACTTAGAGTTTTGGGTTTCTAAGCTATGCATTAAACAATAGCTAAAAAAACAATACTACTAACAATGTACGCGTAGTCATTTAATTAAAAATATGTTCCTTGAACTAGTTATGAATAACTCATAATATCAGTTACCAAAGAGGCAATCATTCGATTGGAAAACCATGAAAGAATCAAGAGGTTTTCAACAACGTTGTCATGCCTACTTAGGCCCCATTTGGGGAAGCTTTTAGAGGGCCAAAAAATACTTTTTAGAGCTAAAAATTTTGAAAAGCTAAAAATAATTTTTTGAAAGAAGCTCTATTTTAGAGCTTTTCGAAAAATTGTTTTGAGCTTTGTCCAGAAGCTTTTTTTACCAAAATACCGATAATAAAATATAACAATTACATACTTTGTTCCTCAATAAATCTAAAAATCTGCTGGAGCCCTAACAAAGAACCCTAGCCATGGATCAGACCGCCTTCCGTGTAAGAAAAGATATTCTTATTTTCTATTATTATTTTATACCTTTATCATTGTATTATACTATAAATATAATTTTATATTACATTATATCATAATACATTAATATGTTAGGTTAAATAATTTAACATTATGTTATATTATGAAAAATTAATTTACGCTAATAATTATAATATTTTATACCTTTGTTATTGTATTATACTATAAATATA
>JAOXJJ010000001.1:4104455-4118672 GCA_025769935.1 Phoenix roebelenii
CATGGTAAAATATGTATTTATCAGTTTAAGAACATTGATAAGTGCTATGGAAAGATTACTAAATTATAAATTATTAAATACTTATCAGGCATACTTTCCCTAACCTTAGACACAAGATCTCCTAACAGAGCATTTTGAAAGCGTGATCAAAATTACCTCGTATCTACATCTTAAATTCATGTCATGGATATGTCAATCTTGCACTGATAAACAAGTATCATGGAGCCTTGTCATATAGGTTTTTTGATTCTCCAAATGATGGAAATGCCTGTGTCTAGAGAAATTATTTATCTCTGATATTTTATTCTAGGCTTGCTGAAAATCCATGTAGTTCTTCCATTAATTTCTTTGGTAAATTTAAATATTTGGGTTGGTTTAAGGCTTGGAACATCTTTTCCTATAAAAAATTGCGACTCTTATTTATGATTATCAAGCCATTTGACTTATCTTGCTCTCACACTTATGTATTCCCTTTGTCATTTGACTTATCTTGCTCTCAAATTAAATATATTCCCTTTGACATTTGAATTATCTTTCTCTCACATAAATGTATTCCCTTAGACTTTCTAAACCATATCATCAAATTGTTCATTAATCATTATGATTGTAAGGATGGGGGTTCAACTTTCTTTACAATATTAATTAATGTATAACATATAATCTTGACCTGATATTCACATTTTTATCAACTTACTTTTTGTAATGGTGTAGAACACTCAAGAAAGGTTGGTAGAAGGTTACTCGTTGGGGTCATTGACCTTACTTAAGTACCCAAGACCTCCCAAATGCATCCGATGAGCTAAACACATGCTCGTGCAGGTTCTGATGTACTTTTCTTGTTTAAGCCCTAGTGCCCTTTCTAGGGGGAAGGGTCCAATTAGAAACACTACTATCATCTCCTGGTTTGCTCCAAAAAGGCCCATGTTGCAGTGCCTCCTAGCCACGCATAAGCTGTAGGCTGGGTTGGCTTTGATACCATTTGTGATAACCCAGGAGCTTACCTAAAAAGGGATAGCTAGAAGGTTATTGATTGGGGTCCTTGGTTTTGCTTAAGCACCCAATACCGCCTTAGCAAATATCCGATGTGGGACTCAATACCGGACTTTGTGGTTCCTCGCACTTTTGTCGATCATTTTACTGACTTCTTTTCCATGTAATTTATTGCCATGTTTATGCCTGTGAAGGTTGTTATATTTGTTAAGTGAAACCTCATTCATTGTAACATAGATTTTAATTATATAGCTAATATGATCTTGTTATGACAACTGGCTAACATAATTAACATGTAGCTTGATGATGCTTTTGATTTGGCTTTATTGTTACGTTATAATTTAATTGTTTTCTTGATTTAATGGGAGTTGTTATTTGATCAAGAAGGACTTTCCCTTGCCTTGTTTCTTAGCTTTATAGTATTAGTATTCGTGAAACTGTAGACTGTAATTGAAATGTTAATTCTTGATGGCTGATTATTGAACTGTTGGTTATTAATTTGAATTTTATCTTGTTATTACAAAAAAAATAATTGAGGGAGCATGAATTCAGTGTATAGTGGACTATATGACCACAGCTCATAAATATCAATTCATGTATTGCAGCAGGAGTTGTTAACTGACTCCTGCTTTCTATTCATTCTGCAGACAATGGAAACAATTCTTGAAATGCTTAAAAGAGATGGCTATTCTTATGATGTCTTCATTGTCATGCAAGCACTGAGGTATTTTTTCATTTAGATGCCTTGTTTTGGAGAGTTACTTCTAGCTTGTAGATTTATATGTTCTTTATCAAGGATCCTGTAACATCCTTAATGGTTAAACTTATGCTGGACTTTGTTGTGGTGTGTTTTTGTCTGATGCAAGAGAATGTAATCTCAGTGTTTACATTGGTTGATGTATTAGTATCACTCTTTTTTTTTTGTTTGGTAATATGAGTACAGAAGTATCCTGTAGTTAGAGCTATGCCTCCTTATTTTACCTTGCAAATAGAATCAGTTATACGAAGTTATATGACTTTAAGATAATTGCAGACCAGGTAATGT
Source organism: Phoenix roebelenii (assembly GCA_025769935.1). Taxonomy (NCBI): domain Eukaryota; kingdom Viridiplantae; phylum Streptophyta; class Magnoliopsida; order Arecales; family Arecaceae; genus Phoenix; species Phoenix roebelenii. Next base: position 4,106,491 of record JAOXJJ010000001.1, read on the forward strand.
TTCAGTTTATCAATTTGCTAGTATTCAATAGCTAGCAGCTTTACCAACTCAGTCGCTTTGCAGCCTCATTCCCCATCACATACTAATAGTTTGCGACGGCCTGATTCAGCCCAACTCCAAACATTGGGTGAGATCTGGTCTATCTGTGAAATTGGGTTGGGTTCGGAGTCCATTGGTTGTTTTGTTTAGGCTGGGTACCATAGCTCACTGATCTGCTCGATTTTCTCAGTCTCAGAGCAGAGCACTCTATAAAATTTTAGCTCCTATAATATGATCCATTCCCATGCTATATGCCCCTTGAGTTCTACAAACTTTTTTTGTTAACGGTAGTTATAGTGCATGTGTAGAGGCATATAGTTGCTAAAGATTCTAAATTTAAAATAATTTTATTAATTGTTTAAAATAGCTGAAATAATCAATTCATAATCAACTTTTTTAATGCATTATCTCACCTTCTACTCTTCGTTCACATTTTATCTTACATTTTGTTTAGAAGTTAGTACAAGTGGATCTTTTCCTACCAGCTGTCTCAACTCTCCTTTTCTCATTATCAAAAGTCAAGCTATGTCAGAATCACTTCATCTATAGTAGCCAACTGATCATGCTTCCTCCATCAAACTTCTTGTCAGGTAAATTTGATTAACTGGAACCTGACCTGGGTAAGTAGGGAGGAGAGCAAGAATGCAGCAGAGAAGGGGCCCATTGATGGTGGTGGGGCAGTGGGTTGCAGTGGAGTGATAAGCAACTGTAATGGAGATGATCTACCATGAGGTAACAGATCACGAACTACAAGCGGTGGGCTGCAGATGGGTGGGGCAACAGTAGGTGAGAAAGTTGTAGGGGTGATCGAAGTATGACAATAGAGTGCGCTGCAACAGTGCAGGCCATGAACTGCAATTGGCAGGCTATGGAGGGGAGATTGGCAACAGTGAGTGACCAAGTTGTGGTGGAGGGCAAAGAATGACAATAAAGCATAGGGAAAAAGTTGATAACAAGGACATAAGAGTCAATGAGGTACCATGGAGGTAATGTGACCTGGGCTGATGGGTAGGGAAGAGGTGTTGAGAAGAAGAGGAAGGTTGAAGGGGAGGAGAGGTTGGAGGATGGGAGTGGAGAGAAGGTAGAAGAATAGAGTGAGTTATAGGAGAGAGGGAAGCAAAGGTGAGGGGAGGAGAGAAAAGGAGAGGAGAGGTGTAGTTGAAGGGAGGTTGGTAGATTTGGAGAGGAAAAGGAGATTAAAGTGTTTTTTTGGATTATAGATTAGCATCTTCTTTAGGGCTGCAAATGGGTTGAGTCAACCCATGACCCAACTCAGTCCCTGCCTGATTAGACCCAATCTGATGTGTATTAGAAGACCAATGGGCTAGGTCGGGTTTAAAAAATGGATCCCATCTAAATTCTGGGTCGGATCTAGGTCATGTAGTTTCAACTAGACCTAGCCCGATCCGACCCATACATCATCCGGATCTAATTTGGCCAATAAAAAATGGGCCCGACCTGACCCAATCTAAAAATCCGAATCATATACACCTTCTCCTTCACTTTTAAATATCTTTCCTAATTCATTGAATAAACTTTCATTCAAACTATTTCCTCTTTTTCTTGTCAACAACTGTATCTCTCTTTTATTTTTTGTTTAATTATATTTAAATATGAATATTTCATTATTTGTTTTGGTGGATTCTAATTTGTAATGTCCTTAAGTACATCTATCTATCTATCTATCTATCTATATATATAATTACAGTTTGTAAATTTAAGAATGGTAAATTACTTGGATAAAATTTAAAAGGTTTTTGAATGAAATTTCAAGTTTCAGTTCGCTCTTTTTAGTTTTATTTTTTTAATGATTTTATATTTAAATATCAATATTATACTTTTGCTGGGAAAGAATAGCTAGATGGTTGACTTGAACAGCAAACCTAACCGAACCTAGTCATTTTGGGTTGCATCTAGGTCATACTTGATCTCGACCCTACTTGAACAACCTGCTGGTCTATAGTTCTTTCTGTAGATCTGATCCCACCTGACACAATTAGGTAATGGATTGGCGGGTCTAAAATCATGACCCAAATATGAAATTGGTTCAGGTGAGGTTGGGGTCATGCATGCCCTAGTTTGACCCAACCCATATGCAGCCTTACTGATCTTTAATAACATATTCGTAAAAAAGTATGTAGTAACCTGACATGACAAAGTACCTTAGCTTAAGCTTGACCTGACCTGTTGATGGGTTTGCCATTCTTGACCAAAACTTGAACCATGGAACACTTAGGTGGGTGAAGTTAGTCTAACAGTTTCAGGTCAAAATAGCCCTAAGTTCTGCTTGTTTTGGCATTTGTACCACCTGTTTCCAAACCATCAAGTCATGTTTGACCTTTCCATTACTTGAATTTCCATCAAGATCCACAACACCTAAGCTCAAAATGCTTGAAGTACATTCTTGGGGATTTGAACTTTGGGTTTCCTCTCAAGGAGGCGGATGCCATACCCCCATATCAACTCAACGATGAGTTGGGTAGCATAGTCACATAGCTTGTGTGATTAATAATTATCTGCTTCACTATTGTTTTTTTGCTAATATTTTAGTCATAGTTATTGAAATTCAACATTGTCAAGTCAATCCTTTTAGTTTGCTATTATTTGAAGAAATTGTAATATTGAAATAGATTGTTTTACATGGTTGACTAAGGAAGTTCTCTGCAAGAGTAATATTTATCCGTTTCCATCTTTCTGAAATAATTTACAGCTTGTGGAATGTAATCTTGGACATGATATGTAGATATGTTCATTGAGAGATGTGCAAGATTTTCAATTAGAATCTTGTTTTTCTTCCAAAATTGATAGAGGGAAAATGGAAGGGAAGGAGATAAAAAAGCTAAATTTATAAAAAAAAAGGAGAGGAAGAAGAAAAGAAGATGTTTCAATTCCCTCTTTACTAGTGTTTTATGATCTTCTTGTGGTCTAGTTTCCTGTGTTGCTCTTCATGTTGCAACCAAATTTTGCACAAAGTTGATTTTCTGCTTGAATGATCTGCTTCATAATACTTGAAAGATTGTTTGTGTTAATTTCTTGTACCTCGGATTCCATAGACATTAGTTGATGGAGCAATGGTTGGTTATGCTCCTCAAGGGATGCAACTTGCACAAGATACCCTGGTAATTGATTCCTCTGATCTTTGAGTCTGCTTGTTACTTCTATCAAATTTACTAGGCTTGCATATTAAATTTTACAATCTCAGGGAAAAATGAATGCAAGAGGATTTTTCTTGAATCCCAAGATGGGAAGCGATTTCCTCCTGGCAGCTGCAGGTGAAAAGGTAAGCAGATGGATATAATTCTGATTACCAAAAAAGGTAGTGATTTTCCTGCTTTTGTTTCTTCCAAGATATAGTTCTTATTTCTTTAAGGTTAATGATCATATTATCCTGAGAATTTTTGCGCCAAATCTGACTGTTGGCTGTCGTGAAGTGGTGCTGAATGCATTGAAGGTTGCTGTTAGGTAAACTAACTGCATGTAATATTGGATGTCTAGAAGGTTTTTCAAAAAAGGGATTACATTAAATAATTGATCTGTTTGTATTTAGTTGCTCTGTAATGGAATGTTGTAGAGCTCGAAACTGGTACTTTCATGAACTCTAGTAATACATTAAGCTGTTAACTGTGTGCAGACGGGTGGATACACCACTGCCAATTATATATGGGATCTATTACAAAGCCGCAAGATTGATCCTTCTCTTCCTGTGGTGGAGGCCTACCATGAGGGTTTGAAGGTACTGTTTTCCTTCTACTGTTGCATACGATGCTTCAACATAGTTGACTCGTTGTGGAACAAGTAGACAAACGATATACAGAGTTTATTTTCTAATAGATGCATGCATATGATTTTACGGCCTAATATGTCAAACTGGCCTTAAAATGGTCAACATATGACTGGACGCACCATTGTTATGTGCCATTTTCTTAAGATGATAGATTCCTATACAGAACACAGTCTATAGTGCCTTGAGAAAATATCGGATGCTTTTTCTTTATTCCAGCAACGGGAGATACCAGTAGATGATCCACAGCTTCTGATGGTTTCACGCACGCTCGATAATCTCAGGCTTAGATTTGGAGGAAGAAGAAATGCTTAGAGTGGACCAGTATTTTGCAGTCTGCTTTCAGGGACCCCCTTCTCTTCCCTGTATGTTATTTGGGTGCAGTGCTTCTTAGCTTTACAGGTGCAGTCATCTTCAGTTAGAGGCTACCGAAAGTAACATCGTAATATGAATGAGGTCTACTTGTACAAGATATTCAGAACAGAGCACAATTTTAGTGTTAAATTATAGATAAAAAAATTAATTTACATAGTCTTCTATAGGGCAACAACTTGATAGTTAATTTTTAATCGTAAGAAAGCTAACTTTACTAGGTTTTTTTTTTTCTTTTAGTGAGAAATGTGGTGGGAATGCCACCACGCGGGTTTGAACCTTGAACAGTGGATCTCGTCCAAGTGGAGGGAGATGAAAACCAGCTAAACTAGGACTGTAGGCAACTGTACTAGCATTTAAGCTCCTGATTGCATTATTTCTCATATTGCACTGACCTAGCAGTGGTAGGGCCAGCAGCTTTTGTTCCACAGTTTTGCTGAATTGTGGTCAATCTAGAATCCTATGCTCATTTCAATGCAAAAAGAAGAAAAGAAAGGGGGAAAAAAGAATTCTATGCTGATAGCTAAAGTGATTCTTGGGTTTTATGTCTTTCTGTGATCTGCTAATAATTCCTGAAGATTTAGGTGATGATCTTGGTCCCCTGCAGCCAATTAATATATAATTGCGATGTGAACCTCGTGGAAGTTTTGCAAGAAGTATTATCTATATATTATCACAGGCACAGCCAATTAAAAAGAGCTGCTTTCTCATGTAGTCCTATAATCACTTCTTTTTGGTTAACATAGGAACTGAAAAACTGATAACTCCTGAAATGGAACCTGGTGATTATAATCGCAAAGGAATGGTTAAGGGAATGCTTTGTTGATGGGTTTCTTTAGGCTCCATTGTCTCCAGTTGGTTATACTTGATTCTTTTCAAGCCTTATATGTGATTAGAAGCATCTTCAGATGTTGCCAATTTGTAAGAGCTTCTTGAAAATGGCCACAGTTAGATTTTATCTGGCCTTGAAAATTAAAGAATTTATATATGACATGAGCTAGCAACTCTTATGGCTCAAGTATTGAGCATGTCAGAACATAAAGGTGTTGCAGCTTCATGTTTGGCTCTTTCTCATCTGGCAGTAAGATTGAGAAGCTGGCTACATCCATTAAAATACTGGGGAATGATGGGTTGGGGACAATATTATAACCTAAAATCTGATTAGTCTTCCTCATACAGTTATCAAAGGAAGCATCGGTTTTCAGCAAAAAAAAAAAGAAAGCATCGGTCTCTTTATTCTTCTCTCTCCTCTTATTCTTTCCTCTCATATTCAGCCTGTCCCTTGTAGAAATTCTAGTGAGGGTCTCATATTCAGTCCCATAACGAGACCAAATTTCTTGATGGTTCCAGGTTGAGTTTGGGTTTGGCTCTAAGTTTATGAAGATCAAATTGATATCTCGGTTATATCTAGTCCTCCCAATACCAGTCAGTTTTGCCCAACTTTCCCCTAGGCTGATATTTGACCTAATCCAAGAACAAGAGCTAAACTACTGGCTGGAATATATCATTGCATCATATCCAAATCAAGGCATGTTCTACCATGAAAAACTACGATTCATTATGATTTCAAAATTCTAGTATTTCATACTCTATGCCTTTTTACAGTAACTAGGTCAATTTAGCAAGTAAGAACTTTTAATAATCAGTGTTTTGTTTCTCCTATCACTTGGTTACAAAGCATACATAGGCCATTTTATAATTAACACTAAACACGTACGGCGACCGTGATTCATATGCCATTTATTTATAATTTACAACATGATTAGAAAAGTGTGAAACCATCATGATGGTCATGTTTTATAAAGCATGCATCAATTTTCTCTCTTTGGTTGTGGCATCCTAGTACAAGGCTATGTTTGGATACCTTGTCACTGGAGAAAAGGCTTCATATTGAAGTAGTTACAAAGGAGTGCTTGAATCATGGTCATGTACTATTCATGATATCCATCCATCCGAATCTCATTTTTCTCAAATGCCATGCTAGTTTTTAACAAAGTAAGCTGATGATCATGTTGGAAAAGCATGATTCAGAGAGTATAATCCATGATTACCTTTGACCACTGTCCTTCCAAGGCAACTAGAATTCTAGGGTCCACTTCACCTTCTCCCATGCTTTCTTCTACAAGCAATTCTAGAAGAAAAAGAAGAGTCCGTTTGCTTTTCCTCCATTATTGCTTGTCTCGGTTGGCATCTCTTGAGCTTCTTCTAGAAGGGCGGCTCCCATGGACCACTATTCACAATCCCATATCCATTGTCACCGTTTCCTCATTTTTAAGTCATCAGCATTCACGTTGGCAATACTACCAGAACCTACCTATCGACCTACTGTTTCACCAACTTTGCCTAATCTTGCCATTATTTTTTTTTTTCTGTGCTACGAAAACTTTTAGGTACAAATATCAAAAATTTAAAGGATTTTTGTATAAATATCCTTCTAAAAATTTAAATTTGCGTAAATATCTTCTTAAATTTATATTTAGTTCTGTACCCTCATAAAATATTATTTTTGCATAAATACCTCTAATACAATGGTTCCTCTAACATCGTTAATAAAAACCATATTTATTTTAATTTAAAATAAAATAAAATTTTGAAATTATTTTTTTTGTCCTCCATTGCAATCGCCTTATAAATATAATTTTTTTTTGCACATCTATCCATTAAGGATATTTTAATTTGAAACTATTAATTTTTTAACAGCATTAGATAATGTGGGTTTATATGCGAAAATAAGGATAAAAAAAATGATAGAATAGAAAAACAAGTATTTACGAGAGTATACATGCAAATATCAATTTTGGAAGGGTATTCATGCAAAATTTAATATTTAGAAGGATATTCATACAAAAATTCAAATTTAAATTAGAAAAAGTTTATGCAGAATACTCTATAGTTCGGTCTCAAAGAATCCTTTGTTGTTTTTTTTTTTTTTTTTTGAGATTAAGGTTTCAAAGAATCTTGGCTGTCAAATCTATGCGACTAGCATCTTGTTGCTGTTAGGTGTATAAGAAGCTTAGCAATAATCATAACAAGATCAGTAATTTTGCTGATAAGCTAATTAAATGGTTATATAGAACTTGATGGAATGTGTGTTTGGTTTCTCTTTTCAGCTGAATATACTGTTAAAAGCTGATAGTGTTATGTTTCAGAGATTTTAAGAAAACAATTATTTTAGCAGAGAAGTGGTTATACTCGATCTTAGTAGTATCATGTTAAACAACTGCTATAGAGGGGCTTAACTGTATTAAATTAAACATTCATTTTGGTACGGTTATTTGGTTGAAAAGGTAAGGCTTCCAAAGCATATCAATTTCCAAAAGTAACCATGGAGCTAATTGGATCAGATAACCTGATCATTAACCTGATCAGATATTTGTGACATAGCTAGATGATCTCACATTAGATTAACCAGGAAATTAAGCTCCTTGATGCGTCCCGTACCCCGACATAATAAGTTCGCTACAAACCTAATCAGAGGAAATATCTTGGTCGAGACTACCATATATAACAAGTATTTCTTAGTTAGGCTGAAATATTTTTTAGTATTTGGCTCCAAATATTTTCTAGTGGAAATCATTAAAAGTCCCCTCAAAAACAAAATCTGTTCTATTGGCCATGTTCTATGACATAAAATATATAGAAATCAAAATTCATGAATTTTTGAGATCTCCTACTTATGCATACGGTGAGCAAGAAACAAACGGTAGTAATATAATTAGTGAGCAAAAATATCGCATAAGCTATTTAATTTGTAGATCTAAAATATTAATTCGATATAGAATTGCAGTTAATTTGCACGTTCATAAGCTAAAGATCAAACTACAGCATGCTATCATATTATTGAAGATGTCAATTTTATTTTCATTTGATGCATGAGTAGAAAATTTTAAAAATTTGTGACTTTTGTTTCTAAGCATTTATATACATCATCGTAGGTCAAGATCTCGGTTTTTATTCTGAAAGATCCTTTATTGATTTCGACCGGGAAGAATTTGGAACCAAAACGCTCCAAAAGCATTTTAACCTAACTTTTATTAGTTATACAACTCTACCCATATTTAATTGATCAGAAAATTATGTTAAATAGAAAAAGAATCTCATTTAGATTTTTTTCTTAAAGTCTTTAAGGTTACCAAGAAACCCTAGTTGCATCTCAGCAGCATGTTGTAAAACCTAAGAATTAATTCCGAAGCCTAGCTAGTGGGGACTCCAAAGAGACTCCTCTGTTACTATATCCAGCTATGAATGCGGTGGATCTACACAACTGTTGTTGGACTTGCTAGGTGTCCTATATGCAGTTATAGTTGGTAAGATCTATATCCAGCTATGAATGCGGTGGATCACTGCTGTTGTTGGATACTTAAACAGGACTAAGGAACTCAAATAATACTTTTTGGCGTGCCATTTTGGGTGAGGTTCTGGGTTGTTACAAATGGTATCAGAGCAGAACCAGCCCATAATCTATGTGGACTAGGGGAGACTGTAGTACGGATCCATTTGGGCTGACCACGAACTGATCGTAGTGTTTGTGATTAAATTTGAATGGATTTAAATTCTTAGCCCGACGAGGATGTTAGGGCTTGAGCGGGAGAAGTATGTGTGGACCCGCGCAGGCATGTTTTGAGTCCTATATTATTTATTCGTTGGGTAGATCTTGGATACTTATATAAGATCAAGGAACCCAAATAATACCTTCCGGCAAGCTATTTTGGGTGGGGTCTTGGGTTGTTACAACTACTAGAAATAATTTATTGTGCTGGAACTCTCGTCAATTTGCACTTTTCTGATTATGTTGTGTACCACATAAATTTGGTCTGATGGCACCAAGGTTGCCAATCTATGATGTGGTCATGGACATGGGTCTCCTAGATAAGGAGCAGCGTACTGAAACAAACTCCAAGAAAAAAAAAAAAAACTCTCCAAAGTCACCTCTTTTTAGAAAGAAATATTATAGGCCGGTTTCTTTTCGATAGCAATATATTTATCCAGAGGAGATAATTTTGGTTGAGATTTTGGTATGACCAGAGTCCTTCTATAGGATTTGCAGAGGTAATTCTCACAACTAGGATTCTAGAGGACTTGCAGTTTATATGTTAGCTATGAATCTATGATTCAACTAACTCTGCGCATCTATGAGCTGTATAACTTTTCACCTTCAGATCTCTTTGCTGCAAAAGCATGAGTTATTTGTAACTTTTTTGTACAAGATTTTTGTGTCACTAAAGCATGTCTCATGCTTTAGTAACAAAGCAATCTCAGAGAAAAAAAGGTCATAAAGGTCATATGTAGCTTTCAAAAGGTGCTAATGGAAGTCCAAGAACAGGAAACTACAGTTCATCTGGGCAACCTTTTTTGAGGTTCTTCCTAAGCTTACAAGTGCTCTTTTCAGAAAGGTGAGATTTAAAGGTTCAGATTGGTTGGGAACTATATCTTTGTTAGGATAAGGATCCCAATCCCCAGTGAATAATGTTTTCATTAACAATTCTTTTTCGCTTTAGATGAAACTAAATATTTCTTTTACAGGCTATGCAAGACAATTAATTTTTTACCTTTTTTTCCTCTAAACAAATAAGGGTTTACATTCTGCTCTCTCTATGATAGGGCAGAACTGATTTGAGCAGCTTAACTTGAAGTTTAAATAAGTATAAATTGGGTTTCATTCAAATGTTATTCAACTGATCTTGAACTCTAACATAAACTTGAAATCCAGTTCGAGTTGAATCGATACGAATCCAATTTGATCAGAATTGGCTTTATGAGACTTAAACTAAAACTTTATATCTGATATATTTAAGTTATTATATAATCAACCATTAGATCTAGTTAAATAATTAAATTCCATCTTTAGTTGTAATTGGGGCCTACCTGCAACCCTTTGTTTGGCAGCTACAGGTTCTAGGGTCAGTTCTTAGTACATCTCAAAAAACTTTGGATGGGTTATTACAGTGTAATTGGATCTCCTCCTCCTCCTCCTCTCTCTCTCTCTCTCTCTCTCTCTCTCCGGAAAAAAATTGCCACCTTTGTTTTAAGAAATGATGGAAAGAAAGATTGAGCTTAAAACCAAACTTGAATCAAGCTTGGCTTGAGCTCGAACTGAGCCTGATTGGACCCACCTAAATTGAAATGGACTCATTATTTTTGGCTTGGTTTGAAATTAAACTCGATTAGACTTGATTAACTAATAAATATAACAAAATTGCTCAAACTCGAGACCAATCAAGCTAAGATGTGGAATTGTAATTTCCAAAATAAGCAAGTTAAATCGGCATCGCAACCCTCCACCATATTTGCTCATATGAAATCTAGCTTGGTAAAATAATGGAGAGAAAGCAAACTGAGTTGCAGCCCACTGAATTCCACCCTCCTCCACATGATTTAAATTATGAGGTATTATTTTTTTTTAAAATGTCTGAACTGGATAATTCTATTAAATAATGCTTCTATAGTTGCTTTTCTTAAAAAAAAAATAAATAATAACATTTTTTTTCCTAATAACAACTATTTCCTTGTTATCTTGCAGCATTGTTTTCCACAAACCTTCTTGTAACTCTTCACAGCATACACCGCATATGTATGTAGGCAAATAGAAGGCATTGGTGGACTTCTCCATTCTTCTGGGTCACTCTTCCCATCACATCAACCATGGCCATCTCTGCCCCTTAAAGCCATTACTTGTTCTGACTCCATCAAGAGCTGAGCCATTTACTCCTGGTGACCGGCAATGGAAGCCAGCGGCGACTCGGAGGCCGACTTGGATCCCCTCACCGGCCGCGCCATCCTAACCATGGAGGAAGACGCAGCAGCCGATGAAGATGACACCGAGTCATGCATCCATGACCCACATGACAACGTCCACACCGATCACAACAACTTCAGCAATGATGATGATGAGGATGATGATGTTGATGATGGTGTTGGTGTTGTTATCGATGATGATGATGATGATGATGCGAACATGGAGCACGAAAGAGTGATGACATGGTCGCCAGGGGAGGTGACGGCATTAGAGGAGGAAGAGGTGGTGGATTCTGCTGAAGAGGACCGGCTATTCTGGGAGACCTGTTTGGCTTCTGGCTATCCTTAGATATTTGCCTTTTTAGTAGCATTTGAAGTGTTCTTGGACATTGAATTAGTTTGTGTCCATACTAATTTTTTTCCTTCATTTCAATCACTTCGTTGAATGGAAGGGTGTTTCTCTGGTGGGGGCTTGCATGTTTTATGTAATCACCATGGTTTAAGCTTAATCATGCATATAGTTGATGAGGGCTAATTTATTTTGTTTTCTTGTTTGTGTTGCCAAAGGAGCTTTCAACTAAGCAAGCATCGAAGAAGAAAACTACTTGTATATTTTCTTGATGTCCTTAATGGGGATATTGTTGATTTGGCTTTTCTCATGATTTACCTCTGACTGTTATCTTTTGCTTCCCCTCTTCAGCTCTTCTTTGGTTTCTTTGGGTCTTGTTGTTTGGGCCTGGCACCAACAATAGCATATCTCACATGGAAGTGGTTCCTTCAAAATCTTGCCATCTTTTTTTTTTAATTGTCTCGTTATGAATTCTTTCAAAATTTAGAGGATCTATGAAAGCTTTCCCAATGCTTGCTAGATCGTAGACTCTGAGGAGTAAGTTTCCTGTCTTTTTTTGGGTAACAAAGTAAGTTTCCTTTCTTGGAAATTGACTTTTTATGTTTAATGGCATGTCATTGTTTTAGACTATGCTAGGAATATAACAAGAGGGCTAATTTCAGAGCTTAGAATTAACCAAATATTTTATAGTTTAGAATTAACCATGTAAATTGAACTAAGGCGGACATGTTTTAGAGGATTTTTTTTTTTTGTTCTTTTAATTTCAAATGAAAAATGTAAAAGAGAAAATACATACTTTTTTTTTTTTTGAAAACAGTCGTCTCAAGCTGAAGAAACAGGTATTTGTTCAACATGCATAATTTTCAAGCTTTTGCTCTGTTCCGACACTCAGGCCTCCCCCCCCCC
>JAOXJJ010000001.1:4118681-4131253 GCA_025769935.1 Phoenix roebelenii
AATAAATCCTCCCCCCCCCCCTCCTTTCATGCATGATTCCATTTCACATGCAATCCCATAAGATAACATCCAATAAAAGATCGGTCATCCGGCATCCTTCATATATATATATATATATATATATATATAAAGCAAACAGATTTGCAGCACTTTTGGTAGTTTAAAAGAGTACCACACCTGTACAAATATTGTCATCAAAATGTGCCCTTAGACACAGGTATCAGTTATTCAGATGAATAAATTCATTACCTTGGTCACAATTACCTGCTTCCATTAGCCATGTGAAGTGCAAGCATGCAAGCTAACTTGCTTAGGACAAGAATTGATCAGGAGTTAACAAGATGAATGGGATATGCTGGCTGACTGGTCATCGAAGCGTGTATATCGATCACAAACTTGCTAAAACAACTGACAACTCTCAAAAAACAACCTTGATTAAAATCAGAGATGGCCCCTGTTTAGGGTCGAAGGGCTTCTTTCCTGGCCAGGCAAGGCAGTCCCTGTATGAAAAAGTTTTGGGTGCTAGCCACATAACCCTAATTTCTTCAAGGTCATTTTTAAGAGAGACCGCCAATTGATGGTTTAATCCTTACATAATTTTGCACAAAGCTGAATGTTAAACCTGTATTTATACAAGATTAGACCTGCCAATACACATTGTGCATGGGCCAGAGATCAAACATAAAATACCCGGCTAAATTAAGGAATGAAAATAGAATTTTTGGTCAGCAAGAACTAAACGTAAATGAAAATCAATCCTACTAATAATTTGCACATCGATCTTTTCCCCACTCCATGCTCATATCCTCCCAAGGCAAGGGATGCCTCGATGCAGCACCATATGAATATAAATGGGTCATTAAACTCGCAAGAGAAGATGCATTTAAGAGAATATATACATGTATATATGAAGTCTAATCCTGAAACACTACTAGCTTTTTGACCATGGTTTAATTACAGTTACAATTATAATGATGACAATTATGAGAAGGAATAATATAGCTATGCATATCCATTTACGGGAGTTTTTCTGTAGCTTCTTTGCTCTCTGTAGAGCAGTTTCTCCAGACTGGACATGGTCGATCGCACTTGAAACCTGCAGAAAAGAAAAGAAAAACATGCTGCAATGACAAAACATTGCGAGGAGCTTCCTTTTTTTACTATTTATGTCAAAAATAGTAGTCCCTAAGTCTACCATGAACGACATGTATGGTGCACCAGGAATACGACAAATGGCTCCATTCTGATAATGAGACAAATGATACCTATAGGTACCCAGTACTCATCAAGAAGATGGCACCATACCTGGGATTCAATGTTATCCAAAACGTCACCTTGTGCCTCAACCAATACTGCCATGTCGAGGAAAATCTACACAAGAAATTGGATTTAGATGATTTTGATATGAGATGAGAAAGCAAGAAAAATAGCATCAGAAAGAAACAAGAAAAAAAGGCATAGATTTAATGGATGAATCCTTGGAGAACTTCACCTCCCTTCAGATTTTCCCCCTCCAAGTGTGATGAAATGATGGAACTCACAGATCACAGACATATCAGCATACTATGTCCTTCAAAATTATAGTTGATTTTTTCTTCCATCCACTCTTCAGCTAAATATCATCACTTGCTAAGGGATTCCTCATCCATGATTTCTTGCTTCGTCCAATACTGAATACTCTGAAACCAAAACTGAAAAGTTTCAGTTTTGGCCAGAATTGATCCAGAACTAGGGTTGTGTGGGGTTATGCTAGTACTAATTTATACGAATCTTTTTCCATTTCTTCATTTCTTTATACGTTGGGAAGCCATTTCTCTAAATTTAAACTAAGAATCCGCAAGTTTGAGTTTGAGATAAGATGGAAACATTCTGAAATTAGATTCCAAAGAGATATAAAGTATTACTATTAACATTGTTGTTTGCCATATTGCAATCAAACAGCAAATAATATATTACACTGAAGACTTTAAATTTTTAAAAATAGTTTTTTTTATTGCCTCAGTGTGAGATCAAAATAATCCAAAAATCTTACATTATACTTTAAAATAAAGTATAATTTATTTTCTTAACTCATTTATTTATTTTTTATTCCTCGTTTCAATTGTCATCTTTTTATTTCTATATGACTTTCATCAAGAACAGAAATCACCAAGAATCCTGTTGCCCAAGATAACAACCCAAGAGGGGGGGAGTGAATTGGGTTTTCTAAATTTTTAGGACCTTAATTAAGTTGATAGATGGGTGAATTGTTTTGGCTTATGTTAAAGTATATAAGTACAGTGGAAGCAAAATAAACACAATACAAACACAAAAGAGCTATAGTGGTTCGGTGCACCCCAAGGCACCTACGTCCACTCCCCAAGCGTCCCCTTGGAAATTCACTATAATCCCTCGGATAACAATTGGATTGTTTTACCGGGCTCACAATCCAAAAATCCTACAATTGGTTTTACGGGATCACCAATTAAACCTAACCGTTGGTTTTACGGGCTCACCAACAACCTACACCGTTGGTTTTACGGGCTCACCAACAAACCTTACAAAGAGAAATAGGGAAGAAGTTTAAAGCTCCTAAATGAGCAAGTAATACAATTATGCACTTAAGGAAGAGGTAAGAGAATAGTTATCGCTTTGTAGATTGCTCTTCTCTTCTTTGTCAATGTTGCTTCACTCCTCAAGAGGTTGGTAAAGCTCTTGAAGACACTTGAAGACTGCTCAATCACCTTCTTTCAGAATTTGAATGAAGCAAATAAATGAAGAACATTCACTCAGGAACGTGTATGCTTATGTATATGGAAACCTGGCCACGTCCTTGCTCCTGAATCGCTCGCTGAAAAATTTGCTCGCTGTTTCTAGTTTCTATCCATTGGTCAATTGTCTGTAAAGTCAAAGCAACAATCCAGTAGCATAAATATAAAATTAGTGGTAGTGCTACCAAAAATTTGTCTTTTATAAAGAATTACCTCACCTCCTCATCAGCATGATTGCATTTACTGTTCTTGTGGAAGTCCAGAAGGAAAATAGAAGCAGACAGCGAATAGAGTAGATAAGAAAAAGCCTCAGAAGAAAATACATAAATGCCATGAATATTTTGATTTTTGATACAACTACAAAAAACCTGTAAAAGCCCTTCTCTCAACAACCTCCTGGTATTCCTGCTGGATTGTTTCTCTAAGAGCCTGCATAGAATATTTAGACATAAGCAACTGAAAATATAATCTACTGATTTGGATTTAAAATTTCCTGGTAATTTTAGGAATTTATCATCTTGCATGCTTGAAATTAGGATGATAACTTTCTCCATGTTCTTTTATCACTCGAGTTAGGAAACAAAGTGTAAGCCTCTGACCAGAACAAAACTTCTTGGCTAAAACAAGCTGGTTTTAAAGGAGAGACTCCAAAACTGTCCCCATTTTCTGGGTTCCAGTTGAAATGGGTCAATTTCAATTGGCTAATTTTTGCTAAAAAGTGCCTCTGACTGAAACTCCCTAAAAAGCTTGACTTTGTGTCCATTTTTTCCTCATTTGCACCGTTTCTTTAATTTAGTTTCATTAGAAACTAATGGAAATCTACCTCTAGAGCTTAGATCATGTTCTAAATATGTTTAATTGAAAACTTCTGGGCAAACTATTCAGAAATTTTGCCTTGATTATGTTGAAAGTAAATACTATCAACAAATGTTGCAATAACCACATTTGAAAGAAAATACAGTCCGAAAGGGTCACTAGCAAGCCAAGTTTTTCCCAATCAAGGTGACTAAAAGCTAGACATTGCAAGAGTTAGTAGTATGTTTCAAGCAACAACAAAACCTTAAAATTCTATATGCTGCTCCCACATACCCGAGCACCTGCCATCACACATGCATGCACACACCCATATATGTAAGTGCTCATTTATGCATCCATGTAGCTGTGCCAGATGTAGCTTGTAAATTTATGGATAGAGAGAGCTCAAGGAAGAAGAGAAAATCCCTCAATTACCAGATGTGGGTGCAGTTTGGGGTCTGGTAGCAGGGAAACCTAGTTCTAGAGAAGAAATATTTTGCACAAGGAAACACCTAGAAGGGGGGGGTGTAACACTATATGGAGAATATTTAGGCCAATAGGAGAAATTCCATTTGATTGGATTGCAAAAGATAGACTAATGTGGCATTGCAGCAAAGCCACTGATGGCATGCTCAGATGACCAACAGCAAGAAAGAGAATAAGTAGTCCTCGGTAGTGTTGTTATGGAATCAAACAGGAAGTATGGCATCAAAGAGATTCCACATCACAAATAATGACCTCGAATGGTATTAGCTAGCACAACTCCTGTAAACCAAGACAAGATGTATTTCCCCCATAGATGTCAAATACCCTAGGAGGCTCTGGGCAATAGACTAGCCCATAGCCTAGGCAGTCACCTAGGCATCTAGGCAATTGCCCAGGCAATAGACTTTGTACATATTCACTCAATCATTCTCCGATTCAAGTAGTTTATTTTCACAATTAGAATTTTAAACTATTTCAATAAGCTAACTTTTTAACGTACCTTAAGGAATACGTTATGAACATAAACAATTCTCTTTCAAGATATATTATAATTTGTTAAACTTTTACTAAATTTATAATGAATGTTATTGAAGTAACAATATATTTTATTGTTGTTGTTGTTGTTGTTTTAGCTCAATTGGTGGAGTTTGTCAAGCTCCCTTAGTCATCTGTCTTGCTACAGATTGAGTAAAGTTGCGATTGTTGAATGAACGAACCTTTTGTGGTTACTTGTTTAACACTTAAACCTAAGTTAATTTATTTTTTAACATTAAATTATTTTTCTTGAGGTTTTAATATAAAGTTCCTCACTGCCTTATCAATATGCATGTGTCATGTAAGAAAGGAGCACAAGAAAATACTTTATACTGTATATATGTGCTTGTATACATATTCAGATACATACATCAATGAAGTTGTATATACACATATATGTATACAAGTGTTCTTATGTATTTTTTAACCTACATTTCATTTATATATACAAACTAATATTATATTTGCAAATATGCATTTATATATAGTATATATTCATACATATATGTATATATAATGTAGATGTAGATACATTTATATATGCACGTATATATGAATCTTTATGTATATGAATGTATATATGAATGATGGCCCAGGCAATCTCGCCTAGGCATTAAGAGGTCTATTTGTAGCCTGGGCAGTAAGCAGCCTAGGCGCCTGCACTATTGCCGGTAACAACTATGCTTTCCTCTTAACTTGTGTGAAGGAATTCTTACAAGGTTTCTCGTGCCTGAAAAGTGAGAGAAGACTTATGCTCTTAATTGGGTCATCAAGATTAGAAGTAGATCTGGATCCTTCTGTAGATATTGTGTCTTGGATAAGTTCAGAACATCATTATTATTAAAATTTGATGGAAACATTTATAAGATGGAACAGATTTTATGCACTTGTTTGGTGGTTGCAGACAAACTAATATTCAAACAAGAATCAGCTAAGTTTGGTGAATGTGTTCCATGTTACCCTTTCACTGTTGGAGCATTGTTTCATTGCGTTGTTTGCAATTTTGAGTGCACCAAGAGTTGGGTAAGAGGTTCCTCTAAATTGTAAAGCACTCCTATAACCATGTTACAGTGGAGTTTTAATGCAAATAAACAAAACTTTGTCAAATGGGTAGTAAAAAAAATTATGCAAAGTCTACATCTTAGTCGAGTATCAACCTAGTAGAATTGGACGATAAGTGGAGCTGCTTTTGGGAGGGATATGAACTCAATTAGGTCTACGCAATTCTTATTAGGTGATCAATGATCTCATTTCATTAGGTGATTAAAAAAGAGGTCTACGCAATTCTTCATTTCCATGCAAATGCATGAGAAAAATGAATGTTACAAAGCATAATATATTGTTAAATCGTTCAAATTTCAAATGGATGATGAGTAAGGCATGTCACCACCCTTATAACTCCATTGACTTGCTTCAGTGATTTATTCTTAGTTGAATCCTCAAATGACCTCCTCTCCTATGTCCTTTTAGGTGATAACTCATCTGTATTGTTTTTATATGTTGAAAAGGAACTAAATTATTCTTTTTTGTATTTATTGTAAGATGCCATCATTGGAGGTAAGCCAATTGTTACTCCTTCCTGGAGATGAAGTAGAGTGATGTGGCACAATGCGATACTCATATCTGTCCCATGTTTGTCTATCTTAAGAGTGATGGGAAGGGAAACAGGTGTGGTTAAAGTCTTTTCATGGAGCAGAAGACACAATGGAAGTTCCACAAACATCATAGCACCTAACCTCCTATGCTCTTATTGACAGTCGTTTGAGACATAGGGATAAGAGCAAATTCCCCAGTCTTTCTTTCACTCAACATTGGTTAGAGGTACTAATGACTCTTATGATGCTTAAAACCATCAAGGAGGAGATGGAAAGAAATATAACACTGACCTTCTTCACTCCTATTACTGATTGTCTATCATAATAAATATAAAGGAGGTCATTCTCCTAATCGCCTCTCTTCTAATCAAGACTGGATGGGGAGCTTGATGATCCTTTTGATACCTTAACCTCAGGGTGAATAGAGGGCAAGACACTTGCAACACTTTCAGACTGTAGAGATTTTTTTTCCAAAAAAAACAAATGATCAAGCAAAGCAGATCGTTTTCAGTAGGAACATGAAAGAGGATACAGAGTGTAAAGATTCTCAATCAGGACAACTATGGGAATTCATGACAAAGCACTCTTCTTTGGTTGGAGTTTATCATGGAGTCAACTTCAGGAAGATTTTCAATGCCAATTTTCTTATAATGTTTAAAGGCGGTTGTGTACAGCGCAGGTGATTTCCTGGGGAGCTAATAGAAGAGATCTTTGTTTTGTAGGGTGGATTTCTTTTGTTCTAGTTAACTTCTAAATAGTCTTTCCTATATTTATGGAAACAAATCATGAAGAGCAATTTTCCTGAAGAAGTTTTTCTTAGGGTTTTGTCTTGCATTCATCCTGCTTTCAACTATAATTTATCACGATGGTTGATGGTGAGCCAGGGTAAACAATCTAGTCAAAAATGAAAAGTAGAATGTCCTCATAAATTGGCAAAAGAATTATGTTCCTTTCTCTTGTCAAAACACTTAAAGCCATCTTCCAATATCAATATCGGTATTTTGATCTTGTATGCTGATAATTTTTATAAGCATGGAATGCCTAATGAGTAAAATGGTGTGATTTAACTAATTTCTGCAACGTAAGAAAATTTTCTCACAAAATAAATAAAGAAGAAGAAAAGCATTTTCTTTATTTTGCTTTCAAATATTCTCTTCTGTTACAATAACATTTTCCATGTAACTTTATTACAAGGTCACTAAAATGTTGAATCAAAAGATTGAGATAAACAGGTTACATCAGAAAATAATCGCTTTGTTATAAATTATTGGGAACAAATGCACTACCTGAAAGTCAGACATCCGTTCTGTCAACCTCTTTTTCAATGCATTGCATTCAAAGTCAGTAAATGAGACAAATGTAACCATAAATTTACTTTTAATAAAAAATATTAAAGAAAATGAACATGTATTTTGGCATGAAAGTTCACATGGTAGTTGCAGTTCTAGATCGATCTACGCCTGATCCCTTTCCACATCCAGGCTTCTGTCTGTTAGCTAAATTCTGAAGTTAGAAACAAAGCCCAATGTTAGTGAGATTCAAGGTTAACATAGAGTCAAACTCTCATAGCTCTGACATAAGTGAAAAAAGCAGGAAAAAAAGTGTCACAAGTGACTCAAAAAATCATTTCCCTAAAATTTAGCTAGCAATGTTTCAAATTAATTAAACCAAATAACTTTTTCTTCTTCAACAGCAAATCATGTGGTAGCTTCAGAACTTCTACTAGAACTAATTTGCACTTAGTTAACTCATAGTGAAGAATAGAAGCAGCATTAATTGTAAGTTGAAAATGATCCAAAACATCCGTACAAGAAAAATGGTCAAAAATTGTAATATTTGCAGTGCAATATAGAAAATAACAAAGATCTTCACTAGAAAGAGATCAAGAAATATAATAATCAAAAGAGAAGCAATATAATATAATTTTTTGTAAGAAATATAAATAGTGACTGATAGCTTCAATTTCCTTAAATTTTTGGAGAAAATTACCAATTAGATAGGATGCCACAAAATGAAAAACAGATAGATTAAACTTATATAAACGTTCTAGATGGTAAAAGTTTATGGGTCAAAACAAAATTATGAAATATCTCAGAAAAAAGGAAGATAAAAACAGCCAAAATAATCAAAAAAAATGTTCTAGAGTGCATAATAAATTGAATTTCAGAAATGAGGTTTTACTTGCCAAGATATGTTCTGACTTTCACATTAAAATATTTGAAAACTTTGAAACAAGACATGTTGCAAATTTCACTGCCTTCCGTTTTCCCTTTAACAGGCCAAAAATGAAGCCTCGTACCTCTCTGTCTAGTTCTTCAAGTTTTGATTTTGCTAGGCGTGCAATTTTCCCAACTTCATCAATATCTTTCTCCATGCGCTTCTTGATGGCTGCAACCAGTTATGTACTAATTGTGTTATGGCTGTTAAATAGAAAACAAAATTGAACCATAAAAAGCATGTGGGCTCCCTTTGGAAGATCTCTGCTAGCTAATGATTATATTGAACTATCCACATTACCTTTCATAGCAGCTGTCTTGGTAACAGCTTTTGACTCCTCATTAGCATCCTGCATATGTAACCAGAAACTTAGTGACAGGAAAAGAACAAGAAGCTATCATGAACAAACAGAAACAGTCATCAGATATTTGCCATCTGAGCTCTAGAAGTACTTGAAATAAACTGTAGTTTCAAATTTGTACTTTAATTTTATAAAATAAAAATATTGTACAAGGAAAAATTAAAACCTGGAAGAATAATATCTAAAAAGTCACCCAAAAATAGAGTGCAAATAAGAAATTCAATCAAACATTCACATCATATGGACCCTAAAATGACCTGAAAAATCAGCTAAAGCTCATTTTTAAAATATATGCCCACTCCATCTTTCATAGTTATTTCCTTAATGCAGGTTGCCATGGTTAATTTGGCAGCTGGTAGTAACCTGTGGTTAGATGTGGAATCACACTATGAAAACAGATGGTGCCATACATCATAGTGCAATTCAAAGGGACCTGATAAGCAAATAATCTCCTTCACATACCAATTACTAATTGGTAACAAAAGTAAAGCCTTCAAATTTTAAACCCAAGCCTGTTAAGCATTTCTAAAGTTACCACAACCACTTACCTATGATAACCCAAGCCTGTTAAACTTCCAAGCTTGAAAGTCCAAGCCTAATCTCATTAAGCACTTCAAAAATCATGCCTCATTGCAGCTAAATCTTAGTTACTTGAAGTGGGTGTAGGAGCAGATTTGGGTGTGGGTATGGGGAAGCAAATTTCTTTAGAAAAATCTGAAAGAGGAAATCCTAAGGAAGCAGATGCAGGGATGACTTTCTGGAAAGATTCTGGAGTGGGTACACAACCCTATGTGGAAGTTTCCTACTAGTAAGAACTAAATAAAGTCTTTCCTCTACCTCCAAAAGGAAGAGTTATGAAAATCTCCCAAAGTAATTTGGCTTCTTTCAAAACAAAAGCCTGAAAAGAATAAACACAGGACAGGACAAGCTTTAATATACACAAGCGTATAACTGTTGAAGAAAAAAACATTATGCCTTCAAATGATCACCTATTGCTCCACCAGGTCTACCATCAGATTACAATCAATAAAAGGCTTATCCAAACATAAATGAAACTCAAATTGGGTCTACAAGTTTTTCCACATCACGAACAATTACCTAGGCCAAAGGTTCAGAAAAAACTTTACCATCTCTAACAAAATAACAATAATAAATATTTTCAGAACATCCAACAAGTCCTAGCCTATAAACATTGGCATAACATGATTGATAATGCTCAATGGAAAGTCTTACAGCCCCATGCTCAAATACCTTCCCTGAAAAGGATAAATTAAATACCAACACTAACACATTCCTAGATTTTATCAAGAGTCATGACACCTATTCTCTTATAAATTATATAATCTATAATTCTGTATAGCCATTACAACTGGATTTTCAATATAAAGGCTTGGAATCGACCTGCATTTAAGCTTCAGAAATTAAAATTCAGAACGAGTAATCAGATGAATTTTTTACAGATCAGACAGGGTTGGTCAGACAAGCCAGACAAAAAACAGCCACCTTAATTACACCAATATTTTCAAATGTTGTGATTCCATATTGAGAAAGAATACAATTGATCTAGTTTTGATCATGAATAAGTTCACATGGTGCACTGGAAGATTATTGAAGCCTTGAAACTGAAACATCTCAAGCTATTATGAACAAAAACATAATCCAATGGCCTTTTCTGAACCGGAAATAACATGAAAGCCCATACCTGAATCTTCTTCAGTAGTTTTGATAGCTTCTCAATTTGCTTCTCGATCTCTTGAACCTACATGAGAAACAGAACAAGGGAAAGTATCAATAGTACATGAGAAACACAACAAGGGAAAGTATCAATAGTGTAATACCGCTTATTAATGTCTGAGACAGTCACATGTGTACATATAATTTATCAAAAGAATAATTGACAGTAGTCATCTCTCATGTAACCAAAAATAAGCCATAGTTACCTGTTGGAAGAAGTCTCCCAACCCCAGTTCTCCCGAATTTGTTGGAACCTGGATTCCTAATTCAATATCTCCATTTCTTGAAGCTTCACCTCGAGGGAGCTCAAAGGAGTCCTGTCAAACAACACAATAAGAAGAAAAGGTAAGATTTCTTTGGCAAAACTAGCCAAAGAAAAGAACAGAATTAAAAGAATAGGCAAGTTCCTCTCAGAAAAGGGAAAGATCCTCTTCAGATAAACACCATCATGGAAAAATCTATAGTTCTATGTTATCTGTCCATTGCTTTCTCGACTTCCAAATAAAAGACAAATTATAGAAAGGACGAACTTGTATGCCACGTCATTATAAAAAATTAAAAGACTTATACCTGATCATGTTCTAATTTTGCATACAGTGTCAAAATCATTTTTCTACAAATAATTGAAGATAAATATTAAAAAAAAGGTTCTTTAGAAGGTTCAAATAACATTAGGAGATGCTGTCCTAATCATGCATACTTGTTGTCATGCATGATGTTGACAAGAATCTAAATCTAAAGACATGAAGGGGAAAATGAATAAAAGGGTTCTATATTAGAAAACAGTACCTAGTAGTTTTTGACCCAGATCCACTTGAATGGGAAGGCATCAGGATGTGAGGCTTTTTCATATTAAAAAGCTTGTAATGACCCATTTCTAAGGTTCTGTATGCTCAATGAGTCTCAATAGAATGAATGAAACTTGTGCAAGTTTTGTTCAATATAGTTGAATCTACCACATCCAAAACAATCAAAACCACATTTGCCTGGTACTAATTAATGCAATTCCATCTCAAGTATTACACAAGAACTTTATAATATGATGTGTTTGAGCCAAACATTCAGACATGGATGCAACTCCTTCTTGGTGAACCCTAGAAAACCCTGGATCTTAATTGGGGCACCATTCATCTTGTTGGATTATAACCACTAAAAGATGCAATCTATCTAACACTAAGGTGCCGTTTGTTATCACTTTCATTTTTTTTATTTTCAGATATAAAAATAGAAATTTTGCTTCTATTTATTTCTAAATTTCTAAACATATAAACATGTTTGGTAGTCAATTATTTTTAAAAACATAAATATGATAATGGTAGCCGGGGTAGTGAAAGTGGTGGCTGAGACAATGAAGGCCATAGTGCCCTGGTGGTGGTGATGGCGGTGGTGCTGGGGGCATTGACAATGTGGTGGTGGCGGCAATGATGGCGGAGTGGTGTGCAGGGGGCCATGGTGGCAACGGAAGAGTGGCAAAGACTGTGCGAGTGGTGGCGACAATGGTTGTGGCGGCATGGCGGTGGTGATTGATATGGCCACGGCAGCAATGATGGTGGCAACAATGGAGGTGGTGTCCATAGTGATGGTAAAAGATACAAGTTTCCTATTTTTGAAAAAGTGAAAACAAGAATTTCTTACATTCCTTTTTCTAAAGACAATGAAAACGATTTTTGAAAAAATAAAGATAAAAATAATAGCAACAAACACGTTTCTAGCCTCAATTTCTATGATTTTATTTTTAAAATAAAAATAAGAAATAAAATTCTAACCCTAAGTAATTTTGATTTTTACTAAAGCACACATTTCCATGTTGGGTTGTGGGTACCATAAAAATTAAAACCCTACTGACATAAACCAAGGGTTTATAGAACTTTATGGCCCAAAATTATATCCTTACATGTAAACCAAAAGAATTGCAGGGATTTATATTGAAGGAAAAGAAAAATACCGTGAGAAGATTGTTCATCTTGGAAGAAACAATTCAATCAAGGAGATGGGCTCCAGATACCAAAATTCCTGCAGTAAATGCCCAGATCTAGAGCTAGAATCGGCTCCAGGAGCCAAGAATTCAACGCGATATCAATGTAATAGACCTGGTCTCCA
>JAOXJJ010000001.1:4135336-4146243 GCA_025769935.1 Phoenix roebelenii
TTAATAAATTTATATCATAGAATTTCAAATCCTACAAATCTACTAATATTAAATTAAAAATAAAAGTAGAAGAAAATTACCTGATTGAAGGCAGGTCAAAGCGCGTAGACGCTGTCCCAAAGAAGTATTTGTCCTCACGTATGGATCTCCCGGCAATCCTTTTCGGAGATACGACGACCCTATAACTTCTTCTTCGGCACGTCTCGAAAGAAGTCAAAGCGATCTCGATCGGACTTGCAGATCCAGCAAAGAGCGGAATGAAAAGAATAAAATAAATTGAATAAAAATAAAATTCAAAAGTGGCTAAGAGGAGGAAGAATTTTTTCAGAGTTTTTATACTATTTTTTTATAATTTTTCATGTGTAAAAAAGGGATGAAATAGAGGGGTTTATATAGGATTTTTAATAGGGGCAAAATGGTCTTTTGTAGATGCGTTTTCAAACGTGTCCGTTTTCAAATGCGTAACACCCGCTAGCTCTTTTAATTCCAAGCAAAACGCCGGTTGGGCGTTTCCATTTTCTCAAACGCGCACGCGGCCCGAGATTTGGCTGCGTGCGCATTTATGTTTTTCCCAACACGTGGACCTGCCCCTGCATAATTCTTCCCACTTGGGGGGTAGTGTTAGGGATGTAAAGGGGGGCCACAAACCTTTAGTCCTATATCGGTTGAGTAGTGGAAAGGATTGTGCCTTAAATAGAGGGGCAACACCCCTTCCTCCTAGAGGCGCTTTTTGAAGGGCAAAACCATGAGGGGGAACACCGCTTTGAAAAGGTGGGTGATCTTCCCTAAAGCGGATAATACTTTGGATGGGACGCAACTTGCTTTTTTTGCTCCAACAACTATGATAACTACCAGCAAAATCATAGGATTATAGGATAGGCTATGCCTAATATTTATATAAGTACCCAAAAATAGCTTTTAAGTGGACCCACTCGAATCCTATAGAAGAAAAAAAATAAATCTTTTTTATACTAAGTACTTATGAATATAGGTCTAGCCCAGTCTATAATCTTATGTTTTTACTGGTTGCACCGGCTGAACCCACCAATCTAGTAGGATTTTCAGCCCAATCATCCAAATATGTCCTAAAGTAGGGTATAGCCCTTTGGTTGCATTTCTCCTATATTTAAAAGAGGTTCCATATTCAAAACTCATCTTTTATGAAACCCTTAATCCGGTCATCCATTCTTCCCCTAATTATAGGAGAAGAGGTCTAAATGTAAAAAGAATCATTGATCATAGGTAGGTAATAAGATGGAACAATATGTTAAGCAATTTATCATGAACACCAAACCATCATCCTTTAGCCCATCTTTATAAATTCTTGAACCCAACAACAACCTCATTGCGTATTGGACCCAAACTACATCCAGCTTCGAATCCAAGCCCAACTTGACTTTTAACCAGGGTGTGAATCATACAACTTAGACAATCCCTTTCTCTAAAGTCCTACTTTCGATGAGTCTCTTTGACTCGTGTATCATGGTCGTAGTGGCCGCCACAAGAGTGCCCACTTTCCACGCAAAGATCTTTAGAAAGATAGGCTTAGAAAGAATTCACTTAAAAGTCTAAAGATTGTTTCCCCATTGTAATAAATATTTTGTTATGCTTCCAAAACCTTGCTTGACTTATTGAAAGGAATTTTGACTTCTTGAATGGAATTTCTAATAGCATTGTTGTGATGGTGACAATAAAAGAAAAAGGAAGAATAACTACAAAATAAAACTCACATTAGATAGAATTTTTGCAATGGTTTGCAGACCTTAAACTAATTATATCAAATATTTGCTTTGTATCTAATGCACCTTGATGCATAGTATGGAACTAATATTATATAAATTTGTTAAATTATCCAAGGAGCATCACTGCATCAAGCTTACTCCCACCCATGCAACCATCTAGTTATTTAACGAACTGAAAAATCAGAGGCTATTATTCTCAATGGTTAGCTGATATTGTTGTTGTAGGGTTGCAATTGCTATTTTGGATTTAGTCCAACACTTCTAGATAGAATAAGAGAAATAGGTAACTACCTTGTAATGTGAAGACATGTCATGAAACTAACTCGAGTCTTGATTGAAGGAATCTGTAAATGGATCGATAACTTAAACCTAAATTTGATCTCGATTAATGCTATTATTGTCAAGTTGTAGACTTCTCAAATCTGGAACTAAATTTGCCAGCAATTGTTTTCAAAATTCATTTACTGAATTTTGACATGCTAGTGTTCTTTCTCTAACACAATTCCAAAATAGTACTTAAAAAAACTTGTAGCCATAAATTCGTCTCAAACAGTAAGATATTCTTTGCACAAATTGGTCATTAGTGTTCCTACAAGTCAATATAGTTTGTTTGAAATGCTATGAACATGTATAATAAAATTAAGAGGAAGCTTAAATAGGATACAATACAACATTACTGCTGAAGTTGTGCAAAAGAATATTAGACAACTTGAAATGTAAATGGATGCATCGAAGGATAGCTATGTTAATGGCAACCAAAATAATTCTCGACATGATAACATCTGGTCAAAGAAGCCTTCTGATAGGATAATTTTGGTTTCAAGTAATATACTTAAGGCCTATCCCACTCAATTGTGAGGCATACTATGACTGTAGAATTTTCTTGTACCCAAATTACTATTACAAGGACGGCTTGGTTCGCCAATTGTTTTGTATATCTTTCATACATTTAATATAAAAAGTATGCACTAATGTATTCACTACAGAAAAAGTTGGCCATCTCGATATTTACATGCAGATACTATGTAGAAGTGGCAGTAATTTTGGCTTCAGTGCCAAAATTTGCCGATGCTTTAAAATAGCATTGACAATGATGATACAATGAGCATATTAGATAGCGTCATGGGCCAAATAGAATAATTAGACGTCGCTTAAAAGCGTTGTCGAAGTCCAACCGAACTCCACCCACAACGACGCTTTCTTTAAGTGTCGTCGGAGTTTAAATAAATTCCCATCCCCACGACGCTTTAAAAAAAGCGTCAGAATAGGCTATTTTTTTTGTAGTGATTTGTAGGACAAGCTTAAAGCCCATGCAATGCACAGGTACATGTTAAATAAAAAACAAGATTTTGAATAAAATCTAAATAATGCAAGTACATTTTATTCAAAATAAAATAATATATTTAGTTTTAGATTTATTTTGTTACATGCAAAGAAATTCCATGAGTTGCGCTATAATGAATCAGGAGCATATAAAATTTTCTAGAAAAATAAAAAATGAAGGTACTGAAATATTAATTGATTAAAATTATGAAATTAATTTAAAAAAATATCCATTATATCTAAAAATGTTATCCATGAAGATACTTGCAAGGAAATTATAATTTATGTGTCTGATTTTATAATTCAAATGGAAGATAATAATCAACTAGTTTAGAAAGGAGATTTATATGTGTTTTAGAGTTGGTAATAAAGGTTTTAAATATCTAAGAGTCCGTATTATAGTTAAAAATTGGTAGGCGAGCCTTTGCTATAGTTAGAAGTTACACCAATTTAAATTTTCTCTATCATATAATTTAAAGTTTCCCATGGGAGTAAAAATATGAAGTGACATTGTAGGATAATTTAATTTTTTAGAAATTATGAAATTTCCTAGTAACCTATGTGATTGTGTCTTCTAAAGAAATCCTTTTTCATCCGAGAGCTATTTTAGCATGACAGTAAAAGTATGATGCAGTTTCTGTATAATATTTTAGAAATTTTAGTAAATTTTAAGATTTTTTTATGAACCTCTCTATAATACATAATAAATACTAATTTTAACTTTCTTTATTCTATAATTTAAAATTTAGTTCAATGGTAAAAGGGCAAGGTGGTTTAGAAAATTACAGAATTTTCTAGTAACTTGCATGATTAAGAGAGCTATTTAGAGATTATGCAGGAGAGATTTCACATATAATTTTTAAAAAAATTTAATAAAAATTAAAATTCCTACAAAATTTTTAATATAAAAATATATATTATTAGCATGCATTTTGTTTAACCAATTCTCTTGTTAAAGTTGTAATGCCAGCAGGTTGGTTAACCCACAAAGTTGTCTCATTGAGATTGTGTAAAATTTTCAGTGTTTCTAGAAGGTCATCTCTCCCATCAGAGATGGTCTTTTTTTAAAACAAAACGAAAAAAACGTTGGGTTAAGATAATCCCGGCTGGACTTAGCTGGGTGCGACCGGAACCGGCTAAAAAGGACCACAACCGTACCACCATCCATCCCTTTCATGGCACCCAAAAAATAAAAAAAATCATCTAAGCCACGTGGCAAAAAAAAAAAAAAAAAAAAAGACCGTATGTCCGATTTTTCCTAAAGCGGATGCATCATACACGATATATGCAAATACATCCAAAAAAATCAAAAAATAGCAGTTCCCAAAGTATTCCGAAAACAGTCTCTCTAGAATAGTTAGCCACGTAAGAGGCTACTCAATCTGCTGCCTGATTGGCCTCACAGTATACATGCTTCGTCTGAACGATCATCCTTTCACACATTATAGTCCAAATATTTCTGAGAAATAGGCGGCTCTTGTCTATACTTCGCTAGATCCAACCGATAACTGTCGTTGAGTCGCCCTCGAGGTTGTCTATATGGGCTCGTTTGGTTCGCAGGAAACATTTTCCCTCCTAAGAATATGATTTCTGCGAAACAAATTCCTAAGAAGAGGATGCTTAGGAAAGTACTTTTGGCATATTTGGTTGACCATCCACTTTTCTGAAAAAATTATGTATAATTTCTATTATGCCCTTAATAAAAATTAGGTATTTAATGCCTCTTTAATACTTCTTTAATGCTGAAAGGTATTTTTGGAAAAAAAAATAAAAATGGAGTGATTTCTGCCTAATGAGAAAGTCATAGGAATACAACTTTTTCGTTTTTCTCTTTTGAAAACTCCAATCAAACAAGAGGCATCTCATTACTTTCTCATGGATCACACTTTTTTTTTCTTTTTTCACGAACCAAACAAGCCCTATATTGGGCCGATTCAAGTATTCTTCGGCTTTTTTCCACGCAAATAATCTGGGTCAACCGACACGTCCCAGTGCCCTATGTATTCTTCGCACGTTGTCCACGCCGTGCGAGTTAAGGGACCCGAACCTTACCGGGATATCACGTGACTTTTGTCCTTTTGCATGCACTCTCACGTGCGATGTTACCCGTATAACTACCTGCCTCCGTTGGGGGAAAATTTAGGCCTCCCACCTCCTGGATTTCCTGTCGGAAAACATGGAGGATGAGTCCTCTCCGGCGACCTCCGAGGCCAGCGGCGACTCCGAGGCCGATTCCGTTTTCATAATTCCGTCGACGGCTTTCGAGTTTTATGACGATGACGATGCCGAGTCCTCGAGTGGTGGCTGCGAGGACGAGAACGATGGCGATCGAAGAGATGAAAGATGGATGTCTTGGAGGAGTTGGTTGCTAGAGAATGCCTCCCTGCAGAGCGAGCATATGGAGTATGACGATGAGCAAAGAGAGGATGGGTTATCTACTCAAGATATAGAAAAGGATGGAACGATGCCGAGGGTGGAGAAGGAGTCCATGGCGAAGGAGGAGGGGGAGAGCAATAGGCTTTTCTGGGAAGCTTGCCTTGCTGATGAGTATCCATGATTCCATCAAAGGTTGAATAGGCATACTGGTTTTCTCAATTTTTTTTATATTTTTAATTTAATTCCATAAAGTGAGTATTTATATAGTTTCTCAGTGAGGAATTTTAGACATGTTGGAGAAACGAGGTTTGTTTTTTTCCCCTTTTTTTTGTAATTTTTATGACTTTTAAACAGAAGACAAGCTCATGGAGGAAGAATTTAATGTTATGTGGTTGCTTGCTATTAGATTAAGAAATTTTACAGCATTTTTTTTTTCTTTTTGAGAGTAAAAATAAGTGTAGGATTGAAATGAGTGAGGTTGCAGGATTTGCATATATTTTATCTTAGTTGCCACAATTTTGCATGAACTTTCAAGTTTGTCGAATGCATGCATTGAAGATAAAATAAATAAAGGAGACTTAATTTTGGCCCATCCAGCTATTGAAAAAAGAAAAAAAAGGGGGGAAATTGTATTGAAAAATATATGATCAAATCCCCCACCAGCCATCTGCACTCAACGCAAAGCCTCCCAAAAGGAGAGATGATGTATTTAGGATTTTTGATTAAGAAAAGGTTCAATATCTTACTTCTTTTCACATATCTTCCATGGAAACATTTGCTTTGGTGACATGACATAGAGCAATTGAATATAATCTACAGTGATGTACATAAGAGGTAGTATGGGTATTTTTCATATAATTTGATGAACATGCTCTCAATTATGAGTTTCTCCATAGTTTTTAATTTTAGAAGATATGGAAATTATGCCTTTCAAGAAGAACCAAAGCTATAACCAGTTTCAGAAGACACCAAAGACCTGTCTCTATCTCTCAAGAATTTAACCACATGAGATATGTTTAATTAAGAGTAGTAGTTATAATAGCATGGAAATGATTCTGAAAAAAATAAATAGCATGGAGATGACGACAGCATGACGGAAGCCTCACGAAGGGTGTGTCAATGGATCTAGTTCAGGACTAATATTAGAATAATTAAATAAGATTTGTTAATTGTAATCCTCCAAATCTAACCACCTAAGACATGACTTTAGATTTTTTTTAGGTACTGATGTAATTGTTGAAGAGGGTTGGGTTGGGGCAAAGTTTCAACATCAGGTGGCTAAGGAATAATATAGTGGCTATAGAGTCCAAATGAAAAAAAACCTAATGGCCTCCATCTCAACAGGCACCAACTCCTTGTCATCAGCTACCAGGAAATAAAGAAGATGGCAATATTGAACAGGATGACCTAGAAATAGGCTAGTGTAACTATCAATCCACAAGTCCAGATCAGGTGAACCTTGAGTACTTAAATTGCATTATTTTGATCTGAACCATGTCATGACCATGCCCATGCTTTTAATACAATTTAATTATGATAAATCTACATTAGTTATAAGAAATGGGACATAATTTCAGAGGTAATCTTAAAGAGTACAATCTTTTAAGCAAAATAAATTGACCAAGACTGACTTGTCATGCCCATCATCCCTTCCTTCTAGAAGCCAGCCACTAGGGGTAGGAAGAGAACAAAGAAGAGGAATTTTCTTCCAGTTCGCTGTCCTTTCTTTGAAACAACCAAGTGGGGATGGGGTCCAACTCCCTGTCCCTGTCCATGACCTTAGTTGCCAGCCTTTCTATTCTATTTTTTTAAAAGAAAGAACCCTTCTGATTCTTTCTTCTCATAGCTTTAAGCCAACCGTTCTGGTGACCAACCTTTCTTCCCTGACCTGCAGGCCTTATACCTGCTCTACCCTGGTCTCTCTTTCCTTGATTTACTTTTCTCTGAAGAGAAGATCAAACAAGCAGTTTTGACCTTGATCAGGAGAAAGCACGGAGTCCCAATGATTTTTGCTTCTCTTTCTACCAAAAATTTCCCTTGCGACATCATTAAAGAAGATCTCCTTGCTCTATTTAATTCCTTCTATATAACAATCCAGAACCTCACCTAAAAATGCTAGCTGGAATGTATTATTTGAATTCCTTGATCTCAACACATACCCAAGATCTATCCAGAAAATAAATGATGTGAGACTAAACACATATCCGCATGGGTCCTCACACTCTATGATATTGTCGTCGATATTAACAGACATAACTACTCGTCTCTTATCATGTTGCTTGCCTTAAAAAGGAGTATCTTTAGTCAAGAATGTTAGACCAATCAGCTTGATCAATGGTATTCTCAAAATTATCACCAAGGCTCTTACTATACATTTGAAAACTGCTTGGTTTCACTTGAAAATGTCAGACCTTACTCAGTCAGCATTTCTTCACAACCTTTTAATCCTGCAGGGTTTCATCTTAGCTCATGAGATCATCCACTAGTGTATATCAAAAAAACTTGGTGGTGTTCTTCCACTAGCCTTAGCACCGGCAGAGTTAGAGACAGGAGCGGCCCAATGTATTTAGGGGCTTAAGGCTGTTTGTCTTTGTTGCTAAAAATTGAACTCGGGGGCAACCACGGGCCGAGGAGGAGGAGCTCCGGCGGGCGGCGTGGTGCGTCGGCGAACTGCGTCCTCCAGAGGACCTGCAAAAAGTCGGTGTCCGGGGCTTCCGGCATCGGCCTTCTGATGCTTAAGTCAGAGGGGGCTATTGTGTGGAGGGAGAGAGATTATCTCCTGAAGTTTTTTTAGAGTTTGGACCCCCCTCTCAGGGGGAGAGGTTTTTCTTTTATAGAGGGGTACAGGATTACCTGTGTTGTGACGGGGCAAGTGAGTTACCGCGATGATTGAGCACGATCGTGTGAATTCATACACTATCGTGGGAGATCAGGCTGGAATCAATGAGTCGTCGTGGGTGATCGAACGTAGCCGAGTGGGTCAACCGGTTGTCGTGGAGGGCCTGGAGCATACGCTTTAATTGTTGAGTCAACCGGAGATCTGTGGAGGCCATGCGCATTAATTGTTGAGAGAGTTGGAGATCTGCGGAGACCATGCGCATTAATTGTTGATAGTTGCTCAGGGCATGGTCCCTGGTTGATATGCCGTAGCATGGTTGGCGAGCTGAGCATGGTGTGGCGAGGTCGTCGCAAGGTGAGATTGGTTTTCTGAGGTTGGTCCGACGTTTCGGAGTCGGGGACATCGAGATTGGACGCCTTGGGGTGGGCGCCTATCGGGTGCCTCCTGGTCGGGCGTCTTCAGGTCGGGTGCCTTGATCACATGTCGGTGATGCGTTCATGCGCTTTGGGGCAATCCGTTTTTCCTCCAACACTACCTCCGACTTCCGAGTTCGAGCTGCTTACGAGCTCGGGCGAAGGAAGTAGTTGCATTTATTATGCTAGCGGGGGCCAGGTGGCTTTGGATTATTCCGTCGTCTCACGCGCTTTGGGGCATCTTTAATAAGAGAAGACGGGGGGACGCCCTTTCGCCTTTTGAGGTTGCTTCACATCGTGGGCTCATGATGGAGCTCCAGGATTCGAGAGGACGCCGCCTTGATTCTGTATTCAAAGCGTCGATCCGAGTTGGTGTGTCGCTTCGGTTTTTGGAGCCGACACATGGCGCGATCGGGACAGAAGGCGGAATCCGATCCTGCCGATCTGGGCCGTCGGGAAGGTCTATATTAACCCCCTGACTTAGCCCTAAAAAGTTCTTATTTGGCCGCTGCAGCTGTTGCGCCCCTCTTCTTCCTTCGTCTCTTTTCTCTCACTCTCAATCGTGACTGAGTTTTCCCGGCGGCGCCCTGAGATGATTTCCGGCGACTCCACAGTAGGTCATTTCCCTACATTGGCTCGGGGGATCTTTCTTTTTCTTCTTCCTTTTTCTTCTTCCTCTTTGGAATGGGTCGTGGTCCAAGTGAGGTCGGGTCTAACCTGACCGAGGAGGAACTGGAGCTGGTCCATTCCCGATTTTTCTTTCGGCCCAGGTTTCATCTCGAACCTGCGGGGTCGAAGGACCGGGTAACGAGATCTCCTCCAGGTCGGATCGGAGTGTACATTGAAACACTCTAGGCCGGCCTACGGTTTTCTCTTCACGAGTTCGTGAACGAGTTGCTGGTGGCGTATCAGCTCATCCCAGCACAACTTGTTCTGAACTCGTGGAGGGCCATCATCAGGTTCCTATCCCTTTGCCTTGCACACGGAATACCAACCTCGGTGAATGTCTTCTGCATGTGCTTCATGTTGAAGTCAAATCCGGCGGATAGGGAGTGGCTCTATCTCGCCTTTCGGGGTGGTAAGCCACTCTTCCGTGGTGCCCCTTCCTTCATTCATGAGTGGAATGGAAAATTTTTCTTTATTTCCTTCGAGCTCTCATGGGGATTTGACTCGATGTGGGGGCAACCCTGGCTGAAGGCCCTTAATAAGCTCCCCCAACTTTCGGCGAACGAGCAGAGGGTTCTCGACGCTCTGCATGGCCTCGGAGGAAACATCCTTCTGACCGACCTCCTGAGCGAGGAGGCCTTGGTGAACGTCGGCTTGAGCTCGGCACGCCCCGAGGGTAAGAGCAGTCGCACTGCTCCTTCTTCATTTTGTTGTCTTTTATCTTATTTGTTTCTTTCCTTCTCTTTTTGGTGCTGATTTGATACTTAGAAATTTTTTCTTCTTTTCAGACGTTCCCAACATGGTGACCAGCAACACTGCACTCTTTGCTCGACTAAAAAGGAGAGCGGCCGAGGTCGGCGGGGCTCATCTCGAGCCCAGAAAGAAGGCCAGGTCAACATCGACTTCTGTTTCCTCCCAGGCGAGGGGCCCTAGGGTCGGAACTTCCGAATCCATCCGGGAAGAGACTCCCGCTGCCGAGCAGGCAAGCTTGGGTTCTAGGAGGGCAACGGATTCGGCACCCCCAGCCTGTCCCACCCCCATTTCTCAACGGCCAGGTCGGCAGGTCGTCTGCTTGCTGCGCTCAGGCCCCGAGCCAAGCAAGGGCCCTGGGGTCCCGAGCGCATCTCGCCCTGCTGTTCCGAGCCCGGGCAGGCCGAGCTCGTCGATGGCCAGAGATCGCTTGGAGAGGTGGTCTGACGACCCGGCATCTCCAATCCATGAGGGCAATTTGGCCCTCCGTGACTAGGGGTGCAAATGGGTCGGGTCGGGTCGGGTCGGGTCCTGGGTGACCCCGATTTGACCCGATTTTTTGTTTGGGTCCTAATTTTGGACCCAGACCCGACCCGATTGAAGATCGGGTCGGGTCGGGTCGGGTCCGAGTTGGGTCCGAGTCGGATCGGGTTCGGATCTGAATCGGGTCCAATTTTTTTGTATTTTTGGGAAAGAATTTGGAAAAATCAAATTTGGTCAAATCATAATTATGAGGTGCTGGGTGACCCATGACTTGAAAGACTTGCAATTGATCTCCAGTCAGAACAGATGACCCCG
>JAOXJJ010000001.1:4146343-4160729 GCA_025769935.1 Phoenix roebelenii
GGATGATCGGACGTAGCCGAGTGGATCAACCGGTTGCCGTGGAGGGCCTGGAGCATGCGCTTTAATTGTTGAGTGAATCGAAGATCTGCGGAGGCCATGCGCATTAATTGTTGAGTGAGCCGAAGATCTGCAGAGGTCATGCGCATTAATTGTTGACAGTTGCTCAGAGCATGGTCCCTAGTTGATATGTCGTAGCATGGCTGGCGAGCTGAGCATGGTTTGGCGATGTCGTCGCAAGGTGAGATTGGCCTTCTGAGGTCGGCCCGACATTTCGGAGTCGGGGACGTCGAGATTGGACGCCTTGGGGGCGGGCGCCTCTAGGTCGGGTGCCTTGATCACGTGCCGGTGATGCGTTCATGCGCTTTAGGGCAATCCGTTTTTCCCCCAACAGTCTTTAAGACCATTCCTGCAGTGGGCCGGCCTAAGGTGAACTCACAAGGAGGCCTTTTTTCTTTCCATTTTGTCTTTGAGGTCTTTCCTGTAGTGAGCTTTCTTTGAGCCGGAACCTTAGGCGACCACCTAAGTCACCTAAGGATTGGGCTGACCCTGGTTAGAGAATGCACTTGCTTGCTTCACTTTGCAGACAATACCCTTCTATTCTGGAAAGATTCGAGGAATAGTTAGATTTTTTCCCTACACTTTGGAGTTTCTCTATGCTCTTGCCAAAAACTATGCTAAACCTACATTAGTTATGATTAGCAATGACCAACCTCACAATTGGTCAATGAATAGACCAATCAACAGAGACACATTCACTGTTATAAGTTGTTACCATGAGATTTCTTTATTAACATAGCATTACTCTTCTAAGAATATAAACCTACTACATATAAATCTAGTAATATTATACAATTGCATGTCATGTTAGGTTTAAAACCTAACTTCAATCTTTTGTCTTCTTGTAGATAATGCTCTATTCTTGTCTCTTGAGCAGAGAGGTCGTGGCTGCACATATCATGATGAAATACTAAAAGGCATTAACCTTCCAAGATATAAAGATTGCGTACATTTTATCTTTGCACATTAAAACCCGAATCTCACAAGAAAACAGACCCACCTGTAAAAGTAAGCGAACATTTGAAAATTAGAGAAATTTCTAGCCATAAGGAAGAGACGAAGGTGATTAAGAGAACCCATTTCTAAGAGAACGACATGATGTCTTGACTTAGGTCGAGTAAGTAAGGTTTTCAAAATCCTCTATCACAGACATGTTGGTGGGCTGTCAATATCAAGATGATCTGGTGTATTGATTTCTGTATGTCTAAACAGAAGGGTGGAGAAATTTTAAAAGAACTAAGATATCTTGACCACCTAGACATCAAAGTTTTGACCGATTTACATCGTAAAAAATTTGCTAGGAAAAGATTATCTAGTAGCAGATAGATTAGACATTACCTTCAATTATTAAGTAACATAATAAATAGCCAAAAGGCGATCGAGATTATTTTCTACTGGATAAGTATCATGTCTACTGATCCTCTTTAAAATAATAATAATAATAATAACTATCATATCTGCTCATATGTTATGGTACATCACTTCCTACAGATAAAGATAATAAAGGCCAATACTGTATATATATTATATTTACAAATGCGTCATATTGATACTAATCAATGTCTAAGAAGAGATGCAAACCAATGTAAAGGGAAGCATCATGTCGAACATGCATAATTTGTAAGAAGGGTTCATTTGGGTTAAAGGCTAACAAGAACCGACACAATTCCAATCTGTACTCAATTTTTAGAACTAGAATGAAACCAAACAATATCAGAACCAACCCAACCTGGTCCAATTAATACTAGTATGGTTTGTGGAATAGCCAAAAAAGTTTTAAAAAATCAACATATAAATTACCGATTTTATTCAAAAAATAAATTAATGAATACATAATATATTCAAAGTCATCTTACAGCAACAAAGTCCATAATAACTTTAAGTTTAGAATATTGCATGATACAAACAACAATCATGAACCAATACTTTATTTTTTTTAAAAAAAACAATAGTTAATCAAACCTGGGGTGAAGAATTTATGAAAATTAACCATATATTATATAATATATAGCTAATATATTACTATATATTAATTTTACACATATACAGACATATGTGGATATGTGGATCGGGTCGATTCGGGTTTGAGTTGCACACCTCCTTAACCCAACTTATATTGATTCAGATCAGGTTTCTGAAAATTGGAACACAGATTAATTTAGTCATATTTTGAACCCAAACCAAACTAACCCAACAGGCTGATTTGGTTTGGTTCATGGGTTGAACCAAACCACATGTTCATCCCTTTTTGTAAGGTAAGAAAAAGTTAACCGTGAAATCTAATGTTTCAAGACCAGCAAAGATTGATCAAATAAACTCATTCGACCTATGACCATGAACCGTTTGTTGGTCATCTCAATTCTAAACTCGCAAATCATAAAAATTGTAGAGTTGATGATTTAGGGGGTCCAACTGCTCAACATGTCCAAGTTAACTTGGTTTTTGTCAATTTAGATTTATGTTGCTGCCATGAGTCAGAAAAGTTTGGTAGTACAAATCCTTTTTCTTAAAATAAAAAAAAATGATTTTTTATCATTTTTGCAGTAGAAATTATTGTATCCATGTAATGACAATGTTATTATAATTTTTCTATATTTCCCATATTTTTAAAATTTTTATTATTTATTATTCAAATATTTATTTATCTTTATCTTTCTTATGTCATGGATCAGGAGGTGCCACAAACTAGGTTAGAGCTAGGCCAATTTTCAGAACATTAAGGAACATCGGCGGGGCAAGTACATATATCCTTTCTTACAGAACTTCTATCAAGATTCATATACTATTGGGGCTAATGCCGGATTTGTGCAGGTTTCTTTATAGCACAATCTTGAATTTGTGAGCCCAGTTCTAATTAGGAATGGCAATTGGGTCGGATCAAGTAAAGTACAGATTCGACCAGATATAAAAAATATCCAGAATCTGTCAATTCGAAATTGCTCTATTTATTAAATAAATTAAAATTTCAGATTTATACATAACTATTTATTAAACAAGTAATCTAACTTGATCTACAATAAGATGAAACAACTTAAATGGATTAAAAAGTTAAGGATTGCAGTCCCTAGTCCTAACCCAATTTCTGGTACTAGAGCAGCCCAAGTTGCAGCCCTGCCAGGCTGCCACCGTTCCACTTTTAAAAGGAAACGTCCGTTCCATGTCTCTCTTTCCGAGATCGGGAAAAGTTGCAACGGTCGACCCAATTCAAACCTGGCACGGTCTTCCACAGTTCAAGTCCGGCCTACCAGTATTAGCCCACTGGAGACACTGGGAGTGGTTTCCTTTAGGTTCTACCTCTCACCATTTCAGGTTGAGATTAAGATTCACCAACTGTACCTTCTGATGCTCCCCTAATTGAAGCAATGCCTCCAATGTGTCACCGATATGATCGAGACCAATATATCAAGCTTATGCCTCAATTTATCATGGCTAGATTGTTCGGCACTATCGATCGATTGCTTTGGTTATCAAGATGTTTCATTGGATGTGATCCATAAACATATAAGCCAAGTTACTAACTGAGATGGATCTTTGAAGTAGACATCATCAAGGTTTACTCCTTTATGTCAAATTTCATGTATTTGGTGGAAAAGTACATGCAGAGAATGTAACCAGTAGCATGACGAATCCTACCGCGATATTAAGGAATGATAAATTGAAGAGTTAGGGAAGAAAATGAACGAATGAGGAGGAAAGGAGCATGGTCTTGACAACAGAATGAATACTCGACGGAGTCTTGGCCTTATTAGCATTACCACTACTACTATACCTCAGTCTTCTATAATAATTGTTGAGAATTATTTATGTAACATGACACAGTATAATTCATTCAAAGATCTGATAGTAAAAATGCATGGTTTCTGACCAGGTCAGGTTCTACCCTGTCAGAAGACAGAGATGCTTTTGGAGTTATTTTTATTATTAGTGTAGCATGGTATTTATACATGAATAGGTTATTGAAACATAAACTGACTTTTTCCCCATGTTTTATTTCCCTACTTTTTAACAAATATCTTCCTACTTTAATTTTTTAATGCATTATCATCACCAGTTTTGAAATTATCTGGCAGTTATGGCGTGGAAACCTGGGAGATATAAGTAGTGCATGCATACTTTAAAAACTACTAGTCAACTAACAAACAAGTTCAGCCTCCAAGCTGAATCTATTCACAGTCTCATAGCAAACCACTCTCAACCCCATGTTGACAAGGCCCACCAAGTCAAAGCCAATTGTACACACAAAACAATGGCACACACAAACACCACACCATCAAGTCTCCTCAGCAACTTTGCTCAAGGCAGAGAGCCCACCATCCCTTTTATGGTATCCACTTGCACCCAACCATTGCCACTTGATTGCCACCTATCTGTTTTGCTACATTTTTTGCCTCAGCGACCGATTCTTTGCTATCTATCTGCTTCCATAGATTCTTTGCCTCGGCAACCACATCTCTGATAACACTGGTTTCTGAGTCTGCTTCACAACTTGTACTTGAGCTCCCTTGTTTGCTTTCAGATACTGAGAGGCAGGATCCAGTGTTGTAGTCAGAGCAGCTCGGTTGTTTTGCTTGGCCACCAGATGACAAGCCCTGACTTATGCTATCTTCTGCAACATATCCATTTTCTTCCTTCCATTCTAGTTGCCTCAAGAAGCATTCTTCAATGTCTTTCAGAAAGTCCTCATCATCCTCGCTAATGTTACTACTGTGATGTGAATGGCTATCAACCGAGATGCCTCTCCCTGATTCACCACTTGCTTCCACTTCATGCTGACTGTATGCGTCATGGTCATCATCTGAAGTGATTTCCTTCGACTCGCCGCTCATTTTCGTATCCGGTTGGCTACCAAAATCATCATCATCATCATCATCATCATCATCTTGTTGATCCAGTGAACGCGAAGATGAGAATGGTGAATATCCTCCTTCCATGGCTGCCTCTTCACGTTCCCTTAGTGTTTTCAGAATTAGAGTCTTGAGAAAGTTCATTACTTGAACGGCATGCATTAGAGCTGTCAGAGGGTCTGACATCTGATGGCAAAAGAAGGCCATAGATTAAGTAATGGTACAAGCATTATAGGTATAATAATGCTGAGTAAGGTGATTTGGAGGATTACCTGAGTCATGTTTGGAGCAAAGACCATAGCAATGTTTCGGGCATTCATTTTATTTGATTCCTCTTCTTCGACGACATCGGCCATGAGATCAACTGCCCAACTAAGAAGTGCAGCCTGTGTTGGAAGAAGCAACTTCAGGAGCTCCACGCATTCCTCCTCTGTGGTGCACTGAAGAACTTGTTCTGGGGAAAGGCCATCCAATACACCCTCTGGAAGTTCTCTGAACCAGGCCTGAGTACAATGAAATCATGGATGTTAAGTATCGTAAGATGAAAGATTTAAATGTCTTTGACTAACTAAATTATGCAGCATTTTCTTCAAGAGCACGATCTTTGATTGGACAAGCAACCTCTACAATCGATGACCGACCGTCATTCAGATTCTGTATAAGTTGAACCAAAAATTACAGGACTTCTTGATGCAGATGGAAATAGTTATCGCTTTGCCGTTCTCCTTTCACATAAGCTATTACACATGTTTATCACATATGTACAATTTTATATATCCATAATGATACTTATCAAAAAAAAGTTGTTCCTAAATGGCACTAGATCATAACATAAGACAAAGAATCAAACATTCTCAAAATATGCGATGAATTTACTTGTTCTCTCTGACATCCAATAAAAAAAAAAAGCTTAACCAAATTATACATTGTTTTATACTCCTTAACAACATACCAAGCATTGTTATTTCCATATCTATATGGAAACGCACAGAGAAACACGAATTATCAAATTAAAAAGCAAATATACTAATCATATAAGGCACCATTTTGCCCTCATTCACTTCATGAAAGCTAATTTCTCAACCTTTACAAGCTGTTGGCCAAGAGTTCTTTAGTGAATTGAGCATATATTAATTTTGTGCAGGAACAAGATTTTGCAGACTTTATATCCATGTCTTCTATCGTAGGATATTAATTAATCTGCAAAATTTTGATAGCAAAGTGAAAGGAGGCAAATTGGCATAGTTTTTGTAGTTAGTGAAGTATGCAAAAGATATATCTATCGAATAGTGCGGTACCTTAGGAGCAACCCTATTGAAGGTCAAAGCTAGTAATGCAGAAGGATTGCTTCTTAATATTCTACAGATAAGAAGATCACAGAGTGAAGAAATAATCACCTCCCACTCTTTGCTTTCTGTTTAAAGAAATCATAGTAGAAAAAAACTCTTGCAGAGAAACCAAATCATTTCTGACAAATAATGAACCGCACGCTTACCTTTATCAGTCCTGCCAAACAGTGAACATCAATATCATCTGGCACAATGCCCTTGTTCAGCTGCTCTCTTACATGTTCCTCTTGGCCATTCTCTGGGTTTATACGAAAAATCCCCTCTGCCTGTGAATTCACAACCACATTAAGATATATGCCATCCTTGAGGCTAAAATAATGCATAACTTGGTGCCTAGATGAACTGAAGGATCAGTCAATACCTTGAGACCTCCTTGTTGGTATAGCCTTTCCTGCATAAGTAAGAGGATTGTGGGCACACTGTTGCCCCTCGAATCATAAGAACACTGCATTGATTCAGATGAGACACCAAAGACACTGGCACTGCACACAAGCATACCCCACTGTTAACCTACAGAATGATAGTTATTGCAAAACTTTCTTGCTCGTCGACAACATACGATCACTCACATGATCTAGGTGTACAGAACAGATGTTGCGTATTTGCCCAAAAGAATTCGAGAAAAAAGGGCTCAATTGTACGTAGATCTAAACCACCAATAGATCAGACATAGCACCAAGAGGCTCATGCCACAGTTGGAGTTTCATTATATAGACATTTCCCGGACACTTTTTTAAAACTGATGATAATAAGAAAGGGACTATAAACTCATTCAAAACCAACTTGCATTTCTTAAGCAATTACATAAAAGCAAAAAAAAAAAAAAAGACAACTGAATGGATGTGCTAAGACTTTCTATCCTTAACCTGAAAGCATTAGATAATGGCCAAACAAGTCATCTAAAACTGGACCCATGATGAGGAAACAAATGCAGATTGCACATATATATGAGAAGAATTTTTCTTAAAAAAAAAACACCAAATTAACCAAGGAAGTTCTACAAATTCCTACCCAAAATATCTAGGATTTAGGATGATTGACTTATTTCCCCATTTCAATCTAATATGAGGCCCAAAAAATCCAATTTTTACAGTTAAAACCGCATCAAGTTCCAGAACTTCAAATTTAGAAGAAACCCGAGAGAGTAACAGGTCAAATTAACAAAGCTCCATGAATTTTCAAATAAATTCTTTTAATTTCAGAATGATCTACTTACTACCTCACCTTAAGGAAAAACTCAGGAAACCCTTTTTTCCCCTTGTTCT
Source organism: Phoenix roebelenii (assembly GCA_025769935.1). Taxonomy (NCBI): domain Eukaryota; kingdom Viridiplantae; phylum Streptophyta; class Magnoliopsida; order Arecales; family Arecaceae; genus Phoenix; species Phoenix roebelenii. The sequence continues at coordinate 4,153,859 of JAOXJJ010000001.1, forward strand.
CCCAGTAAGAACCACATCATATTTCACAAGAGGGCAAAGGAAGAAATGTTTAACATTTTTTTTTTCTTTTGTGATAAGGAAATGTTTAACATTCAGAATAACCATCTTACTACCTCATCTTAGTCTACTAAAAGTCTAGCTTTTGTTTTTCTCTCTCTCTCTTGTAAAGGAAACTCCCTTTTCGAGAAAACAAAATCGAAGCCTACATGACATTTTTAAAATTTAGAAGGAATTCGTGAAGGAAAAGAGACGGGGAGAAGAAGGGGCGACCTTGCGCTCGGCACTCGGCAGGGGATCTCGACCTCGAACTCAACCGGGAGGCCTAAGAACCCGTTGAACCGATCAAAGGTGACATGGGCTACATGGCGGACATCAGTCGGCCAGCCTATCTCCATCTGTTCAAGGACCGGCATGACATCCTCGGCCTGCCGGTCCATTCTGCAGGCGACCATTGACCTCCTGATGGCAGCAAGGAGCAATGCCAAGAGAGAGATCTGGTTCTGCCTCTCTTCTTCCCCTTTTCCTCTCTTCCCTTCACCCCCTTCCCCTCTGCACCCACTCGAGACCACCACCACGCCCGTCATCTCTCCTTCCCTTCCCTTCCCCTCCCTTCCCTCACTCTTCCTCTCTCCCTCTCACTCACTCTTTCTCTACTAGTATAGATCTATGTGAGGGTAGTACACGGATGGAGTAAAAGAGATGGGGCAGGCATCTTAAATCCAGAAGTGGAGTTATGCGTGATCCAGATCTATTTGAAGTGACTTTGAACTTGGAATGGAAGTCCGGACTTCAAACGGCCAAGAAATTCAAATTCTAACGCCTACTTTACCGCGGGGCCGGAAGCAATACCCCTGTATTTCTTGTAAATATCGAAACTGCCATTGTTTTCCTGCGGGAGGACCACTTAGCGGGGGTAGTAAGAACTTAGCGGCGCAAACCCACCATGCATGGCATGAGGGCTTTGGTGTTGAATTATGATGGGTATAATAAAAATCGAAAAACTGAAAGCAGATAAACAATGATAAAAGAAAGAAGCTAGAGATCATCTTATTTCATTATTTCGATGTAGAAGTCGATGATTGGTGATTGGCGGGGCTCAATTTACACCACCAACCCTATCATGTATTACATTAATCTTCAAGTGCCGCATCAATCCAGTACAGTAGGCGGAGATCTTGCATTAGCCATGCATGTAGTAGAACTGAGATTTGACTATACCATTATATATTGAGGTTTAAGGTAATGACGATTATAATATTATAGCTCGAGCTCTCTATTTCGTCGGCTCTAAATAATTTGCGTTCAACTCTGTTATAAACTTAATTAGGCTTGGTTTGACGTTGACTTGATTTGAGCTTGAGCTTGGTATTCAAGCTCAAAGCTAATTTCAAGCTAGGTATGCAAGAAGATTCGGTCAACTAATTCTAACTTAGGATTAAGATCGGGTGTTCTATATTATATGTATGTACGTAATGATGAACTTACTTATGTGATGTTGCACAGCTTCTTATTTTTGCTATCCATGTAAATATAACAATATGTGAAATTAAATTTCCCTGATAATTTTCAAAATAAAATTTTTATTCACTGCCCAATGATTAAGTAAATGATATTGTTTTCCTCCTATATTTTTCATTAAATAACATGTAACAATGATTTGTAACAATCACTTTTTGTCCTCAAAATAAATGAAATTCACCGCAGAACTAATAAATACTGGTTGTCATATAACTAATCGACAGACTAGTTAGCAGATTAGGAAACGCAAGAGTATAAAGCCCAGTATTTAGATTGAGCCATTTCTACGTGCTTACAAATCCTCGCCTAGGTTGATATGATTACCTCTTTTACTCCTTAACCATGAGAAATTATCCTTCTCCTCACCAACAATAAATAAATAAGAAACAGAAAATACAATGCTTGTGATATTTTGTATAAATTTGTTTTCGAAGCTGCTGATATTATAGGCAATAGCAATAGATGTCTCCTTGTCCCATTTCTTATAACCAGACAACTCAAACTTGCATATTTACACCAAAAATACATTATTTAATTGAATGAATAATGCAAATGTTGATATATGTTGTTATTTCAGTCAGATAAGGCCCCTAAAATAAGATAATGGATAAAAATTGTCTTGTTCCTCTCATGAGGGGTATGTTTACACTGAATCATCCCCATAAATGTGTAAAGCCAACACACATAGGCTAGGTTAACAATTAGGAGGCAGAAGAATACTGATTTTTCACTTCTCAGTTGTAAAAAGATAAGCTTAGGATTTACAACCTTCTGAGGTCAATATTCTTTACAATTGTCCAAGTCCATGACTCAAGAAGTCTGTGAGATAATGACAACGGTTATTGTTTTGAATCATGGCACGTACTCCTAATGCATAAGACGAGGGCTTTTTGGAAGTTTTACGCTTGGGCGAGGTCACTTTGTTACTAAATTTATTTAAACGGGGTGAAGAGGACGACAGTCTGATAAATAAATGGAGAATTATTGGCAGAAACCGAGGCGTCCAAATGCCTTCGGTCCGCGCACAGTCCGGCACGTGCGAGGCTCCCGAGGTACGCGCCACTCTATTTATTTTTGACATGGATAATGACAATCATGCCCTTAGTTTAATCTCAACCATCCAATTATTAGAACAACTACAGCGGTCTTCGAGTCTTGGCAATGTCCTTAACCCTTTCCATGCTAACTATTCTTTAGCTTGCTGACCAGTGTCATTAGGGTGTGATTAATAGGCACAAATTTTGAGCGGATTTAGGTTGACCTCGAGCTAGGCGTATGCCGATGAGAAGTCCCGTGAGCAGACCTAGAATATCTCTGCTGCAAAAAATGAGAACCGTCGATCGAGAGCATGCGAGGTATTGGATACCTAGAAGACTAAGAGAAGCTTAATTTATGAGCATGATCTCTTTTCATTTCCTTTGTTATTGGATGAAGCCTTGGTTAGCCCGAAATGTCTCGTTAAATGTTGATGTGCCTCAATAGGATGGATAGATGTAGGTATATATTATTGGACCATGAACATAACGGAGAAGAGCGTGAATTATCGATGGAGCCGAGTTGGAACTCGTATGTTTGTTGCGAGGTTCTTTAGATGTCTTAAGACCATTGTATAGGATTTGATTTGATCCCGTACAATATGTATTTTTCATTTTTGATGCATATTGTGTGGGATTTGATTGCCATATTATGCAAGATTTAATTCTGTACAATATGTATTTTTTATTATTGATGGATATTGTGTGAGATTTGATTTTTTTCTTTATATATATATACAGTTGTTCGTGCCACATGAATAACATGAAAAATTTTCTTCTGCCTCTCGTTACCACTTTTATCAATGTGTAGGTTCGCAATTGAGACCTATGGTTCAGTTCAGGTCCAAGATATAGGACTAAATTATGGGACTTGTGGACCCTACGGAATAGGATACAAGATGTTTGGATCCGAATTGTTAGATCTGATCCAATAAAAATTAGTTCGAATCTAGATCCAGGTCCAGCTCCAAGACTTCAAATTTAAATTTAACTCAGTAAGTACATGGGGGTGATAAGAAGGTCTAATTCTTGTTAGATTTGGGTCATACTCGACCAGACCAAAAGATCCACAAGTATACCTAGTTGTGTGACCATGAATGCCACCTTGCGAGATAAATGATCTCTAACCTTTTTTCCATGTTCTTTTAACACGACAGTATTGCTTTTTCTCTAAAAAAGCTGGGGATGTACATTGATGGCAGGCAAGAGGACACATTGTCAATGTCTTGCTGGATCTATTACTCCATTCTAATCCACTGGTTTTAAAATTCAAAACTCTGGCTGGTAGTAAAGAGTCCCTCAAAGCCTGAGCTGAAAAATTAATTAACTTTTGTCCGGCTCGTGTCCGGATAGGGTTCGGATTGTATCTTCTGCGTGAAAGAATGATTCTCCTTCTCTCGCAGTATCAACCGTTAGATCTTATAATAACTGTTTTGAGATCTATACAGTCTAGAGCTGATCATGAGTTAGGCCTCGAGCCTCAACTCTATTCATTTTTAATCGTATGTCGAGCCAAAATAAAATTTAATATTTTTTTATGCTTAAGCCTGACCCACGATCAGCTATAGGCCAGACAGGTAAAAGAAAAAATTGAAATGCTTTGAAATATGTGCAAAATGTGACTCAATAGTTGGCGTTGTAAAAAATGATCAATTATTCTTTCACACGAAAGATATAACTCGAACCCATCTGCATGTGAGCTCTAAGAACTCCTGGTCCTCCATTAGATCTTTAGCTTTAGCCAGGACGAGTTTTAATTGATCTAGTTCATGTTGATTTATGTTGGTCCAGTGAAGAAAGGTGGAAACCTGGACCGCAGTTGTAATGGCCATTAATTAGACTATTAATTAATGAAAAGCAACTATTGTTATTTACTACAAGAGGGGAAAAATCAAAATAGCTGTTATGATGGGTTTAGAGTATCTCCATTATTTAATAAATAAACATAAATAATGTTTATAAATAACAGCTGTTATTATTTGGCTTAAGTGGTTATAACAATGTTTTATTACATGGTGAGCCAAACATGATATATATATATTTTTTTTAAAAAAAGGTAGCCTGGTGCATGAGACTCATTTGTTACTAGATTTAAGTAAAAAGTTGTTCCTATATTCTAAATCTATGACCTTCAGATCAAAATGGAACAATCTTTACTATCACACCAAGAGTAAAGGTAAGCTTGGGCTTAAAAAATATCATACTTTATATAGGCCCGACCCGAAGTCCTTTTAAAAATGAATAGAGTTTAGGCCCGAGGCTCGACGCATGATCAGCTCTAACCAAAATGAGCCGCATACTATCTTTTCCAAAAAAAAAAAATATTTCTGCGACGGCTGACAAAAACTTGCATTTTGTTTTACACATTAGCACATCTATAAAAAATCTATAGTATTAAAAATTTAAATGCATAATATGTATTTGATTCTGTTATTCTGCAATATATGCCACTATATTAGCAAAAAACGATCATCAACATCTCGGTGATAAAATAACTCAAAATAGATATTTAGATAATTCAGACCATTTTTACTTTGTCAGTTCATCTTGGCACCCGAAACCATGTTGTTTCTGGTGTTATTCTAGACATAACAACATAATGGCTTTCCCTTCAGCTCATGCCTGATGCTGACCCTATTTGTCCCATTGCACCACAGCAAAACCATCTTATGCTGCTAGGCTAGCCCGGATCTGATCCACATTTAGATCTGGCCAATCCTTTCACTTAAGAACCCAAATTAGCTATGGGCTCATGCCCATCCCATCTTTGAGAACTTAATAGCATTTCTACAAATTAATTTTATGAGTGATTTATTTTCCAATTTGATTAGATAATAATGTAATATGTTCACATATTGTCTCTGAAACGGTGGCCCTCCCATCCTTAAAAGGCGTCGACAAACTAGGTGCAATACTTGATGAGGGGTCTTTAGTGACTCGGCTCCCGACCGGTCCACACAATTGGGCAGTGTCCCTTGTTCGGTGCCTGCTACAATGACGACGATGATGATTGCAAGAAAAATAGTAAGAATAGGGTCATATTGTGTATAACTTCTCTTAAACGAAAAAAAAAAAACACTTTTATAAATTTTTTTTTAAAAAAAAACTAGTCTATTAGTATCTTTAATGATAGATAATGAAGAAAAGAATTAAAATGATCATTCCCATCATTATATAATGATGCTTTCTTTTAGTTTTTCCCTAATTCTAAAATCGGTTAATTAAACCTTCTAATCGTTTTTTTGATAAAAATACCTTTTGGAAATCGAGTATCTCTCTGAAGTTTCTTATACAAGAGCCATGTTTGTAGTCAGTCCTCCTTGCCATCATCTGAATGATCGTGATCTATCTTAGTGAACATAGACTGTAGTTATTTTTTTATTATTTTTTTTTTTTTGAGACAAGCAGCGTGGATTCGCTACTATTTGCTTCAGAAGGAGAGAATATAATTGCAAATTCAACATAATTAATTCAGAAAAACAAGACATGCAAGCCACAAAACATTCAGAAAAAACAGAACTCTGTCACGTCTTCTACGAAATGTGCAAACCTGTAAGAACATTACGAACCTCTGCCATTTTAGTCAAGAGCGGCCCAATGTATTTGGAGGCCTAAGGCTGTTTTATCTTTGAGGCATTTTCTGCAGTAAGCCGGCCGAGAGCGAACTCACAGGAGGGCATTTTTTCTTTCCATTTTGTCTTTGAGGCCTTTTCTGCAGTGGACTTTCTTTAGGCCAAGGCCTTAGGCGACTGCCTAAGATGCTTAAGAGTTGGGTCGGCCCTGAATTTAGTATGCATTTTGAGAACAGCATTATTCTTAAAGCATGCCTTTCAAGCATCCATTATTAACATGTAATATAAGATCAATAGTTTTTCATGTCACAATCATATTTTCATATCAGCCTTCAAAATGGCAATCAAGAAGAAAGTGTGATAGAGCGGCAAGCGATTTTTTTAAACTCAAGAACCATGTCATGGAGGACCCAACTTCTATCTCACAACACAACCCACCTTCTATCCCTTTTAGCCTTGGTTTCTCTAAATCAAGAGGGGGACTAAGGCCTTGTTTAGAGAAGCTGTTGGCAATATAGCTTTTAGAAGTAGATCTTTCTGGAGTAGAGCTTTCATAAAAAGTTGTTTGCTGTTTGGTAACTATATTTCTAAAGTGTTGTGGCACTTTAATATGTGTTTCTTAAACAAACTGAGAAAGTACATTGGATATGACAAAATGACCGTAAAGGATATTCCATAGTATTATACAACAAAGCATAATAAAATATAATATGTATTAATACATAAATATATGATATAGTATAATAT
>JAOXJJ010000001.1:4180559-4199006 GCA_025769935.1 Phoenix roebelenii
TCTCCTTTTATAGAGGGGCGCTGGGTTACCTATGATGCGATGGGACGAGGTTGCCGTACGACTGAGCACGTCGCATGGATTGGTGCACGATCATGTGAATTAATGCTTTGCCGTGGAGGATAAGGTCGAAATCAGGGAGTTGTCATGGCTGACTGGATGCAGCCGAGCTTATTTGCCGTGGAGGACTGGAGATCCGTAGACAACAGGTGCCACGCGCATTAATTGTGGAGTAAGCCGGAGGTCTGCAGGAGCCACGCGTGATGATGATTGAGTAAGCCGGAGACGCGCATTAATTGTGGAGTAAGCCGGAGGTCTGCAGGAGCCACGCGTGATGATGGTTGAGTAAGCCGGAGACGCGCATTAAATGCTAGGGGCAGTGGCAGGGTATGGTCTCTGATCGGAATGCAGAAGGATGTGACCGCGGTAGGTGAATGGCGAGGTCGGAGTCCCGAGGTGGCGATCTCTGAGGTCAAGAGCTCTGAGGCCGGGCACCTGGTCGGGCGCCAGGTCGGGAGCTCGGAGGTTGGGCGCATCCGAGGTCGAGAGTTCCGAAGTCAGGCGCCCCTGATCACATGTTCCGTGATATGCTCATGTGCTTCGGGGCGACCTGTATTACCCCAACAATACTGATATAGAGTTGATCATATTTTTGGATGAGAACTCACACCATATAGAATAGTGCAGAGTTGGTAGTGGTTCGATAAAATATACTATTATACTGGCACAAAGTTAATCACACTTGTAAATAAGAGCTCACACTAGATTGAATGGTGTGGAGTTGGTAGATTCGTGGTGAATATGCTTGTAGTGCTCGTAGTCAAAGATCAAACTGCTGAAACTTAATCTAAAGAAGATGGTGGTGTTGTTATTTTATGTGCATGGAACGTGCCTCATTTTTTTGGGGGTTTTTTGGGCCTGCGCGTTGGATGGAAGCTCATGGGAAGGCAGTCGTGAGACGACACGGCGCCTCGATGCAAGGGATTATGTAATGGTTTTAGCTGGCGAGATTGACTCCAGTAGTAAGGATAACCTGGTTGCACGTTTGATCAATTAAAATATACAACGAATTATGAAATGATAGAGCTAAAGAAACTTCTCATCAGAATCCTAGTTGGATACATCGCATGCAGTTGTTGTGCTTTATTGACTGTTATTGCTATCTTTAAGCCTGTTCTCATGTAGGAAGGTTCCTTATCATGTACAGGATCAAATCAAATGGTTAAGCATTCCAAACTTTGAGAAAAAAGTCCAAATTTGATCGTAGCTGCTTACCATTTGAAAGCACAAATGGAAGAAGGAGAGTCACATTATGTTGAATTGTATCTGTATGGAAAATATATAGTAGGTAGAATGCTGCAAGTAACAAGCATAGGTCTAGCAACCTATTATAGCTTTGAGAAACCAAAAACTTGTCCTTTATTGCTCTAATTTGAGCTTTAACTCCACATGTGGTTCAGCTTCAAATATGGTGAAACACCTTATTACCTACATATGTACCTCTAGGTTTGAAGTTATCAATTCCATATTTAAGCTTGGCAACCCTTCCGTAGCTCCACTCTTAAAAAGCTCAAGGTTGGTTGCCTGTCACTCGAAATCCATGAGAGTGGATTCAATTCAATTAAGATGAGATGTGATCAAGATGTTAAAAATATTCTGGGTGGAATTTGGTAGAGCTACCGATCGATATCGTGCGAAGCAATCTTAATGCTTTTTACTGCAAGAAAAACAATAGGAGTAATCTAATCAAATAATGAAGCAGAACAAGATTTAACATTGGAGGAATGCGGTCCCAATGATGAATAAAGTCCAACCAGCGAAAGGACTAATGCCCATAGATCATAAATTCTAGTTGTGTGTAAGGACTAAGTTTCTGGGCTTAATTTTATTCCATGGTGTGTAATTTCTAGATGGTACGTCGGTGCAATAGTCTTTGTGTAGACATGGTAGTTTGTGAGTACTAGGTTCATAACAAGAGGAACCACATCAATTATGAGGACCAATAATTTGTGAAAACTTGCTCCATAATAAGATATAGTATATATGGACTAAGGCCTTTGGGCAGGCTTCCATTTCTACCTTCTTCCTTTCTACTCAATCCTACATAGATAGTGACTGCATATGAGTCATGTTGTTTTTTATTGAAAATATTTGCCACATCTCTCTCAAACTTGAAAAACTGATAACTTTTGTTTCTTTTTTTTTTTTACTTTCTCTCAGATAGATTAAAAGGTCTCTGTTATTAAATGCAATTATCCAAAAAACTACTGCATGGTGAACTTGTGACAATGAATAAAATGCCTAGTGATGGTTCTTCTTCTTCCCTTGCTATATAGGGAGATCTAGATTGGCAAACTCTGTGCTGAATTATTAAAAAGTGGTCTATGGAAAGATCTGGCACCTAAATTAAGGTAATACTTAAGTATTTCTTATCTGTATTAGTGCACTAATAATTAGCCAGGTCTTATGCAGGGAAGACTCTGATCCTGCCTATATTAAGGGAGCACTTGGAGCTCATGTTGTCACACCAAAAAAAAAAAGCCTCCTTTCTTAGCCAAACCCAATTCACATCTGCATGAAGCCAGTAAATATGAAGTGCATCTTCCTTCTTCTCTTGCTGAACTTGGGAATGGCTCTTGGTGGTTGTGTCAGTGGCCAAGCTGCAGGCCTAAAATATCACTTTTACAAGAAGAGCTGCCCTGAGGCTGAGCAAATTGTCCAAGACATCATATGGAAACATGTTGCTAAGAAGCCGGAGTTGGCTGCAAAGTTCCTCAGGATGTTCTTCCACGATTGCTTCGTCAGGGTAAGGATCAAAGTTCGCGCAAATGTCTCATGAGATAAATCTCTCTGTCATAACCCTTTGATCACATAATCTTATTAGTGTAACCAAATTCAAAGTGCTCATATAAATCAGGGCATTACAAAATCTTGTTCTATTTAACTTGCACAATTCCTTAAATGCATGGAAATGGTGCTGTTCTACTAACTAGCCATGGCTCTTGCTCCACAGGGTTGTGATGCTTCAGTGCTTATCAACTCCACTGCAAATAATTCTGCTGAGAAGGATGCCACTCCAAACTTATCACTTGCAGGCTTCGATGTCATCGATGAGGTGAAGGCAGACTTGGAGAAAGCTTGCCCAGATACTGTCTCCTGTGCTGATATAATTGCATTGGCTGCCAGGGACTCGGTCTCCTTCCAAGTGAGTATGGAGCAAATTATTTAAGTTACAAAGCCTTTAGTTATGATCATCAGTGTCTGAACCAAGATATTCATTGGCAGTTTAAGAAGCCTCTATGGGAAGTTCAGACCGGCAGAAGGGATGGCACCATTTCCCGGAGATCAGAAGCCCTCGCTAACATCCCTGCTCCCACCTTTAACTTCACAACCCTCGTCCAAAGCTTCGCAAACAAGACCCTTGATGTCAAGGATCTCGTCGTCCTCTCAGGTATTTCATTATGGAAGTGCTTAGCTGAAGAATTAGGAGTTCCCTTTGAATTCTTCAGTCACATAATACTTGTTTCACTGCATTTTTATGATTTGTTCACCTTTTTCAGTATAAAAGCTTAGCAGCCAATTTGCGCGGCGCATATATATATTTATATATAGAAAGAGAGAGAGAGAGATATCTGGATTTAGCTATGGTCGAGTAGATCTTCATTTAGATCTGGTCAAACTATATTTGATGATGGGGGTACTGTATCGATGATATGAGCTATTAGATGTGATATACTATTTTAAAACTACTTCCATACTAAAATCATCCGATTTGTTATGTTAGATATATATCATTATATAATGGGATTTTAAATTTTAAAGGCAACTATTAGTTGCCAAGTGTTAGATAATAGTCATTAGACAATGGAAATGGACAAAATATACCGATCTTTTCATTGTTTAAGAAAAGGTTTGCACTCACGTTAAGTTTCCCAAAAAAAAACATTATAATTTGCAAACAATGGTCTGGAGCTTTCATTATCACAACTTTCCCCCTCTTCATTTTTGACAGAGATTCAAGCACATGCTCTTATTGGATCCTCTTCAAATCATGCCCACATAATTGTCAAAAAACAAACTTCTTTTTTTTGTCATTATCCATAGTGTCCAATGTCAGGAGGCCAATTGCTGTCATTATAATGCTCACCATTTATTCTGAAAACATCCAAGGGGCTGAACTGGACAATTAAAAACAGGTATTTCTGTCATAGTGATCAATTATGACAACTCCTTGGGACTGTCATAAGATAATGACATCGCTGCAACCCTGGGTTAAAAGTTTCAGAGTTCTGCTACGAAATCTAAGAATATTTTAGAGACACTGTGGGGAAATTGAGGCCTACATGTCTCTTGAATTTTATGATTAAATTTTGACAATCACAATGAGGGCATAAATGTCATTTCACAGTGGTAAAGAGTCATCTTGATACCAAGTGACTTTTTACGGGTGTAATCACCTGAGGTAGTTGGTCTCTAGAGAAAGCTTAAAATAGCCCATGGGGGCCCCTTCTCCATTCACACGCATACAGAGAGCTCTTTCTCTTCTTTGCAGATCTCAAAGAATGTTGTTCTTTCTTAGGAATCTTTATTTTAGAGTCATCACGTTGCTCTGATACCATTGATAAAAATATATTTAATTAAAAAAAAGAGAGAAATAGATTTGACCTTGAGTCATGGAATCCATATAATCTGTCACACTTCAAGATCCGCAAGTTTTCTTCTAAGATCAGAGATTGGCAGAGGTCTTTGTGGAGAGAGACCAACTGCCCCCAATCAAGATGACTCTTCACGACTGTAAAATAATATTTATGCCCTCGTTGTGGTTATCAAAATTTGATTATAAAATTCAAAAGATACTTGTCAATGTGGGCCTCAACTTAACGGGATCCAACAATCATAACATATTACAAAAGTCGAGGGAGCCACACAACCCCTGCTGCTTTGCTTTGCTTTGGAGCATCTTCTTTCAGGAACCTTCCAAGACTCTGCAATGGACATGCATCCAATAATTTCACTTGTTCTGTTCCCCAAAATATAATATTTGCGTGCTCATCTGTTCTCGATAAGATCAGTGAACAGACTCCAAAATGGAATGACTCTGGCCACAGCTCAGCTTTCTCAAGGACAAAGTTAGGTGCCGAGTCGTATCAGCTTGTTGAATGGGAACAAGGTTCCAAGACAGGGTTGGGCCTCACAGGATACGTGATCAAACTGAGATAAGACTGGAAACGTGGTTGAAAAAGTGGTGCCATTGCAATGTCGAGGAAGATATCTGTCCTTTTGGTAACCTCTCATGCACAAAGTTTGCCCCTCCACATAAAAAAGTGAAGATTGGTTTCTTCACTTAACCATTGCTTATAACAAATATGATGCCCCTAGCTCTTAGCATACACCACCTTGGTTTTATGGGAACCATCTATCCTATGAAAGGGTAAGTGTGAGGACCCGTGCGGGCGTGTGTTTAGTCCGACATCGATTATTCGCTGGGTAGATCTTGGGTACTTATACAGGATCAAGGAACCCAAATAATATCTTCCGGCTAGCCATTTTGGGTGAGATCTTGGATTGTTAAAAATGGTATCAGAGCAGACCCGGCCCATAACCTATGTGGACTAGAGGACACTGCAGCACGGATCCATTAGGGCTTACCACGGGTCAATCGTGGTGTTTGTGATTAGATTTAAATAGATATGAACCCTTAGTCTGACGAGGACGTCAGGGCTTCAATGAGAAGAGTACGTGAAGACCCGTGCGGGCGTGTGTTTAGTCCGACATCGGTTATTCGCTGGGTAGATCTTAGGTACTTATACAGGATCAAGGAACCCAAATAATACCTTCCGGCTAGTCATTTTGGGTGAAGTCCTGGGTTGTTACAGTAAACTTAGCAGTATTCTTAGGAATGATCCCCACATTAGATTTTTAAAGATAAAGTTTTATGATGTGACTTCTCATTGTTTTTGGTTGGATGGGTGGATGCTTATATTCATTTCATGATAGATGTTCAAATGAATATATAAAGCCAGCTAGCCATATTCAGACAAAAAACAGCAAAAAGAATAAAACTGTAGTAACATCATGCAGCTCATCTTTTTACATCAGGGGAAAAAAAAAACAAAAGCGAAACTTATCTTTAAAAAAGTTAACATCTTCAGCAAATCTTGTGGATACAGCTGTAGGACCACTTCATCCAGGGACACTTGACCACTGGAATGGAGAAAGACCAAAAAGTATTTCTATTGCTTTGTATCCAAGTTCTCCACCATATTGCTGCTCTTGAATGACTCCATATCTAACTCTGGAGTGCTTTTTAGTTCCTCTTTTGTTTTTCTTTTGCAAAATGTCCAGGCTTGATATTAAGAACCACTGTCGCCACTCCATTTCGTCTTACTTTTAATCACAGAAGAATAAAATTTCACCATCATGCTTTACAAATTGCAAGAAACTTCATATTGTTAAGCCCATCAGCCTAATATTCTCAAGGCTAATGTAACATAAGATCATCAACGATTGCTTCCATGATTTTGGTAATGCATCACAAAAATTTGGCGGATCATATGACATTTTTTTTTTCATTATTTCTATAATCGAACAGGTGCGCACACCATCGGAGTAGGGCTTTGCAATTTTTTCAGCAAGCGGCTCTACAACTTCACTGGGAAGGGTGATGCTGATCCATCCCTCAATCCAAGTTATGCAGCATTCTTGAAGACCCAATGCAAAAGTTTATCTGATAACACTACTTCGGTGCCTATGGACCCTGGAAGTAGCCTTATTTTCGACACTCATTACTATGAGAACTTGAAGCTGCACCAAGGATTATTCCAATCTGATGCTGCACTCCTCACAAACCAACGTTCAACCCACATTGTGGACAAGATGCTCGACACCGAAAACTTTTTCAATGCATTCAAAAATTCGATAAAGAGGATGGGAGCAGTCGAAGTACGCACTGGGACAAATGGAGAGATTAGGAAGAAATGTAGTGTTGTGAACTCATAATGAAGCATCGAGAATAAGTGTTTATGCAAGCATGCATATAGAGAGTGATTATGTTAATTTTTCATGCTTCGACCCCATGAATTGCTATGAAGAGCGTCAATAAGAATTCCTGTAGGTAAATGTGTTTGTATCCTGTGATTGATTTCAAATATGCTTCACTAGATATTATTTAATAAAATGGACTATTTCTCTTTTAAGAGGCACTGGTGCGTTTTGAGTAAAAAGAGCGAGAGGAAACTTTTTACAGCTTAAGGTGGTGAATTCCCATGAATTCATTTCATGAGAAAATGATACAAGTGAAGAGTAGTACATCCTTGGAGATCAGGAAAAATATTTACTCCAAGTATAAATCTCTCTCTATCTCTCTGTCTCTCTTATCTTTTTACATGCACCAGAAGCCCAACTTAACCGAATTCATTAATAGAACAATGACTCTGGAAATCCTTCTATTTGTTTTCCATCCATAAGCTGATAAGCAGAACAGAGTTGAGGCATCCACCAACTCACATTTTAGTTTTCATGTAAGATCGAGATAAACTCGGTAAGTCGACAGATAAAATAGATGATACCTTGTCTTCAGTAATAAAATCAAAGCATTAGCTAAAAGAGAGGATCTTTCGTTTGCACTGGATTGGAGTATCGCTAGTATTCATCTAGAAGGGGATGCCCAAAATATTGTGGCTGCTATTGCAAGGAAGAAATTGGTTTCTTTGATATTGGAGAAATTATTGAAGATTTAAGCTTGCTTGAAGACGTTCCGTGAGCTGTGCCATCTCCCATGTAATGCGAGAAGAAAAACAGGATGCACATCCTTTATTTACAATGCTTGCTTAATTGGGTGTAAATTAGTATAGTTGAAGGATGCCCCCTCTTCCATTTTGAATTAGTTATTGGAAGAAGCTGTAACGAATTCTAAGATTTCTTTTCATTACATAAGCCTCCTGTCAAAATCCTCCCCTTAAATGCGAATGATGTAAAGATTTTTCTTTTTCTTTTTCCTTTTTTGAGAATACTGGTGGGAGCACCACTTTCAAAGCTTGAACTCAAAAATGTCCTTCCAATGCAAGCATCATGGAGAAAGGCGCCAACCATCTAAATGGAGCCCTGTTTCCTTTTATGCACAAAAGCCACAAAAAAAGGGAAGTTGTGCAGGTTATTAAGATGTATTTTAGAAACACATAAATACAACAATGTAAACTATAAGAACCAATAAGAAATTAGAATTATAAATTTTGATGAATATGGATAGACCTTAGTAGCAGGAAACGCCTGCCACTCCTGCTTCATCACCTAGAGGAGACATGGATGGTGGGGGGCTTCTTGAAGAGAAAGAAGATAAGGATGGGCGAGTGTAATAACTTAGGATCTCACCTAAAATGGCCAGAAATTATTATTTTAATTACTTGATCCTATATAAATATCCAAGATCTATCCAGCAAATAACCGATGTAGGACTAAATACACACTTTTATGGATCCTCACATACTTTCCCTGTTTAAGCCTCGACGTCCTCGTCGGACTAAGAGATCAAATCCATTCAAATCTAATCACAAGCACCACGATCGGCCCGTGGTCAGTCTCCATGAACTCATATTGTAGTGTCTCCTAGTCTACATAGGCTATTAGTCGAGTTCTCTCTAATAACATTCGTAACGACCTAAGACTTCACCTAAAATGGCTAGTCAAAAGGTATTATTTGGGTTTCTTGATCCTACATAAATACCCAAGATCTATCCAGCGAAAACCGATATGGGATTAAACATACGCCTGCATGGGTCCTCACATATATTTGTCATGACCCGGATCCGGAGCATGATTTGTCGCATCCTAGATCCGAAGTATGACATTGCCATGCTACCGAGGGGTACAGCTCAAGATAACACGAAGACAACATTACATTTAGCTTTCAAATCCATATCAAATATAATAAAATAAATAAAAATTTAATTTTATTATTCATTAAATAAAAATCAATATTAGTTCAGAGCATCTAAATCCAAACTTAAATACCAAACTCATAATTCTTACCATTCAAAAAAATCATTAACTACAAATTT
Source organism: Phoenix roebelenii (assembly GCA_025769935.1). Lineage (NCBI taxonomy): Eukaryota > Viridiplantae > Streptophyta > Magnoliopsida > Arecales > Arecaceae > Phoenix > Phoenix roebelenii. Next base: position 4,189,613 of record JAOXJJ010000001.1, read on the forward strand.
ATAATCAATTTAAAATACTAAGATTCTTCTACAAAATCACCAAGCTTGCTAGCACGAAGTCTAAGCCTGGACCAACCTTCGTCCCTGCTAATCCTATTTGCCGGGAGAGAGAAAAATAAAAAGAGGTATATGAGTTCAGTAAGTAAACTTTTTACTATCTTACTGGATCAAACATAAGTTTTTTTATGTCAGTAAATCTTTTAAGAAAAAGAACAGATATTCCAAAATAAAGCATTTCATAGCACGGTATATTAAAACAAGTCATAAAGCTAATCATGCATGCTTAAATCATCATATTTCATAAACATGGTTCCCGATGTATAACATAAATAAAATCATAAATCATTTATTATTGATCAAATTACTTCTCTCAAACTAAATGTTGAAGTCACTATTATACCCGTGACAGGGCCGTAATCAACAAACACCAACCACTATTATTCATTGGTAGGGTGGTGTGCTAACTACTATTATCCGTTGGCAGGGTCGTATACCAATTACTATTATCCGCTAGCGGAGTCATATGCTAACTACTATTACCGGCTAGAAATATCATATGCCAACTACTATTACCCGCTAGCAGGGTCGTATAAAACTGAATGTCAATCTATCCCACTTTCAGGGGCCATATATAGCTATCAAAGAACCTTTTTGCCATAGTCATTTAGACAATTTTTCTTAAGTCATATTTCTTGAATCATACATGAATAAAACATTAAATGACTTTATAGAGTTAATAGTTCATAATTAAGCGTTTAATAGTAGAATAATCATAAAATTATTATTTTCATAACAAACATATAATTTCATAAATATGGAGTTCATATTTCACAAATAGTACTTAATGATAAAACAATCATGGATTCATTAATTTACAATAAATCATGAGTTCATAATATCATATGCTTGATCCTTAATTTTAAGAAAATATGATCTCATCAATATTTAACACTATTTTCATATTTTCATAATACTAAAAATAAGTGGAAATTCGAAAATCAATGAGGAGCATAAGATTTACTTACAAGTTCGAAATTAGTAAGGAGTACAAAGCTTACTTACAAGTTCGAAAATTAGTAAAAACTAAAAGGCTTACTTACCTCTTTTGTCTTAGACTGTCAAACTTCACTAGGCAATTCTGTTAATCTTATTAAAAATATTAAAAGCGATATCAATTTAAAATAAATAAAAAACGAGACGGTTGGTCAGATGACAGTGTTCGGTGATTCCATGTGGGTCATGCCTGAGTGATTCGATCAATAAATCATAGGGCATGGACTTGATCAGAGCTTCGATTAATCAACATAATTCATCAATGGAAGTTTCGAAAATATTCAACAGGGCCGGAGATGATCGGTCCAGTAGGTAGCCTGGGCACTAGAGCGGATCAGGGCCCTTTATAGGGGTCAAGTCAGGTTCATAGATTAGATTAACATGACCTGATATTGGGTTGCTTGGACATTCTAGAGAGAGAAAGTGGAGAGAGGAAGTAGAGAGAAGAGAGAGGAGAGAAGGGAGAGAATGTGGAGAGAGGAGAGAGAAAGTGGAGAGAGGGGAGTAGAGAGAAGAGAGAGGAAACAAGAGAGAGAAAGAGAGAAAAACTCTCTCTCTCCTCTTCTGCTTCTTTTCTTCTTTCTTCTTCCTTCTTCCTCTCTTCTTTCTTTATTCTTCCTCAGTAAAACAAAAGAGAGAGAGAGGGCAGACGGTGGTTGTAGTCGTATGGTCCGACGAGGTGGCAACCGAAGGCAGTGGAGGGCAGTGTTGGGTAGGCGGTGACTGGCCGGTCGAAACCAACCTAAAATAAGGCTGAACAGGTGAAGTTTTGGGCTCGATTATCCTCGAATTTCCAGCCCACTCGAGTTTTGGGCAGTGATTCCCGGCAATTCTGGTGGTGGAAATCCAAGAAGAAAGAAAGTTAAATAGGCAAAATTTCCAAGTCCTAGATGAACTCAGATTATCCTAGATGAACTCAGATTACCTTGGGAGTTCTCGATTTTGGTTGGATTTGAAGAAGGAAGAAGACTTCGATCGAAGTCTTCTTCTTCTCTGCTGCATTCGTGCCATGGTATGGTGGCCTAGGCCTGGCCTTCTCAGGCCGGCCCACAAGCCCAAGGAAAGTGCAGACCGATCAATGGACTAGGCCCTCACACCGAAGGCTTATTGAAGCCGTTCCATGGATAGTTTGTTCGAGCAGTTAAAGGATCTAAAGGCCCAAGTGGATCAAATAAGCGGATCTTTAGATTTCCAACGGCTGGCGCAGCACAGCCACATGAGAATTCCCATATCACAATGGAGTAAATACTTGAGGATATTGATCTAATAATTGCAAAAGGATAATTATATGATTATAATTCCAAAAAGGAAGAACCAGTATTGACATTCTGAAAACAGGATTGACTTAACATCTCAAGTGGAAGCAGCCAGGGATTCGATAAGAAGCTGGTAGCCTTCAGGGACTGTTGCTTGCCTCTGGACACACTCAGCCAGTGCTGGAACATCAGCGTTAACATCTAAAAACCTGGAAAGGAGAAGCAGCAGGTGAAAATCGGAGATTCGTTTCACAAATGAGAGGTGCTTTGTCCTATCCATATGGTTCTTCAGAGACCTCAGCGTGACAGTAGTAATTCGGTTCTGTATAGGAAAACTTGATGACAGTGATCCCTGCATATCAAGATTGTATGTAGAAGTTAGTGGTTTTGTGGTAAAGACATAATTAATGAGCAATATCTGGTACAACTTAAAAACATTAGTTGCAGTAACAATTGGATGAATAAACCAGAACATCCCTGGTTCTAGCCCTCAGATACTTTCATGCATCTGTTTTTTGTTTTTTTTTTTTGAAAACATTAGTGCTCCACTATTACTTGCATTTTACACTATCGATTTACTTAAGCATTACCATGATTTGCGAAGATCGATGTAATTAAGCAACAAAGATTACCACAGTAGTGCAAATGACAGCGCATTTTATAAATATTAGCTCCAGAAAACAGAAGAAAGTTCATAGTTAATTTCTGTTCCACAAAAGAACAGCCCACTACCACCAAAGGAGCAATGTTTGAAGCTCTCTATAAAGATGACTGGTGCTATTTGATGACAGGTTTAGGAAAATATACATCTTATGGAAGAATGACTGTAAGGATCTTATATCTCTGAATCAAAAAAAGGTTGCACAAATTAAGAAGGCAAAAGAAATGCATGATTGGTAGGAATGCACACAAAATGAGATACTGGTCAATTTGGTGATGAAGAGAAATAAAAGCGATCGCATATGTGTTGAGGATGCTTTAGAAATTTCTGATAAGGTTTAGAACAATGCAGATATGCTTTTGCAAGTATCATATGATAGTAGACTATGGGCTGCAAAGAACCAGTCAAGGTAGTTTGACAAAGGCCAAGAAAGTTTATAAAATGGTGTAAAGACCTTGATGCTGTCTTCTTGTTCCTTTTCAGAAAAAGTTGACCACTATATCTGGCTACAACATATGGATGCCCTCTCATGCTAGCTGACAAGTTTTTCCCCACCTTTCTACCATCATATGATCTCATTTTTCACAAAGGAATCTGATAGAAAGTTTAAATTGAACTGTCGCCCATTCTATCACTACCACTACTAATATCTATGAACTCTCCCATCATCTCATAACTCTCTGAATCTTAAATACCAAATTGTATTTTGAAAAATAATAAAAACACGAAGGTAGTACAAAAGCTAGCTCCCTACATATTCAACAGGAGTCAATGAAAGTTATCACCTAAAAGCCTAGCTGGTTCCACGTAGATGCTTTGGCATCCCAAGTGTATGGACAATTGCTGCTTTAATGGGTCATGAGTAAGGCAGCAAAGATAGTGCATAAGTTGGTGCCTAAATGCTGGGGTGCTCAGGTTGCAGTTTTGACTCTGGCCCACTACCTAAGCACAACCCAGTTATTCTATTTTAATTTTTTTTTAAAAAAAAGTTACAATGAGAACTATCAAACTTTATTTTGCCACATGGGCACCTACAACTGCCAGGCTCTAAAGAGAAACTTCATAAAATGTAGAGAGAAGTTGGGAGTGCATATTTCAATTGGTTTACATAACTATTGATTCTCTCCAAAAAATATTTTTAGGTACAATATATTTTTGGTAGTATGATATTTGGATCCTCTCCATTTTGGCCTAGAAAATACAGTGAAGAGGACACCGAAGTTGATGGTTGTGCAGATGAGACAAGGAGTGACAGCAGCAATCCTCAAGCTTGGAGGAGGCCATGCACATCGAACAGCCTGACCATCCTTGTTTGGCCAATGCCACTCATCTTCTCTCCCTCGCACCAACACACACAAAGCACTTAGGGAGGTTGCTAATCCCATTCACCTTTGGCCTTCCAAAGAATAGGGGTTGAGTCATACGTAACTCAATTACATACAGCTTGAGATACATGTAGTTTGAGTTGCAGTGTAAGAGCTCCAAAGAGCCCTTTATGTCCATATGAAACACAGATATGAACCAAATATATAATGGTCCAGAATAGCAACTTGGCAGGTATACAATGATATTATCCATGATTCTAGATCCTAACTACAGTTAAACTATTTTTCCCAAATTACAAATTGTTTTCAAAAAAAAAATACACATGTTTCGATTATACAGCTAATCATGAAGCCTATAGATTTTTGCTACTATGTAATGAACTTTTGCTTTTATACCATGTGTTGCTTATTTTTCTAGCTATTTTCCTTAAACTTACAGTTCTTCAGCCATTTATATTATCTTAATCAATGAAACCATACAGCACAAAACAAAATAACAGAAACAATTTGACCTAGGGCAGAGAGAAAATACCACTAAGGGCTTGTTTGGATAATTCGGTAGGATTGAGCTGAATTTCCTGCTGGATTATGGATTGGGTAGCCCATTTGAGCATGGCCCTATCAACCAAATATCCCCAAACCCAAACTATGGGAGAAGAAGAAAAAAAACCTCCATGAGTCCTTTTTTCTTCCTACAAACCAACAGGCCTGGATTTGGACATGGTCTTAGAAGGTGTGGAATATGCAGGCCAACAGGCTCTATTCCTGCAGGAATATCCAAACAAGACCCTAAATAGAAAATCTGAACTCAATTTATATAAATAGGTGAGTATTCAAAAGTGATGATAAACAGTTGATAATGTTAATACCTTGTCATAGTCCAATTAAAAGTAAAGGCAGATCTTAGGCAGCAAATTGCCACCCAAATAGAATTCAAAAGAAGACCGATAATTAACAGGACTAAAAATTTCAAGTTTATAGCTATATGTGTGCCTTGGAGTCACATGTTCCAGAGGCAAATAGCAAGAAGGCAAATTGCTCAATCTCCCTACCATAGAAATTCCCCAACTAGAACTATCAAAAGTACACAGGAAATATTTCAAGGAATTAGAACCCGTGCAAATCTACATCAAATTGCATCCTCAAATTAATTGAGTTATATCCTTTGGACATCAAAGTCTGCTGCATTAGAATCAGTGCCTCCCACCACCACAAACAAGGCAACAACAACAATAACACCACCAACAACAACACCAACCAAACAAACAGAAAAAAATGAAGCAGAGTTAAAATTGAGATCTCTAAAGTATCTCACCAATATATAATCATGCAAGGCCAAGACACAAAAAGTGGCGGATATGCTCATCAAGCATGCAGCAATTACAACAAATTACCAAGGTCAAGATAAGCAGAAATCAGCGAAATAGTACAAGTTGGTCAAACAAAACAACTAGAACTGAAATGATATTAAAGAGGTAGTTGATGTTTTCAAATCTTATAACTAAATAATATCAGAACTTATATTTGATTTAAAAAATACAGTTTGAAGTTCAGCCAAGAAGATTGTGAGCTGTTCAAACTTTCTTAATGACCGGACACCAATCTAACACCAATCCTCTCCGTTTTTCATCCAAGCTTGGGACAAGAACTATAAGTGATCACGTAGACCCTCATTATACAATTGGTGAATAAGGACTCGCACAGACAACTATTTAGGACATGGCTTGATGGTCATCGCTATGCTAATCAAGATAATAACAAAAATAAGGGCATGACATTTTTGGATAATCAAAAAAAAACTTTTATTTTCTTAAAAGAATTAACTAGATTGGTCTCTAGGCAATAGAAACCTAGTAGTCAAGCATCTTAATCCATAAATAATATTAAATTTGTATCTTCAAGAATGTGTGAGATACATCAAGTGACAAAATACAACTCAAAAATGAGACGGTATGACTTCACGGCCAGGTCCCTATGAATCAGGCCAACGTTGCAAATGTGCTTTGGCAGTTGCTTGCTGAGATCTGCTTTATTTACCAGGCTGACAGCCTAAGCAGCCAACCAAGTGCCAAGAGTTCAATAGCAACTAATTTATTTATTTTACCAATTTCATAACTTATGTTTCAATAAAGATATACTTGGTGACAATGATTATATCAGTTTATTTCATAAGAATTTGTTCATATAACATCAATATAATTACAAAAACAATTATGGGCAGCAATAATATGAGCTTATGAATCTTCAATCCTGCTAAAGTTGCATCTAGCAACCAGTATGCGGAAAAAACATACGAGCATCACATAGCAAAATATCCGTCACATCCAAATCCAATTAAATCCATCACACAAAGAATTTCTACATTTCCTCAGGAAAAATATAGATTTAATTAGTCAGATCACATAGTTGACTCACTTAGATATATGAGGTAACTTCTTAAGTTGCATGCAATATGCATGTGGATGACTTAACAACATAAGGCACAACTTGGGCACTAACAAGATGTAAGGTACAAAAAGTGGCCACCTAGGTGCCTACTGGGCTGAAAAGAAATTATGCACTAAGCTCCTAGGTGATAGAGCAGCCTGAGCACTTCGGTGGATCTGCACTAGTGCTTAGGCTGCTTCCCTTGACAAAGCAGGGTATTATACCACTATATAAGTAAAACACCATTTCAACTTATTGCAACTACTTCTGGATTGCTATCTAAAAAGATATCCTGCAAGGAGAATTGCTCTATCTCTCTCTCGTATGCGCGCGCGCGATAGATTTCTACATATTTGATAGGTTAAGGAAACCTCTGGTTTACCAATGGCAGAGTAGGTTCATGCAAATTTGCAGTACTTGAAGATGCAAGATACAAAAGATATGTTCAAATCATATCATCCTAAGACTAGTCTACCAAATATTCTATTGGTATTTCACTCTGAAGCATCTTATTGGGCTCTTAAGCAAAGCCCCAGTGAAGACACACCACCAAGATGATTGGTGTTGCACAAATCAAGCGAATGGAAATAAACCACTAGAACAAAGAAGTTTTGGGGAGAAAAAAGTTATCAAATAATTCAAAATGATACTTGCATTTAATGCTTCAAAGTTTTACAATTGATTTAAGTTAAATGACTAAAACATACCAATTGCAAACATCAAAGAGCAAAATAGCACAATACCATAACACATTTACTAACATGCTACAATAAGCAACTATTAATAGAAGTACATAATTATATATTGATAAGCATAAAAACTGAATTTGGCACTGTATAGTGTATATGATACATAAAACCTTGATTGTAGTAATCAAATGTGAGACAAAGGAAAAACATGTATGGATCCATCATGGTAATCATAAGCTAGAAAGGTAAAGGCTAGTGATTCCTAAAACTGTTATCATCGCAATCTAAAATGATATGACCCATTCATGAAGAAGAAGAAGAAGAAGAAGAAGAATCCATGCAGCAGATGCATTCATTCCGACTCAAAGGTTATGAATCATATAATTTCAAATTTAACATCAAAATCTCTCTAAATTTATAGAGATTTAAATGACCATTAAATTATACTGAAGAATGATCTCTTTATGTCTCAAGATCATGTAATTCAAGCAAGTGGCATCCAAAGCAATTGTTTACACTTTATAACCTACATGGCCACATGTGAACTTTTACCATGGTCAATAATAAAATTCTTTAAAAAAAAAATAATCACGAATTCAAATTCCATCCTATAATGACATATTCAAATTAGCAAAAAAGGGTAACGACACAGAGCCCCACTGACCTGGTGATCGGAGATCTTGACAGGCACCAAGAAGAAGTCATTGTCCACCTCCCTCACATCCTTCACACCAACAACCACATCCTTCTTCATCCTCGACAACCTCGGATCATCATCCTCGCCGAACTCCGTCACAAACCACCCCTCTTTGAACAGCCGGAGGCACGTGTCGCTCAACTGGAACGCCTCGAAGTGCACGTCGGCGGCCCCATCCTCTGCCACCTCCAGCTTGACCACGGCGGTGACCCACTCGGGGATCGCCCCCTCGGCCTGGATCTCGGCGGCCTGCAGCACCTCCCGGCCGGACATCGTGTACTCCCCAGTGCCGCGCTTCCGGCCGACGGCCTGCGTGAAAACGAAGCCAACGCGTCGCATTCCAAGGCCAGCGGCGATTGCCTCCACATGGGCCTCCTCATCGGGATCCCGGAGGAGGGCGAGGGTCTCCTCCGTCCCCTGCTGGGGGGGCTCGTAGATGAAGTCGACGGCGACGGCGCCTCCGTCGGCTACGCGGCCGTAGAGGAAGCCGCCGCGCTTGACGGCGAATGCGAGGGTTTCGGCGACATAGAGCTGGAAGGCATGGGCGGCGTCGCGGTCGAAGGAGGCGGAGGTGCAGTGGGGGGCTTCTTGGCGTGAGACACGGATCTGGCGGGCGATGAGATTGTCCACCGTCATCTTGCGGCCGAAGGAGCCAGCGGGAGTGAGAGGGGGAGCCGGGGGGGCGGAGGAGCGGGCGAAGCCGGCGTAGGAGAGGTAGACGACGGAGCCGTGGGAGAGGCCAAGGGAGGAGAGGGAGGCGGAGGGGTCGGAGAGGAAGGGGGCGGGGGAGGAGAGGAGGAGCTCGGGATAGAGGGAGAGGGTCTGGGCGGCGGCGGGGACGCCGAGCTGGGACTCGATTAGGGAGTGGAGGGCGGCAACGGTGGCGGCGCCGCCGTCGGGGACGGTGACGCGCTCCAGGCCGTCGCGGCTTCGGACGCGGATGATCATCTTCTCCCTCGATCGATCGGAATCGTCGGAGAAATAGATGTGCGCGCGTGAGAGAGAGAGAGAGAGAGACACAGGGAGGGACGAGTCGTGGGAGGTAAAAGTAATGTAAGCCGAAGACAGGAGCTGTTGGTCTACATTTATAATGTGCTGTGATACTATATTTTATATTTAGTAAATAAATTAAAAAAATATTTTTATATAATAAAATTATCATAAAGAATATTATATAGTATGGTACAACAGAACATAATAAACATAACATATATTAATACATAAATATACAATATAGTATAATATTATTGTAATATAAAATAATATTATTATAATATAGCATAATA
>JAOXJJ010000001.1:4199379-4254928 GCA_025769935.1 Phoenix roebelenii
TATATTTATAGTATAATACAATAATAAAAGTATAAAATATTTTAATTATTAGGTTTAGGTTTATAAATGGACAAACTGTGTAATTATTATATTTTAATATGGGCATTTTTGTCAAAAATACAGCTTTCCGCAAAAGCTGAAACAACTTTTGGGAGGAAGCTCCAATTCTCAAAAGCTGTTTTCAGCTTCCCGCAAAAGCTGAAACAGCTTTTTCAAAAATTTACCAAACATAGTTTTTTATCTAAAAATACTTTTGGAGGGCCAGAAAATGCTTTTTGACCCTCCAAAAGCTCCCTCAAATAGGGCCGAAGTCTCTGATCTTGAGGTCGGTTTTGGATGCTTCAAGACTTGAACCGTGGGAAAGAGATTACGTTAATAAGTGGTAAGTGGGCGTAGTGCTTTGAGCTGGGATCGGTTTTTGTTTACTTTTTAATTAATTCATGTGGTGGGGGAAATCAGGAAAATAGGAGGGACCTGGTTTCTGGGAGTGCCTTGTATTTTTAGTGTAGGCTAGGGTTTTCTTTTGGTAAATAACGCTTTTAGGGGAAAGGATGGGAGAAGGGTTTGAACTTGGATGGTTCTTGGCTTTTGAGCCTCATTTTGAGTTTGATATGATTCGGATTCCTCATCTAAATGTAAAAGATTTTTCTATAAGCTTGTAAGTGGCTATGTCAATAATTGAATATCTAGTTGGATATTAGATGGTTATTAGATATTGTCGTAGATGTACTTTAGAATGGTGATATTTTGTAATTTAAAATTGTAATTTATTTTTGAAGAGTTTGAATTGCGTTCGATTCATTATTGAATCGGAGAAGTTTAATCCACATCAGCAAGTATTTGTGCGTCACTGAAATATAGATGATTAATTGAGGTCGAGATAAAGCATATTCTCCTTATCCATTTACAACAATCACTAGCAATTCCATAATCAATGGATTGTCGTTGATTTGAAACTCATTTCTCTAGTTCAAATATAGTTGAGGGCTTGAACTTATTTTAGGACCATGTGAAATTACATGTTCTATATAAATTCATAAAATGTAAAAACCCATGAAAATTTGATTTTTTTTTCTACCAATAGAATTTCTCAAGTCCATAATTTTCTTCTCCAGATATCTCATAACTTTTTATTTTGTTTCTTTCTTGATTCTACCAATACCTCCCATGAATAAAATTTCAACTTTTACAAATTTAAAATTTTGAAAAAAATAGAATCGTGATTTTTGAAAATCAAATCTCCAAACACTGCTTAGATGCTTTATGTGTTGTTTTATGATTATTTTAATTTTCTTTCCCAAATTATGAGAATAGTAAACATATGGTTTTAATTCTACAACGATAATAAGGTTGCTCAGTGAACTAATACTACTAAGATAGGAACATTTAGTTTGAAAATATCATTATCTGGTTTAAGTGGAATAAAAGGAATAGCTTGTAATATAAAAGGAGAGAAATTGGAATAAGCATATTGTCTCTATCAAAACATTCTGCGTAGGATAAATATGATTTCACTACTCATGTAATGAACATCATTACCATTTGCAATAGAAGAATTTATTTTATATATACTTGCATCTAAAATAAGTTGAGAGTGGAACAATTTATTACAACATTTACATAATTATTATATTATTATTTTAGAAAAAATATGAAAATATTTTAATGTCGAGTTTGCAAAAATGACATATTCATTTATGTCATCTTCATTGTACAATCAAATGGACGATTTTGTTTGTCCATAAGTTATATGTAATAGCAAGAGTGTACTCGCGTGAGATGGACAACTTTTGCAAGTGGGTATCTATATACCAAATATCACTCATTTGACTTGCTCAAAAGTAAGTCTCCCATTGGTCTTCCTTCCGCCTTAACAAGTTATGTAATCGCCTAGCCCGGTCCTGCCACCTCTCATTGAAATTTGCCATTCCCGCCCATTATGATGCCAGGCGCTCAACCTCTACATCATCAATATCGCCTCCCTTACCAGCCACATGATTAGATGGCATAGTAGTATTTTCAATAAAATTTGTTTAGTAATTTTAGTGATATGAGCAACATCGGATAGTTCTCAACCTTTAATCGGCTCCAATCTGACTAGTCAAGCCCTAGGTGGAAGAGGATTTCCTTACTATCCTTATTAACGATCACCATTTCTTTATTGTTGCTTCCACCACCCCCTACCAATGGTGCCACCGTATACACTACTTTCCAACCAAAGCTGTTCTTATTGAGGAAAACATGCCAACTTCGGGAAGAAGAGGTTAATGATAACAAAAAGAGCCATAAGCTGGGCAGGAAGGAGCAAGGGTTTGAGAATATCTCAAATTTGGAGGATAATAGTCATGAGGTAGAATCTAACATGGTGGAGAGCAATAGTGTGATCTAGTAAGAGGTAGTGGGATGGGGCTGGGGGGTGGTTTTTTACCGTCCTATTGTTGGGACATGGTGGAGGGTGGTTGGAGAAAGAGGAGGAAGAAAGATGTGGGAAGGAAGAGGAGAAAAAAAGATGATTGAAAAGATTTTTTTTTAAAAAATACCCATATATATAGGATATCAATATTCAATTTTAAATATCATCGATCTCGTATGGGCTTAGTCTTGATCTATCATACGTAAATTATGGTGGGACAAAATTATTTGTCAAAATATACCAGGCGAAAGTGACCCTAGCATAAACATAAAAACATAATCATTATTCACATTACATCATAGTCTGCATCTGAATTCCAATAACATGTTCTTTGTTATATAACTTATGTTCCAATAGTAGATTTTTACAAAAATTAAAACCAGGGGATCAGGGTGATTGATGTGGAATTAGGGTTTGTTTGATAATTGAAAATTTTAAAAATTAAATCCATGAATCCAATTTTTTTTCCAAATTGAAAAGTTTATTATCTTATTTTTCTAAATCTTCTCCATTCTGAACAAATGCGAAGATGCATTAATTTCTCTTTTCTTCCCCCAAATTCTTTTCCAATTTTACCCCCAGGAGGTCGCGCCCAGACCCGCTTTTCCAACTTTTAATGCCCCAAATTCTGGACGAATCCCCCCACTTCGTCGTCGCAGCTTCGGTAGATCTCCCGAAGTTCTCGAAGTCGCCCCTCTCCCCTATCTCTTCCCCTCCGAAGAGCTATCGCCGAATAAAAAAGGTACCCCCTCGCCTTTCTCTTTTAGCTTCCAAAACCCTGGGCAAAGAACCAGAACGAGAAACCCTAGAAATCCTCCTCTCGCTCTCGCTGGGTTCTCAGCTCGTTTAATCCTAGGGCTTCTCTCCTCTCGATCTCTCCTACTTACCTTACTCTCATCTCTCTCATTCACGACCTCCTAGGGCTTTTCCTTGGTACAAGAATTTCGCGAATTTGATAACAGATCGATCCAATTTCACCTCTAAGTTCTTCGCCGCACGAAAAAAACTAAAAACCCTTTCTTCGTTAATATTCGTTTCGTTGCAGTGACGCTTGATACTGTTTCTGCGTCTCTCCGGATAGAATGATATACACTGCGATCGATACCTTCTACCTCACCGATGAGCAGTTGCAGAATTCCCCATCGAGGAAGGATGGAATTGATGAGGCTACGGAGACCACTCTTCGGATATATGGATGCGATCTCATACAAGAGAGTGGCATTCTACTCAGATTGTATCCTTTTTGCCAATAGTTTATATTATTTTTATTGATTCTTTTGGGTAATTTTATTTTCATGTTGTATTAGCTAAAAAGGAGTTTTTGTGGCATTGAATTTTTTGATTTACATTTTTAAGTTTCTTTCTTTGATGAGTATCTTGACTGCTTTAGACCGCAAGCAGTAATGGCCACAGGACAGGTTTTATTCCATCGGTTCTACTGCAAGAAGTCTTTTGCTCGCTTCAGTGTTAAAGTAAGGGCCATAATCTTTTTTATCATGGCCATCATGTTCTTTGTTTGTTTTTCCTATTGAGGAATCTTTCCTATGTGTCCAGGACAAAACTAAGCACTGATTTTGTTGTGTTGTAGAGAGTTGCTGCGAGCTGTGTTTGGTTGGCTTCAAAATTGGAGGAGAGCCCAAGAAAAGCAAAGCATGTGCTTATTGTCTTCCATAGAATGGAATGCAGAAGGGAAAATTTGCCGATAGAGCATTTGGATGTCTTCTCTAAGGTTAAGGATGTCTTATCTAAGGTTAATATGCTTTATTTTTTGCTGATGTTTTGTGTATCTGAATTTTGAACTCATTTCTTCTCTTGGGTGATGGAATTTTAGACTTAGTTCTATGCAATTGTATACATTCAACTGCATCAAAATGCTTTCACATATGTTTGATTTGCCTATTATGTCCAGTATTTCCCCACAGAGACGTTTTTTTTTTTATTTCAAGAATTTGTGGATTAGTATACAAGCTTTTGTGCTTATCAACATAGTTTTCTGATACATGTTTTTTTTTTCTTTTCTTTTTTCGATTGCAGAAATATTCAGACTTAAAGAATGACTTGATCAGGACAGAGCGGCATTTGTTGAAGGAAATGGGTTTCATATGTCATGTTGAACATCCTCACAAGTTTATATCAAACTACCTTGCAACGCTTGGAACCCCTCCTGAATTGAGGCAGGAAGCTTGGAATCTAGCCAATGATAGGTATTACTCTGGACATACTCAATGTTAAAAATCATTTTTGATTGCTTTAATAGGTTAGTCAGTTAGTTTCAGATCTTACCTTTGCAATTTTTAATGTATGCTTATATCTGAATTTTGTGTCTTTCTGAACATTTTGATACTCATTTAGATATCATTCAATTTATTTTGCTTTTCGAAGTTGAGTTGCTGACCTTGTAAACTGATTTGTTGTAGAGCCTTCACAATTATGTTGTTCAAATATGGCGGGCACAACATACATCCTTAAAATTGAGGTGTCAATCACGGGTACGAAACCCATTTTGATGTGTCCTAACATAGCTTCACTATGAGGAGTCATATATGTTTGTATGATGGATGAAACCATACTGTTTAAGGTTGCTTTGGAAGTTTACATAGTTCCAAAATTTCTGTATGTGTGACGTGCTTGCATTGATCATTAATTATAATGCTAATAAAAAAAACCTGCCTTCACAAGTCCTTGCAAATCCTGATAAGTTGCAAGACTTTTATGGTTAAAATCCTTGATTCTTTTGTGCAACAAATTTTGATGCTAGTTAAATTACAAAATGTAAATCATAATTCACCAAATATATTGTACCATAACTAAATATAATGTGTGTGGTAAAGATAGAATGTTGAGCTGGACGTGTAACCATAGAAATAGTTATCTTAGGATGGTCAGGCTGAGGACATAGTGGAAAATTGATTTTGATGGCTTTTGTTGCAAAGTGAAAAGTTGATGAGGCCTCATTAAGGAGAAGAGATTAAAGAAAAAGTTAAAAACTATGATAACGTGGATGGAAGTTGTAACAGGTGATTTAGAAAAGGTTGTAGTGCTTACATATATTGTGCTTAATAGGAATTATTAGTAAAAGAAGATTCACATTATAGACCCTAGACAGGTCTCATAAGGCCTGAAGGTTATGGCCATAATTATTGTGGTTATTGTAGCCTAATCATTTAACAAGCCCTGTAGGATGAAATGTAAGGATTTGAGAGGCTGCATTTGATTTAGTTCATCAACATAAGCTTTTTTGATGTCCATTTGAACACTATATTGATGTTCATCGTGTTATCAACTTTTTAGTGTTTCGATGAGTGAAATGTAAAAAGCATGCTAAACTCGAAAATAAAAATGACCAGTAAGATGTTCGTTTGGATGCTTGATCATGCCAAGCCAAAAATTCTTGACCAATAACATGGCAAGTGAATGTATAGATTGGTTTTAATGTCTTGGAGAATGCATTCATTGCAGATTGAAGATTTGATATGAAGGATTTTGAGGAAGAAGGTCCTGACTGATATACGAGACATAAACAGGCCTATGAATAAAGAAAGGTGTGAGCATTAGCCGATACCAGGGATTTATTTGGTTTTATTAGACATGATTCAGATGATGACTCTTGAGGGTTGACATTTAGAGGGCTCAATAATTCTATATCTAAAAGTGTTATTCACTGGTTGGTGATACAAGTGTCTTGGTCAATCACAAAAAATGATATTACAGAAGAATGTTTTGGAGAAAAAAGAACTAAAAGTTCACTAGAGAGGAGCATTTATGAGATGCAAGTTTAGGTGGACTGTGTATGAAAATCACTTGAAGTCATGCTAGATGGCTCTTAGAGGACATGAATGGTAATGGGAGAGGTAAGTGAGATTGAAATTCCATGGAAGGAATGATAGTTTTTATGTTGTTATTGTTCTAAGTGGGACTTGAGCCAAAGGTTGATGAGGAAGCCAAGGGAATGTTTCAAGATATTCTTGGTGCCATAAGTTGCATTCTCTACTTCAAAGGTTGCATTTGGCTGGTGAACAAGAAGGAATAAGAGCCTTTGAACCCACTCCACCTTTTTCAGCCTGATGCTCATTTGAGTGCCTGGGTTAAAATACTTTTCTCAGAAGGGAAGAATAGGTATTTTTGAAATGTCAGTGTGAATTGAATGCTTTACTGTTTTCCCTCCTAACTGTTTTGCCACACTTGACCTAGAAATAGTTTACTCCTGTGAAATGGCAGAATAGTTTAACTCTCCTTCTTCCTCCCCAACTTACTCCATTTGACCCAGCTAATCTAAACTGTGCATTCTTGAGCCGAACAGCGTAAGAATTGTCAAAGAAATGGTGCATCCATATTGATATTCTGGCTATACAAGAGTTGGAGATGACATATGTTTTTTAAACCACTGGCTAGCTATACAAAGTTTATGTGAGGTGGAAAAATCTTCATGTGGGCTACAGATGTTAGCGCTATTGAAGATGAAGGCTTACAAAACATCAATATAGCTTTCTTTGTTGTATGGTTCAAAAGGTGCTTGGAATGAAGAAAGGTTTTGAAGATGTGTATATTAAGGTGGATATGTGAAACTTAATGGCGAGAAACTTTTTTCTTTTGTGTGGCATACCCACTTTGAAAACTCCTTAGAAATTGCTTACATGTTTCTCTAGAATCTTGACCTTTTTTGCTTTTGCCCAACCTAGATCTATTGATATGCGGAAGCTTTTGCCTTTGCTAACATATTCTGCTGAATTCTCTAGCTCTTTGTTTCCTAGACCATTTGACTTATTTAATTACTCCACCTAGCAGTTAGACATGGTCAGCTGTAAGACACTTGGATAATGGGTCTGCGAAAGGAAATTTTTAAAGTTTATAAGGATCTGGCCCCTAGGCATGTACTTATAGTCAATGTTGATATCCAATTCTTGTAGCATAGCTCAAGACAACTAGATTTCTTGCATCAAATCTTTGAAGCATTTTGCTTGCTGAAAAAGAATGGTGAGTGTAATGCTTTTGAGTAGACAAGGAAGCCAAACTAACTCTATTGCTATTGAGGACAATTTGTTGCTTCTAGTCTTTTAAGAGATAAGATAAACATTAGAGCAAAATGCATAGGTAGTAGTTGAACCTTAACCAATGGATTGGAAACCGAATAAATATTAGCAAGACTTGGATTCTAGATAGACAATTACTAGCATTATTGTAAGCAAGTTATGGCCTGTCATATCATATGTCGTGTATTGTATAGGGATAGAAGCACTAAAAACCATTTATATTAGACCATTTATAAGTTCAGTTGGATCCATTTTGCTATAAAAACCAAATATATTCTTAGGGAGATGGCAGCTTTAAAAAAAAAACATATAGTAGTATTCTTCCAAATACCATCTTAATTGATCTTGCATAATGCTTCAGATAGTAACTGGTTACCATTAATAATCATATGATGAACATTGAGTTGTTGGGCAATGATGTTGTTGGAAGAATGTATGTAAAGAGAGCATCAATTTTACTTGGATATTCCAAATTTTGGATTTTTGTCGTGTCGGAAACTTGGACACTTGGGACACCATGACACTGCTTGACACTTCATACCATCAAATTTTGATGCCATCATCATTATGTGTGTACTTTTGGCACTTGTATATAAAGTTTGTAATTAACAACCATTTTGTCTAATTTTATAAACTTAAGGATCATTGGTTTAACTCATTAGTAATTGATGCATACATCAATATATTTACATGCGCATACAAAAGATTTAGATTTGTCCCAGTGTCTAATGAAGATTCCCGTGCCATATTTATTTGGACACTTGGACGTCTGACACTCATGTCAAGTGTCCAATTAACATTGGAGAGCATACTCGTGATAACTTTTGGTGAACCATACATTGATGATGAATCAAAAGGATATGGGAAAGGGTTTGTATGTATGTACTGGCGTGCTTACCTTGAATATGAAGGAGGCCACCTTGTTCATGGAGGCTAACTTCTCATCATATTTAATCTTACACCGAGTGGAATTGCAAGTCTAACGAGCTTGCCGACAAAAACCATCAAAGCAAATTAAATTTTGTGGATCTCTCTCTCTCACACACCCACACCCACACCCACACCCACACACCTCAAGATAGGAGCAAACCTGGCAGAAATTATGGTGAGGGTGGACCGCACCTGTGATCTTCTCTTTGGTAGGACAAATAATACTAATTATTAACTTGTTAAAGAGTGAGAGCATCTTGTACTTGGTGCCTTGGTCACATCTGATGCTAAACTGCTTGGATGATTGCAAGAAAAGTCCAGAGTTGCAACAAATATGAATCAACAATTGTGAAGTTGTAATTAGAAATAATGTTTTTAGGATGATAATAATGCAAGAGTAGTCTGACTATCACTTATGCTTTTGAAGGTTTAGTGGAATGAGAGCTTTCACGATGGAAGATATGGGTACAACTATGTGCAGTTTGCCTGCAAGAGTTGTCTTGAATAATATAAGTTTGTTTTGGGCAAAAATTGAAATCTTGTGTCCTGTGCTGATCAATGTGTTCTGTTGGCCAGGTGTCAGTATATTAGTGTTGGTACGCCCCAGTTTCACCAACCTAGCCCTGAATTGCTTGGACTGCACAAAATTGAGGTGGAGAGGATTCAAATTAGTTCCAAACTGATTGATACCACCCACATTAATTGGGAAGCCTTTTTAAACCTCCTTTTCTTTTGTGTTTTTCACTATATAAAGATGGAAACAACCAATAAGAGAGTGTGGAGGTGTGAACAATGAGGAATAATGCTATTGATGCTTGGATTGCTAGAGGTGGGGCTAGAAACAATCTTTTAGCTATCTTTTCCCCCTCTTTCTATTTAAAAGTTTTTCAAAAGTTTGTGGATGAATGATGAGAATTTAAAAAATTATGTAGGGATCATGTTGTAGGTAGATAAATGGTGGGGAAATTTCTATTCGAGCCTGCCAAATGTGGCATTGAGGCATTGAGATGAGGGCTACATTAGTATGTCAAAGAGTTGGTCGTTATTTGATAATATGTCACTTTCTTTTGTTTATTTGTGAAATCAGTGCTAATAGTAGACTATTTCATATGGAATCTTAATAATACCAGGTATCTTTTATCAGTGACCTAATAATATTTCAAATATTAATGCTTAGGTACAGATTTTCTATGCATTTTTAGTTGCAAGTTATTTTAAAGTTATGTGAAAAATTAACGAAAATAAAACTTCAGCAGGTGCCAAATAGGGATGACTAGGACAATCTAAATTGATATACCTACCATATTTCTCCAACTTATAGCACTATAACAACAATATATAAGAAAAAAGGCATAAAAGCATTTTTGGAGGGAGGCCAATTAGGGTGTACTGTACCAGCCGGCTGTCAATATCCCTCTTTACCTCGATAAATAAATCCTTGACTCAAGTTTTTCATAATGCTGCCAAATTTTGCCTATGAAGAATAGACTTTAGACTGAAGCTTTACTATTTTTAGTGTTTTTGATGAGTTATGGCCATTTTGCTTAGGTAGAAGTAAAGAAACTGTTGATGAGAGAAGTCAATATCATGGATATCATATCTGGGTGCCTGAACATGTTCGTATGGTGGATGATCCATGATGTCATCTTTGTTTTCATCCTTATTTTTGAAAATTCTAATTCTTTTTGATTAGGCACAAGGCTCTTGATGAGAAGACTTAAGTTTGCATATAGTGCCTTTCTTCTGAGATGGTTCTCATGTATGAGGCATTATTAGTTGAAAAGGTGGCAGTCTGAAGAATGAAAAAGGAGATGACATTTTGGGAATGGATGAAGGTTGAAAATATTGTCAATTTTCTGGTCAGTGGTGGCCAGTATTTGACTGATTTCCTTTAACATAAGGAAGCCTCTTTTTTTTTTTTTTTTTTTTTTTGGGGGGGGGGGGGGGCATTGCCATTGTTCTTTGTATTAGAGAGTCTTAATTTACAGTGAGATCAGATTGCAGGTTGGTGTGCTCACAAGTGTAGTTTTATACTGCAATTGTATTATATGTATTTGAAAATGGTGTGCAATTTCGTTTGTTTTGCACTCATGCAGAATGCATGGAGGGAAGGTAATTTTTAATTACACAACCATTTTTCCATCTATTTTTGGGAGGGAAATTTTCACCTACCGAATAGCATGTTGAGAACATGAAAACATATTTCTGGCTTTAACCTTTTGTATCTCCTCCCTGTTATGTTTTCTTTTTTGATGTTCCATATCATTCTGTTATGTATTTCTTTTATCACCTTTCAGAAAAAATAAAGAACCATCCACTTGTGATTAAGTAGTACTAATAATTTGTGTAAGTTCAATAGGTATAGGGTTGCACAGTTTTCCGAGGAATCAAAGAATTCATTAGCGAGGAATAAAAGAATTCATTAGCTATATAATGGTGCCAAACTGATCATTAAACCACGGTCTTCCTCCACCAGTCTAATTTATGTTTTCTACACTAGTAATTTAGTCATTTCTTCTATCTCCTCTCCTCCGGCTTCCATTTCTATATCCATTACTTGTTCTTGAATCAATGGGCATGAAGCATTGCTTTCATTCACTTTATGATTTGAGCTGTAAATTGTGAATATAGGGGGCATTGCTTGGTGAAATGGCAAAGGGCTTGGGCTGACAAGCACAATGGCATTGGTTCGAGTCTTGAAGGGGACACTTTGTGCCAAAAAAAGGGGTCAAAGTTTAGGTTGGTCCTCAGTTTGCCCCTCCTAGGATGTCGGATTGCCATGATCATAATTGAGTAATATCCCTTTTTTAGCTGCAAATTGTGAATCCTAGTTTTTGTAATACCTCTGAAGTTGGGACATTAGCTGCTTCTGATGTGCATGCTTGCGTGTGCGCGTTGCCTTCATTTTGATTTATGATTTGAGTTGTAAATTGTGGTTCCTAGTTTTTGTTGATATCCTTAACGAGTCATTAACTGCTTGTTGTGTGTGCATGTGTTTGTTCTTGTTGGGGGGGGGGGGTCCACATGCAGTAACACATTATTCTTCAAAATTTTGTGTGTGTGTGTGTGAGAGCGCGCGCGCGCGCGCGAGAGAGAGAGAGAGAGAGAGAGAGAGAGAGAGAGAGACTATGGTAAGACCACAATCCACAGGATTTGAGACTAGACCTGATCAGGTGAAATTTGAAAAATGGGGGTTTCAAAATGAAAGACCAAGTCATCAGAGAGAGACTATGGTAAGACCACAGGATTTGAGACTGGACCTGATCTGGTGAAATTTGAAAAATGGGGGTTTTAAAATGAAAGACCAAGTCATCAGATGTGATCTACTAGCTTTAAACTACCTGCAAACCAAAAATCATTTATTTTGGCTGCTTAAGATTTTATTTTTCCCAGCGGGTTACACCATAGACCAAAAATTTGCTAACTATCCTTTTCTTCAGAGAATATATGAGCCCCAAGCACATGCGGTTATTGTCAAGTCATGTTCACTATGAAAGTCATACCTCTTTTTAAATGTATTTGTAAAAGTCCTTCATATAGATGACAAAATAAGGTTAAAATAGCTGATATCTAGCATTACTATTGAAACCTTGTATTCTCATTTTTAGCCATTCCATTTTCGAGTCCCTTTACCCATACTGGTCTGACATTTGAACCTTACTACATTGGTTATTCAAATTTGACTATCCCATAATCTTTCCTCCAGCCTGTGGGTTTTAGTAAATGATACTAGATGGTTATCAGAATAATAGGGAAAATGAAACTGCATTCCTATCATGTCCCCGACAAAAGTTTATAAAATGATGACAGAATTTGGTAAAATATGGTAGGAAGAATTGGCTTATTATGTTGTGTCAGTTCTATAACACATGATATTAATAAATTGAATACTTAAAGGCATACTTTTTGGAGGAAATCAAACATGTGGAGGTATGGTTGGAGTCTGATGAACTGGGCAGATGTTATTAATTGCTTTAGCCTTTTATGAATCACCAGAGGAAGTTTCTCTGACAGGTATGGACAATTTTCATGTTTTGCATCTTTACATGCAATTTTAAAGGATTATTCTTGTTAAGTTCTTCAATATCTTAACATATCATTAAGAATCTCATAGCTCTTATCTCCAGTATTATGACATTTTTTGAGTCAGACTTTCTCATTAACTACCTTATCTTGCATCCGTTCTTATGTATCACATGCCCGATTTTTCTAGACTAGAATGGGACATGAAGGTCAGCTATGTTGTCAAGTACTGACACTGAAATTTCCAATATTTTATGTATCTTCTACTTGTCATCTCTGATATTAAATCATACAATTTTTTGATATAACAAGGAAAATTGTTTCATATACATTACAACCATGATTCTGTTTCCATACTTTCATTTTTAAGCACTGATCTGGTTATCAGTTGCTGGATGTTCTGATTTTTTTCTTTCCAATTCCTAAGTCTGCGGACAACCCTATGTGTTCGGTTCAAGAGTGAAGTTGTAGCATGTGGAGTTGTATATGCAGCAGCTCGCCGGTTCCAGGTCCTTCTTCCTGAAAACCCACCTTGGTGGTTAGTCTTCGATGCAGATCAGGCTGGGATTGAGGAAGTATGTAGAGTTCTTGCACACCTCTATAGTCTTCCCAAGGCACAGTATATGCCAGTTTATAGAGATAATGATTCTTTCACTTCGAGAAATAAGACTCCAGACCCTCAAGCTCAATTACGAAAGGTAATAAATACCAACTAACTGCTTTCTTTTGAGACCCATAATTTATAACTTCTTTTAAAATTGCAGTCCATGATTACAGATTGGTTGAACCTGTTTTGTTTAGGAAAGTCCGCTTAATGGTAACATTAACGAGACAAGTACTCCCAAGGCGAATTCAGATGCTAGTTCATCCAAGGATGCATTGATTAAAGCAGCCCTAGACAAATTGAAGGAATCTAAGAAAAATGATGATGATGCTAAATCTGTTGCAGCTGAAGTTGATGCTAAAGAAGATTCCAGGGAGAAAGCGAAGGATGAGAATAAATCAGATGCCAACCTTGAAAGGAACCGGGACAGAGAAAGGGAACGGTCGAAGGCTAGAGACCGTGATAGCAGGGGTAGAGACTCTGATCGTGATAGTAGGGGTAGAGACTCTGACAGGGATAGGGAGCGGGGGAGAGAACTAGAACGGGAAAGAGATAAAGAACGTAGACACCGTTCCAAGGACAAAGGCTCAGGTATCCATTACAGCATCTCTTACTGACTAAAATGGTAATGTTATGCATGGTTACTTTTTATAATTCATTTATTAATGTAAGTCTAAAGAAAATCATGATTTGTTTTCAGTCATGCAAAATTTGTGCTACTAAGAATTTACATTTTTACTGAATTCATGGATCATTTTGTCCTAAAAATCTCTTCGTGATGCAGGACACTCAGAAAAATCAAGGCATCATTCATCACGAGGTATGTTAACTGCTTCTGTACATCTTTTGACTAACATTGAGAGCTTTGTTCTGATGCTAGAATCAAATTTCTTTTTCAGATCGCAGTGAATACCATAGCTCACACTCATCTCGTGAGAAAGATCGACACAGACACCACCCATATAGTTGAAGAAGAATTTATATTGTGCCTTAAAAATGTTGGAAGGTGATTGTGCCATTAAATCCACGATGCTGTGTGAGAATTGTATCTCCATTTGTTAGCAGAGATTCACTTTGATTACAGAGGCAGCTTCAGTTCACTGAGAAGCTTATGGAATACTAAGAATATGGTAGCGGCCAACTGAGTCTCTCAGATTACATGAAAAACATATGTTCTTTGGAACACTTGTCATCTGAGTAATCTAAAGATTTAACCTGCAACTCTTTTACAAAATTTTCTTGATGTAGACCATGAAAAAGCCTGATATTTCCTTAGTTTGTTTTGAAAATATGGTTTCTGGCGCATGATGATTTGTATTTTGGATGCTGATGGCTTTAGGTCATGGTGTGTTGCATGCGTGATGTGTTGATGTACCCAACGGGTAAAAGGGGTGAGAAGATATCATTGAAGAGAGCGTTAAAAAACCAGTAGTAGTGCTATAAGTTGATCTCTGAAACGGTCCTATGTTGGAAGACCCCAGAGAAGATGTTCTCTGAAGTGCCAAATTCTCAGTTGCCACATTGTAAAGCCATGCAAAGGAAAGTCATGCGAACTTGGTTGTTAATGGATGGAACTGAGCTCAACTTCAAAGGATAGGCTGTAAATCTCATCATCAGGCTTTAACAAAAATATAATGATGAATCCAGTTGCTGAGGGTAGAGGGAGAGGCAAGAGAGACAGGGAGACCCACATATACTATAGTTATTGAAGTCTTGATTTTTCGATATACACTATTGAAGAGTTGAACACAATCTATAGCCCCTAAGCAAAGGGGCATGATAATTTGGACAAGCTTCACCTCACAGTATAGGACCATATGGTATAATATTTGATGTCTTATATAAGTCCCAAAGTTTTCTTTACCGGGAGAGATGGTTATAGCTTACATCTAGAGAGAACCTCAAAAAAGATGTGTACTTGGATCTCTATCTTCCCAAATATCACTTTAATCTCCACGCCCATAGAACCCCTATTTTCAAATATTTAAATTCCGTAAAGTAGCTTAGTTTCTCAATTTTCAATTTCAAAAATAAACTAGTTTGATTGCTCCATTAAATGTATAAAATATTTGCATAATAACTCTAATAAGATATCTTTCTTCAAAGATTTAAAATATGGTAACTTCTTAAAAAGAATGGATTCTCATGTTACTGGACTTTAGTAATAAAAATAATATATTTAATTAAATTTATTTTTTTTATAAATGTGCTGGACTTCTATAGATAAAGATTTTAACAATTTTGTTTTTTAAAAATAAATAAAATGAAGAGACAGAATATAGAAAAGATCTACTTATCTACTAGATTAACAAGTAAGAGAAAATATGAACCAAAATACGAAGGCGAGCGAGAAAATATAAACTAAGATACAAAAATAAAAAGTTATGCATCTCAAAAAATAATTAAAATTTTATTATTTATAAATATTTTTAATATTTAAAATTTAATTAAAATTTTGAAATCTGATATTTTCAATAACCATATGCGCCTGTATGTGCATTAACTAGTACTTTATAAACACACCATCTGTAGCTTAGTTCATTGCTTTAAAGATGTGTGAGAACATATATCCATCACCTCTGGAAGGGATAATAAGCATTTAATTTTTTTCATACAAATTTTAAATTAAATAACAAAACAAATTTTAGTTAAATAGCAAACATTTGTTCCTTTGTCACACATGCCCTACATTTATCCAACAATGGACATACATTAAATTTATTATCAAACCATCTAGTAGTATACAAGAAATCTAGTTGAAATATAATGATAGAAGTCTTGGGCAAAATACTCGGAAGCATAGCCTTGGTAAAAATTGGAAAGCATAGCCTTTTGGACTTTCATATTTTCTTCAAATTTATTGAAGGTAATAGTAATAATATTTTTTTTGGTGAAAAAAATAAGAGAGAGAAGAAGAAATCTCACCAACGTAGCAGCCTCCATTGAGCCACCTTTCTACTGGAGAATGTTTGATGCGGGTAGAAATTTTTATTTATATTCTTTCCGATCCGTCTAGATAGAGAGCATCCGGTTTCTAATATTTTAATTGACGTCCCGCACATGTCGAATTTAGACTATATTGGTGAAGATAAAGCCCAAATCTATCAATGCTACAACCTTGGTGGTTATTGTTTTTTGTTTCAGTTTTCATTGGCTAACAAAAGTTTTTCCCCCTACTTCTCTTTGTGAGAGCGTGCTACTGTGCTACCGTAGGGACCCCATCTCCTTCGCGGCTTTCCCTGGCCCAGTCTCTCGCTAACGTGCGCGGGCTCTTCTCGAGTTAAAAGCCAAACCTCGCTCCCTTGTCTATATCTCCCTCCAAAATTTCTAGGGTTTTCCCTCCTAGATCGAGGTTTCCAGTCCTCATTCCCCTAACTTCTAATCCAGTTTTGGTCCAATTGAGAATTTTTAGGGTTCTTCCTCTCCTCCGCGATGGAGAACGCCGCCGTCGCCTCGGAGACGTCCGTCCGCCGCCCGGTCAGTCTTCAGCGAACTCCACCTTCCTCTTATCCTTCGCTCGATCTTAATTCCCATCCTTAATTCTTCTGTAACTCTTGGATTTTACTGTGCGCAGAAGAGGGGTAGGGTTTTGGAGTCCTCTGACGGAGCGCCGAGCAAATCGAGCGGCTCGGTTGGGGAGATGCCCGACCAGAGCCCTACTGATGGGGACCAGGGGTCCGGCGGTGACGGATCGTTCGACGGACTCGACGATCCCGCCCCCAAGGCTAAGAGGAAGCGCGGGGCTGCGGTTCGGGCCGCCGGGTGGAGGGAAGATCAGAGCTTGATCGGTTTGTGCGCTCATTTCTAATTGAAATATTCGTTGTTGTATAGAAGTAATTTAAATTCAAGCCACTATAAGTGAGGATTCCGTTGCGGAGATTATGCGAGTAAATCTTCGAGTCTGGAGCGACGCTATTTTAGTATGCTGTGTGCTTTTTCTTCTTCTGTTATGATAAGTTGCTAATAATTGTTGGATACTTGGGATAGTCACGATAATGGTAATATGTCGCATGGATGCATCGATATGCTCCAAGTAGCTTGTGTTAATTTCAAGTGGTATGTAGAATGCATGCATAGTAAGGAGTTTATATGGTATGGAGTGTTGCCGTCTTTGCACCATTTTTTGAATGATCGATTGGGTGTTTGCCGATCAGTCATGATAAAAAATGTCCTTCTTGGACCTCTAGACTTGATCTTACCATTTTGTTTTACTTGATTATTATGGTTTTTTGATGGCTTCCACCCCGAGGGAGTGGGGTGTTTGCACGCAGCTGAGGGCAGCATTCTGTTTTGCATAAATACATAGGGTAAAGATATTGATCTCCCTCTCCTATGAAATTGACGTATTTTCCTTCCATGCTACATCCATTTTGTTTTGTTAAATAAAAATATTTGATTTGTACTTTCATCCAGAAATTAGTTAGGACTCAAATTATTTTGCTATGAGCAGAGGCATAAAAATGTGTGCCTATATTGTTGTAACAGTATATAACTTTGTTTTTTTTTAATGCACTTCGACAGACATTATTAAATCTAATGGGAAGCTAATAAACCATGCTGTCAAACAATGGGTCGAGCGATACGAAGCAGATCCCAAATCTGCAATGGTTGAGATTCTAATGATGCTGTTTGAGGTAATTTGCCACATTTGATGGCTATTTATTTATTTATTTATTTAATGTCCCACTGCTGTAATTTATTGAAATTGATGAACTTGGTGCAAATGGACAGGCCTGTGGCGCCAAGTACCAACTTGATGCGGGTTCCCTTGATGAGACTGATGTAGATGATGTAGTTGTGGCTCTTGTTGAGCTAGCTAAAAATGTATTCCCAATCCATATTTGAATGTGAAGTGTAAAGCATGCCATGTTTTTCGTTTTGCTCCATCCCTATTCTTGCCTTATTTGTGTTTTTCTAAGTAAAATGTTGTTTATATCATAGGGTGAAGTGGAAGATTATTACAACTCAAAACAAAAAGACCTCAAAAACTTTAAGGAAAATCTTGCATCATTTTGGGACAATTTGGTTCTTGAATGTCAGAATGGGCCATTATTTGATAAGGTCTTGTTTGAGACGTGCATGGATTATGTAATTGCATTGTCATGGTGAGTTGTTCTGACCAAACCTAAACTTCCGTCCACCTCCAAGAACCTTTTCTTAGATTCTCTTGTGTTGTGTGCTTCAGTACTCCTCCAAGGATCTACCGTCAAGCGGCCTCATTGGTTGGCCTCCAGCTTGTCACTTCCTTTATAACTGTAGCTAAAACGCTCAGTGCGCAGCGTGAAACTACTCAAAGACAGCTGAATGCTGAAAAGAAGAAGCGGAATGATGGACCTCGTGTGGAGTCTCTCAACAAAAGGTTATCTCTGACTCATGAAAAGATAACTGTGGCAGAGGAGATGATGCGCAAAATATTTACAGGGTGAGACATACTTCCATTGAGATTCTATAATTGCTGTAATGTGTTTATCGAGAGTGTTCTTCATTTTTTGGGGTCTGTAATCTATATTTTTTGTTTTGTAGGTTATTTATGCACAGATACCGAGATGTTGATGCAGAAATACGGATGTCATGCATCAAATCTCTTGGTATCTGGATTGTATCATATCCATCACTTTTCTTGCAGGACTTATACTTAAAATATCTAGGTTGGACACTAAATGACAAGGCAGGTTTCTTGCATACCAGTGTTTTCTGATTTTTTTTGCCTCATTCTTGGACATCATTTTGTGCATTTTACAAACCTAATTAGTTTCTCTTATAATTGCTTCTGAAGAGTGCTGCGGTGAGAAAAACTTCGGTCCTTTCTCTGCAAAGTCTTTATGAGGTGGATGATAATGTGCCATTGCTTGGGCTTTTTACTGAGAGATTTTGCAACAGAATGATCGAGCTTGCTGATGACATCGATATTTCTGTGGCTGTGTCAGCCATAGGACTTCTGAAACAACTACTGAGGTAATTGAGCATTGCTTTTGTCTTCTGAATATGCTCTAGCAGTAATTTCATGTGACCTGTGAGTTCATACTGAAGAGAATTCTCCTTTCTTGCCTTTCCAGACATCAGCTTCTATCAGATGATGAATTGGGTCCTTTATATGATTTGCTCATTGATGAACCACCCATGATTAGGCGTGCCATTGGAGAATTAGTATATGATCACTTGATTGCACAAAAAGGTAAAAATTCCCAATTAGGACTGCATCGTATGTTCTTTTCAGAAATTGGTCAATATAATTGAAGATTCATTGATATGCCAATCATATATCCAGGTGGCGATAATGAGTCCTCTGAGGTTCATCTGGGAAGAATGCTACAAATTTTACGAGAATTTCCAGATGATCCAATCCTGAGTGCATATGTCATTGATGATGTTTGGGATGACATGAAGGCCATGAAAGTATATTTCTGAATAAGACAGGATTGACCTTACTTCTTTGTTTTTGGAAATTAGAATGATTGACATTTACATTAAAAAAAAAAATCCAAAATTGCTACTACTAAATTCTTTAGCACCATTCCTGTTAATTGTTTTGATCTATTTTGCAGGATTGGAAGTGCATCATATCTATGCTCCTTGATGAGAATCCAATGATTGAACTTACTGACGTCGATGCAACCAACCTGGTTCGACTGCTCTATGCATCTGCCAGGAAAGCTGTTGGAGAAAAGATTGTTCCTGCTACAGACAATCGAAAGCAGTATTATACTAAAGCTCAGAAGGTATGATCATTTAAGTTTGCCTTATAATGGCAAGGATGCTATATCTGTAACTACATGTTTTAACTATCTCATAATTGTAATATGGTATAAACTTCATGTTAGTGAAGGTTTTAATGATGGATTTGCCATGTAAATAGATAATTGAATCTTGCTAGAATCTGATTAATCCTGTCCCAACAACTAAACTTTTAACTGCAATATAAATATTTGTAGAACTTTACCACTATGCCTCTGCCTATTTCGGATTCATGTATGTGTTTGGCTTATATAGTCCCATATATCTGAATCAACCGAACTGGGCAAGTGCATCAAAGAATGACCTCCATAAAGTGGTACTTTGGATGTTCAATCTTACAACTTATGCATTGGAGTTTGAGTCTCTAGAGTACTGTTATCACAGAAAAAGTTGGAATTATCGATGATGTTCTTATATACATATGAAAGTTAAAACTATCTCTGGCTCTGGTTTCTTTCTATTGTAATCGTTGAACAGTCTTCTGTAAGTGTATTTATTGGAAATATTTGACCCATTAGTAGACTACCGTCTTCATATCAATCCATCAATATGCTTCCCTAAATCTTCTCTTCGGAAATCAGTGAATTGTTCTTCCAAGCTTCCATTATCCAACTTCTAAGGTCTACCATCGAGAGTCCTCCATTGGATAAAGTTGCCATAAGCTTCCCTCACGCTGGTACCTTTGCTAAACTGAGTTGCCTTAGTCTTGCTAGAGCTTAACAGCCTACTCCAAGCCAACAGTGTGGCATCAGGCCATGGTTTTGGTACATCCCTTCATGGTGATATATTGTGCTCTTTGATTGGTTGATCATGTTATATTTTGATTGGTTAAATTATGTTTTCATTAATTTTGGATGTCTTTTAGGCCTAATCTGGCGGGATATTTTGTTGTGTTTACCTGTTCATCCATGGAGTCCCATCTCTCTTTATAATTCAGCATCGTTGTTCTTGTTACTGCTGAAATTTGGTCTTCTGCAATGAAAATGTGTCTTTGGCATATGTTTCTTTCTTTGTTCATACTTTCTGTCCTGGACAAAGCAGCTAGGAGAAATATCTGCAATTCCTAAGGTGATATAGTTTTGCAGGAAGCATTGGAAAATAGTAGACGAGAAATAACTGGTGCCATGATGAAGAACTATCCGCAGCTTTTACACAAATACATAGCTGACAAAGCAAAGATTTCACCTTTGGTTGAGATTGTATTGCTTTTGAAACTTGAGCTTTATTCTTTGAAAAGGCAGGAGCAGGTTGGTTTTTGTCTTTCTGAATGTGTGTATTCTTCAATATTACTTAGATATACTATAAGCTGATTTCTATTATCTGCCATTTCAGAATTTTAAGACTATTCTGGAACTCGTAACTGATGCTTTCTTCAAACATGGTGAGAAGGATGCTTTGAGATCGTGTATTAAGGCTATCACTTTCTGTTCTACTGAAAGTCAAGCTGACCTGCAAGATTATGCACAAAATAAACGGAAGAATCTTGAGAATGAGCTGATAGTAAAGCTAAAATCTGCGATGAAGGAAGTAGCGGTATGTGTAAGTTATCTCTATATTTCCTTTAATGCTGCCAAAGAAAATATAACACATGAATGCTTGCAGGCGGGTGACGATGAATACTCCCTTCTGGTTAATTTGAAGCGGTTCTATGAGCTTCAACTGACAAAATTTGTTTCAAGTGATGGCTTATATGAAGATATGGCCAACATCCTCAGGGATCTGAAAGATATGGATAATGAGGCATGTAAAGAGTTGTATGAACTTATTTTCTTGTTCAGATATGTTTGATGATATTCTTCATTTCTTTTCAGGTAAAAAGCTTTCTTCTTCTCAACATGTATCTGCATGTAGCATGGTGTCTGCAGTCTCTGGATAGTGAAAATCCTCCAGAAGCATCTGTTACTGCACTTTTGTTAAAGCGAAATACCCTGTTTGATCAACTAGAATACTTCACCGAGACCCTGCCTGAAGTTCAAAAGGAGGGAAGAGGTTGGGGTGTGCTTTCCTCAAGAGTAAGTTTTATATAGTAAACAAACTTCAATAACCACATTGCCTTCCAACCACAATGCACTTATTCTGATGGATCTATTTCCTTTTAGTTCTACTGAAAGAATGGTTTATTTGATAACTGTCTTGTTCGATGATAGGTTTGTATCATACTAGCAGAGATGTGGTGTCTATTCAACAAGTCAAAGTACTCTTCCACAAGGCTGGAAAGTCTAGGATATTGTCCAGATTTGTCTTTCCTTCAAAAATTTTGGAGCCTTTGTGAACAGCAGCTGAATATTTCAGGTTCTTTGTAGTCCAGAAGCATTTCTGTATTGTAAATATATTATAATTTGTACCAAAAGATAATTTATATGGAAGGCTTTATCAAATTCTGCTTTCTCACTTTTTTATCTCTAATTAAAAATTGAAGTCATTTGTCTTTGTAACTAGCAGATGAGACTGAAGATGAAGATGCAAATGAAGAATACATTGAAGAGACCAATCGAGATGCAGTTATGATTGCGGCTGCAAAGTTGGTAGTCACTGATGCAGTTCCTAAGGTAAGCACGATCATTTTAAGGTATGGTTAATGTTCTCTCGATCTCGGACTCTGGAAAGGGCTGAATTATCATTTGTATTGGAAGGACAATAAGCAATGAAGCATTTTATGCATTCTGTGATTTAGTTTTGGGAAATAATATATTTGAAGATAGCCTTTAGTGGTTCATGCCTAGTTTTAGGTAGTATTGTTCTTGCAGAGTTGCTTGCAACAAATTACGTGGCTAGACATGTCTGGCTTATAGCTTGTTGAATAATGACAGAGATAGTAGTGATCGACCTGAGTTATACCAACCAAAGATTGCCGAACCAGTACCGGATAACGTACCGGTCGGCAGCCGGTTCGGTTCGGTACCGGTTTAAACTGAACCGATTTGCTTGGTTTGGCAATCCTTGGCCTGGTTCACGTATCTGCACACGCCGAGTCCTAGCCGAACCGGATGGAACTGTCCGGTTTTGGCCCGCGGGATCGGAACTGTCCGGTTCTGGCTCCATGCATGAACCGACCCGGTCAGAGACCGTGTCAGCTCGGTTTGGCCCGAACCGGGTGGTATGGCCCGGTTCAGCAATCCTTGATACCAACCTTGTCCAATACAAAATTGAATAAAGAGTAGACAAGTATGTGCTGCGGCCTACACAAATGTTCTCTTTCTAATCATAGGTTAGTCAGTGGTTATACCACCCTTGTGATATACAAATTGAATAGTGTAAGAGTAGACAAGTATGTTCTGCTGCCTGCACAAATGTTCTCTTTTAATCATAGGTTATTTTGTCCCCCTCGAGGCACCATATGATGCAGGACAAAATCTGTTTTGATCATCAAATTTAGAAAGGCCAATGTTACTTCAAAGGTTCCGTTCTTTCCCTTGAATGACAGCAATTCCAGTAAACTGGAAATGAGTTAGTTGACGTGTTGAATGTTGAAAGGTTTCTTCACATATATTTATTTGCTTTTAGTCAAGTCATGGTTGGAAAACTTAAATTCTACTATGTTAAAGCTTGATCTAATTAGTTGAACAACTGAACAAGAAAGGCATCCTTTTCCCAGGGAACTACTTACTAACTTATGTTCTGGGATGTTATATTTTAACCTTTTAAGTTCTTGCAGGACTATCTTGGTCCAGTGATTATTTCACACTTTGTGATGCATGGAACAAGCACTATGGAAATAATCAAGCATCTGATTACAGTTCTAAAGAAAAATGCCAATGATGACATCCCTACTATTTTTCTGGAGGCATTAAAAAGGGTATGTACTAGTTTTTTTTTATGCTTGTTAGTCATTTTACATGGAACGATACAGTTGATATTGATAATTTACCAGGTTGACCTGGATCTCAGTTTCAATGACAAATGACCATTATGCCATTGTCAGTTTCAGTGAAAAATGACAAATGACACATGCACAGAGATATGCACGCATGCATACATGCACATGTACATGTGCTAAACTGTGCATGCATGCACTTATAGGCACAAACACATGCACACACATGTATACGTACAAGCACACTCATTGTATTTTATCCCTGCCATTGCACACTTTAATCATTTCTTGTTTCTTTGATTAGGCCTATCAGCGGCATGTAGTAGATCTTTCCAGGAGTGATAATGAATCCTTGGCAAGCAAGTCCTATTCGGATTGTAAGGATCTGGCTGCCCGGCTCTCGGGGACATTCATGGGTGCAGCTCGCAACAAGCATAAATTAGAGATCCTAAAAATAGTCAAGGCTGGTATTTCATTTGCTTTTGAGGATGCTCCAAAGCAGTTGTCATTTTTGGAGGGAGCTGTCCTTCCATTTGTGTCAAAACTTCCCACATCAGATGTCCTAGACATGTAAGCTGTAGTCCTTTTACTGACTCGTGCTCCGTAAATTATAGTATGTGCTTTGCAGAGGCATGCATTGACCCCTAATTTGTTTGCAAGTAGCCTGAAAGATGTTGAGAAGAGATCAGAGAATGTAAACACAGATGAAGATCCCAGTGGCTGGCGCCCCTACTTTACTTTTATTGAGCACTTACATGAGAAATACGTGAAGAATGATGCTTTGCAAGGTACTTACTCTAAATGTCAATGTTAAACCAAATATGATCTTATCTGTGCCCCAGGACCTGTGCCGGTCTGCTTATTATTTCTTTCTAAAGTTTCATGTTCAATATTAAAAATGTGATATTTATTGGTTTGAGACTTTGAGAGATGCCATGAGGAAATCCAGTTACTTCCTAAAAGATATCAAATATTAGTATGTTAAGCTAGCTGTCTTGATCTGATTCGACACAGCAGTGCCAACCTTAACAAAACCCAGATAAATGGACAGCTGATCTGTCTAGTGTACATGAAAAATCTTTACTCCTCAGACAACAGAAAACTGTATAGAGGATCACCATAAACCTGACATCATCTCATGTTAAACAAGATACTTATTTTATTAAATGTGGATTTCCATATATTTAAAGTTTGTAAAGCATTTGCATTTTGTATTGTTTGTGCCAACAGCCAAAAAATGGAGTTAACACTATGAAGTTATTGCAGATGAAAAAGAAGGGAAGGCCGGAAAACGCAGGGGCCGTCCAAGGAAGGCAAGAAATCTGCAGGGCAAGAAACTTTTTGAAGGGCATACTTCAAGTGAAGAAGATTCTATTAGCGAATCAGATCAAAATGATCGAGATGAAGAAGATGAAGAAGAAAGACAGCCTCTAATACACGCATTCAGGTCTTCTGCGTCCAAGCTCAGATCAATGAGAGTTTCACAGCAGGATGCCAGTGGTCAAGCAGGAACTTCTAGGACTAAAGGTATCTCTTGAATAGGTCATGATTTTTGATTGGTTTGAACCTGGTTTTATATTTAATCCAGTGGACTAAAAATCCGCAGCCAGTTTCCCAAGCTGCTTTTAAAAACTTGACATCCACTTGCAATTCAATTGAAAATTCAAATACCATTTGAATTTGGGAATAATACATGAAACTTGTCTACTGATCTAATAAAGAGGAAAAGAGAATCCTGCCTGCCATCGCAAGGCCTCATGCCTCCTGATTGGTCTTCATTTTCTTATGTTTCCCTTCATTATTTTTTATTGCATGTGAAATATTCTAATTTGACTGCACTGAAAAGCTTTGTAGCTATTCATACTTTTAGAGAAACAGGTTTTTATGCATTTTAGATGTAAATTCATGGAACAACATGTTGTTCAAGTCCATTTGTGGGGGCTAAGTGATTACTTTTGTCCAATGACATCGGCATTGTATAGCTGGTTCATTTGCTAGAACAGTTTTATTCAGGGTTCACATTTCATATAGGTTTGCTTATGTTTCCAAATGATTTGATCATAACTTCTCATAATCATTTCTTCTGGGTTGCAGGAAGCCATGTCTAATTAGGACTACTTTGGTTGAGAGAATTATTGGGATTTGCAAGCTATTCATGGAGTGGTGGTGGCATGACGCAAGTGCTGTCTGCATCATTTGCATCTGCTGTGGTTTCACACCCTTTGCATTATGGCTAGGAACTAATCATGTTGGATGGTTTCACGTCATCTCTGTATTTCTTGCGTGCATGTATATATGTTCAAAGCTCTTCCCCCTTTTTTCCCCCCTTTTTCCTTGTTTTTTCTTTTGGTAGGGGTTGGAATGTTTAGAACTCTTTTTGGTCTATGGGAGTGGAAACCTGAATCATGCTACTTACAGTGTCTCTCAGAACAATGACCCGTTTGGATCATGTAGTTTGAGGCAAATCCAAAACCCCAATGTTGGGTGAAAAAAGCTAGGATGTTTGATTCAATGCTGGCCCACAGTTGCCTGGTTGGTTGGTTCGGTTGGTATGGATTCTACTTTGTGATTCACAATTCTTGCTAATGATTTAGTTTTACTTTGGAAGGATTTAAAAAGTCATTTTTTTTTTATTTTAATTATATGTACTTTACAAGAAAGATGATGAGATTAAGTGAATTTAATCGACCAACCGTTCTAAGGAAATTTCTAATCGTATTCCTAAGTGATACAGTTTATGTCTCAGTTCATGCTCAATTTATGTTTCAGTGAAGTAGATAACTATGAACTCTACTGTTAAGAATTTGGTTATAGGGCTATAAACAGGTCAGGTTGGATTGGACATTAGTACATCCCAAATTCAAACCATATTTGCATCAGATCTAAAAATTAAATCAAAATTTCATCCTTTTCGGTTAATAATTATTTTATAAATCCATTTAGATATTTGGGGTTCCAAAATTCTGTACATGTCTGTGCTCCATAGGATCGAACTCTTTTCAGATTGTCTATAGATCAGAAGTGCGTCAGATGAGGCCGCATGCGGTCCTAGCTGAACTTATTGGCATCTTTCCATTTGAGTTCAATCTTGGTCGGGAACCTTTCCACCCTAATTCTCGAAGCAACAAAAGAAAGAGTAGGAGAGGAATTCAACGTAAATTAGGTTATGGTGCACTCCAATTGATAGAATTTTTGGATTTATTTTTTCCAAAGAGATGGAGGGAGACTCGCACATCGTTATTACCCGGGTCTAAGATACATGTAAATAAATGTAAGTTTGCCTTTCATCGGAATTGTTGCGGGTGAATTATTTTCTTTGGGAGTTAGGAAGGGATCATTAGCCTACTGTTAGATATGTTGCATGGTTGAGGAATGGGGAAATCTGACTTCCCCACATTGTGGCATTGCCGCTAAAACCTTGGATCACTTCCTGTTTCATTGCAACAAGGTTGTAAATTGGTGGTTCCGGAGATCTGTTATCGTATATTCTTTGGCAACTGGAGAAGAATGGTTGGAATCTCGGAAGTATTTCCGGAAGAGAGAGTCCTCCAAAACTTGGGCTTGAATTGTTCAGGTTGTCTTCTTCGTGTCGGAAAAAATCCTGTAGATCTCAATTTTAGGCTGCATCTGAAGGTCATTAATTTCAAAAAGAGGATTCTATCTTTTGATTCCAAATCTTTAAATTTTGGAAGTTGATATTTTATAGAAGGCAAGGTTGAGGTGCCGATTTCTACCACTTGACAATAGGTCTACTTCAGCAGCAAAGAACTCGTACTCAAAATGTCTTGGTGGTACCAATGCACTATAAGTGGTGGTATCACTGGCTCGAAACTCTTGGTATGAGGCTTCTGGTCGTCAGATAAATAAATATCTAGAATGAAAATTAATAAGAGGATAAGACATAACAAAGGTCTACGAGTTTCATTATATTAGAAAACTTTTGGATCTGACTGCAGAACCAAACATATAAATTTGTGAAATCATAATTTGTTGTTTCAAAATTTAAAAACACATTACAACTCACTATCTTTGCTCGCCTATAAAAGATGCTAACTAGTATAAGTTTTATTAATTAACCTGCCAGCTTTGAACATCATTAGCAAATTAGCAATCAAAGTATAAAAGTTCCTTGAAAGCTTTTTTTAGTATCTCCGAGATAGAAAAAGAGCTTTTCAATGCTAACAAGCATGAAATATCATATCTACTTGGATTTCTATATAGTAGTTGTTGTTCTTGTTATTGC
The DNA here is from genome assembly GCA_025769935.1 of Phoenix roebelenii. Lineage (NCBI taxonomy): Eukaryota > Viridiplantae > Streptophyta > Magnoliopsida > Arecales > Arecaceae > Phoenix > Phoenix roebelenii. The sequence goes on from JAOXJJ010000001.1 coordinate 4,227,172, forward strand.
TGTCTCTCACAGAAATTAATACGAATTGAAACATTTCATTATATTCGTGTTGTCACTTTTTTAGTATTTTGCAGCACTATGAAGGAGGCGAACACGAGCTTGGTTTGTTAACCTATATCTCAGCATTGAAGTTTTGGGACATAATATTCTAACCATCGTATCTTCTGGTTCTAGGAGGAGACTGAAGGCACCTTTTGAGAGGAAGAGTAACTTGAGAAAAGAGAGAGGTGAAACAGGGGATGAGGAGGCTGGAAAAATTGATGAATCCCATTTCTAGTTTACTTTCTACTATTCAACAAGCACCCGATGAAATGCCTAGCACCCAGGGAGTTACTTTTGTTCTTGAAGCAAGTCCTCTGTGGCCTCAGCATCTTTTTACTGGATGCTTCTTTTTTTTTGCTTAGAAAAAGGGGAAGGGGGGAGGAAGGGACAAGCCCACCCCTGCATAGCAGCCTCCACTAGGCCCCCACTCCGTCAGGAGAATGTTCAATGCGGACAGAAATAACCGTGTGTTGGGCATCCCTGCTGGTTTTACTCACATCTTCTCCACCTGTGGATCCGGCTCGGATACCTCTCTGGAATCCGCCACTAACCTTTCGAGTGCTTCAAAGGTGAGGAAATGCAAAAGCCGCCCCAAACGATGGCTTTTTATTAATAAAAGATTTGACTGTTGAGTTAGGAATCCAGAGCTGAATTCACTGTCCCTTGTTTTCTTGGGATAAATTGAGTTTTAGCATTCATGACCTCTAGGCATGATAGCTCGCATGGCAAGTTCTATCTTACAGTGATCTTGTTAAATTAGTTGATCATTACTCTGTCTCTTTAAAGAATAAAAACATAAATAATTACAACTTTCAATAATTGAATGTTGAATAAGTTTTTTTTTCTTGGATTTTTTGCATAGATACCATTCCAAATATCAAATTTTGTGTGAATACTCTTTCAAAATTGATATTTGCATGTATACCCTCGTAAAACTCTGTTATTGTACAAATATCCCTAATACAACAGTTGTTCTAACGGTGTTAAAAAAAATCATATTTATATTAATTAAAAATAAAATAAAAATTTGAAATGGTGGCTTGTCTAAAGACCAGAAATGATGCTAAGTAGGTGGCTTTAACAGCACTGAGTTGGTGGTAATGGAAACAGAAAAAGAGAAACAAAATCAGGATAAAGGCGGGTTTTCAAGGGAGACAGGAAGGAGATATGGGTTTCTTAGGAGCTTGTTAGCTTGCTTCCATGGCCTTATTATTCTCTAAAGGGATGGGAAATGCCAGCCAATGAGGAGGAAAAGCCCTAAAGGGAGTTGGGTTCAAGTGTGGAAGGATAGCAACAAGCATAGGTTCACAGAATCCAAAGGAACCTCGGCCCATCAGGATTCTCTCTCGATCGATGACACTGTTGATACCTCTGGTGTCTCGGTAGCTGGTTTTTTTTTTCTTCTGTTTTTTGTTTCTTTTAACTTTTGAAGGGAGAAAGTGAGGGAACACTCAACTAAATATGGGTCATGTGCCAGTTTTCTGCAATGGAATTGCAACTTTGCAAGTCTTTGAAGTCATGGGTCGCCCAGCACCTCATAATTACGATATGACTAATTAGATCTGTCCAAATTCTTATCCAAAAACGTGGTAAAGCTGCTAGTTCTCATGAGAGATGCCCTATTTTTATAAATTTTTTTATTTTCACACCTATCCATTACGGATATTTTAGTCATTTTAATTTAAAACTGTTAATTTTTTAACGGCGTTAGATGGTATGGGTACATATGCAAAAATAAGAATAAAAAATGGTAGAATAGTAAAATAAATATTTTATGAGGGTATACATGTAAATATCAATTTTGGAAGGGTATTCACGTAAAATCTTACATTTACAAGGATATCTATGCAAAAAAACCCTTTTTTTCTTTGATAAATAGAATTTATTATATCAATCTAGCATAAATATCTCCACAGAAATTCAAAATAAAATTGTCAAAAAATCAAAAAATCATTTATTATAATAATTCACTATATGTGATATCACTTAGTTTGTAGCACCATATGTTTTTGAATTTTTTCGCACGAATATCCTACTAAATATCGGATTTTGTATGAATATCCTTCCAAAATTAATATTTGCATATATACCTTCGTAAAACACTTGTTTTACTATTCTATTCTTTTTATTTTTATTTTTGTATACATTTCCATGCCATATAATGCCGTTAGAAAATTAACAGTTTCAAATTAAAATGACTAAAATATTTTTAATGGGTAGATGTGTGAAAAGAAATATTTATAAGACGATTGTGATGGAGGACAAAAAACTAATTCAAAATTTTATTTTATTTTTAATTAAAATTAATATGGTTTTTATTAACCGTGTTAGAAGAACAGTTATATCAGAAATATTGGCATAAAAATAATATTTTATAAAAATATAAAAATAAATATAAATTTTAAAAAGGTATTTATGTGAAAATAAAACTTACTTTTTTTTTTTTTCTCTATAAATATATACTGTCTCATTCGGATGCAGTGTGAGCTCCTAAACTAAAGTAGGTTTTTTTTTTTCGGATCCTCTTCCAAGAGGGACCCAAAACCATGTCCTTCCCGGGTAAAGTCCAGACTCGGATATAACTCAACTCAAACCCCACGTAGGAAGGAGCCAAGCCTATGAAAAGCCCTTCCAGTCCTCCACCCATCGGAGAGGAGGCTTTTCGGGAGGAAAGGCGTGAGCTCCAGGGAAAGAGGCAAGCGAAGTAAGATCGCCGCCGCCGGCGAAGATGAAGTTCCAGATCGAGGACGTGACGGTGTACTTCCCCTACGACTACATCTACCCGGAGCAGTATGAGTACATGGTGGAGCTGAAGCGCGCCCTCGACGCCCGCGGCCACTGCCTCCTCGAGATGCCCACGGGCACCGGCAAGACCGTTGCCCTCCTCTCCCTGATCACCTCCTACGCCCTCGCTCGCCCGTCCCCTCCCCTCAAGCTTCTCTACTGCACCCGCACCGTCCACGAGATGGAGAAAACCCTCGCCGAGCTCCGCCTCCTCCACTCCCATCTCCCCCCCACCCATCGATCCCTCGCCCTCGGCCTCTCCTCTCGGAAGAACCTCTGCGTCAACCCGTCCGTGCTCTCCTCCGCGTCCCGCGACTCCGTCGACTCCGCCTGCCGCCGTCTCACCGCCAGCTGGGTCCGCGCCGCTGCCGCCGAACAGCCTCCCGGCGCCGTTCCCACCTGCTCCTTCTTCGAGTCCTACGACCGCGCCGCCTCCTCCGGCCCCGACGCCGTACTCCTCCCACCCGGCGTCTACACCCTCGGCGACCTCCGCGCCCTCGGCCGCGAAAAGGGGTGGTGCCCCTATTTCCTTGCGAGGCAGATGATCCGGTATGCCAATGTGGTGGTGTACAGCTACCAGTACCTGCTCGACCCTAAGGTCGCCGGGATCATCTCCCGGGAGATGCAGCGGGAGTGTGTCGTCGTGTTCGATGAGGCGCACAACATAGATAATGTCTGCATTGAGGCGCTCAGCGTCAGCGTTCGCCGCCAGACCCTCGACGGGGCCACCCGCAACCTCCACCGCATGGCCCAGGAGATCGATAGGTAAAACGAACTAGATCTTTCTTTGATATTAGGCGGACAAAAAATCGCATCTTTTGAGCTATTAGGCTAGCAATGTGCTTCCTTTTTTGCCTCAAGCAATGGGGATCGCCTAAGACACTATGAATGCTTCCTTTAGCCCAAATTTGATTAGGCAAGGCAAGAAACCCCCGGAATGGGGATTGATAGATCTCAGCTTAGAAATTCACTGACACTCTTCGCTAGTTTGTTCCAAGAACAGTATTGTTATAAAGCAAAACTCGTCATTTGCGAATCTTGCTTACATGAATAGATAATCAGAGAACTGGTTTCTTTGACTGATATTTTAATGTTATATTGTTCTTGATTTTTCTCTCTATTTTTCGAAATTAATGATTACGCACTTTAATGGATGCTTAAATTGGTAGGAAGGTTCAAAGCCACAGATGCTAGCAGACTGCGTGCAGAATACAACCGGCTTGTAGAGGGTTTGGCACAAAGAGGAAATCTTGCCTGTATGTACTGTTTCTTGCTATTCCATTTTCTTGCTTGGATGCTTCTTTTTTAACTTTACCATCTGCAGCTGATATTATCCATTTGTGTTATGTTTCGAAAAGTAACGGATGCATGGCTTTCAAATCCTGCCTTGCCTGATGACATTTTGAAGGAGGCTGTGCCTGGAAATATCCGGAGGGCTGAGCATTTCCTGTCTGTCTTACGAAGATTGGTGCAATATCTGAAAGGGCGCCTGCAAACTGAGAATGTTGAGACAGAAAGACCAGTTGATTTTGTTGCTTCAGTCAGTTCACAAGCTGGAATAGATCAGAAAATGCTTCGGTTCTGCTATGACCGCTTGCACTCTCTCATGCTTACGCTTGAAATAACTGACACGGATGAATTCCTACACATTCAAACAATCTGCGACTTTGCAACACTAGTTGGAACATACATGCAAGGTTTTTCTATAATCATCGAACCCTTTGATGAGCGAATGCCTCATATTCCAGACCCTGTGTTGCAGGTGTGCCATTGAGCTGCTTCCTATTATGTTGCAATATATCATCTACTGACATTTTTTTCCCTCGACTTATTAACTCATCACCTTTGGGATGCAGCTTAGCTGTCATGATGCCTCACTTGCCATAAAGCCTGTTTTCGATCGCTTCCAGTCGGTTATTATAACTTCTGGAACTCTAAGCCCTATTGATCTTTATCCTCGTCTTTTGAATTTTAATCCAGTCATAAGTCGGAGTTTCACGATGTCGTTGACAAGGGATTGCATCTGTCCCATGGTTCTGACTCGGGGAAGGTATTACACAACAAGCTCATTTTTTTGCTGGGCTTCGATATCATCAAGTCTAGTATATCTGAGGCTAATCTGCCTATAAAATTCTTGCTTCTTTTTGTGAAACTTTGCAAGATATGTGTATGCACAGAAAAGCTTTTTTTTGATAAAATTAGTGTCGACACGTTCTCAATTTTTTTCTTTTTCCCATACATATGACTATGCATACAAAGCTTTCTTCTTTGGGTTACTTGCTTTAATATTATTATGCCAAATTTCTAAAATAAACTGCATTTTCTAATTTTCAGCGATCAGCTACCTGTGAGTACTAAGTTTGATATGCGTAGTGATCCTGGTGTTGTGAGGAACTATGGACGGCTCTTGCTGGAAATGGTTGCTGCTGTCCCAGATGGCATTGTCTGCTTCTTCGTCAGTTACTCCTATATGGATGGTATTGTCAACAGTTGGAACGAAATGGGAATTTTACAGGTAGTTTTTTGCAGTCTTTACTATGGGTATACTCTTCAGCTTATTTGTCACGTAGTTTTTGAGAAAATCATACCACAGCTTCCTCCATTTCAGCACAAAGACTATACTGGCTTAATAATGATAGGGAATTTTCACATGTAGCTCATGAGGGGTTTCTGCTGACATCAATGAGTATAAACAGAAAATGGCAGACCTTGGGATTGACATAGCAGATCCTCCTTACCATCTGGTTTCCTCTCGATGGTCAAATCCTCCCAAACAAAAGAGTGCATCCAGATCCCTTTTTCCTAATCGTTTCCAAATCTTCCCTCTTCTTTCACATTTATTTTGATCCTTTTAATTGAATATCAGTAGCTCCTTACAGTAGCCTGGACTTTTTTTGTTTTTGTTTTCTCCTTTATTTTTCACAATGGCCAACCATCTCCAATGGTTTGCTACTTTTTTAAGATTCTCGTCTAGCTTTATCTTGCCTAATTTCGTGAAACACCCACTTTGAACTTCTCACTGAAATTGCATTGTCTTATGACCTTTCATCCTCGATGTTGCCCAGAGCTTGTTGGCTATATTGTTAAGTATTATTATTTAAATCAGATAGTAAATCAACAATTGTGAACACCTTGAAAACACATTGCAACCTTTTAAAACTCTTATTTTAGACATCCTTATCCATCTCTTTATTATGTGAAAATAGAACCTAAGAAGTTAAAACAATCTGTTGTCTGTGAACATTCATTGCACTCTCCACTCAGCTGGTTATAGTGAACAAGAAGAGAATAAAACTTTCCACAAGATCAAGATATGGTTCAGTCTTTGAGATACGTGTTCTTCTACAAGCATGTATTATCCTTGAATGCTATTTAAGAATATGAAAACTGAAAAGTGATGTGAGCTTTTATTCTAAACATAGTCCAATGACAGGAGATTACAAATTTGACAAATTTTAGTTATGGATCCAGCTCTATTTTATAATGGAATGCTTTAATGAGGTTACCTCAACTATCCTATAGCTCATGTCAATTAAACTAGCACTGAGGAATTCTTGTAAGAAACCCAAGATTTCTTTTGGTTAGAAAAAGGGCAGCCTAGAGCATGAGGTTCCCGCCATTGCGGGGTCTGGGGAGGGTCATATGTAAGCAACCTTACCCCGTATGTGGAGAGGCTATTTCTGTATTTTGAATCAGTGACTTTTAGGTCACTGTGGAGCAACCTCACCGTCCCTCTACCACCCATTGGTACCTAGGTTGGTCAAAAACTTGAACCCAGAATTTCTGGTCGAGTTTGTCAGAAAAATTCCCAGAATTAATTTGGGGCCAAAATACTTGAGGGATAACACCACTCAAGACTCAAACCCTTGACCCTTGCTTACAAGCAAGGGGTGTGACCACTGAACTACTACTTAGTTGATGATTAGAGTAAATTATTGATTTTTAAAATAAGCTAAAACTTGAAAGATTATTTGGGTGCCTTTTTTTCCATATTTTATGTGCGTGCACTATTACACAATGTAAGGTTTCTGTGTTGTTGTTTTTTTATTTTGTTGATTTTATTTTTTTCTTTTAATTGAAATTGTTTTTTGCTCTCCTTCAATATATTTAATGAGATCATGCCAAATATTGTTGGAGAACTTTATCTGTGGTTCTGAAAAGCTATCATGGTTGGTGGCTGTTAATAATGACAGATGATAAACCCCATTTATGTGGTTATGATAATGGGAAAGCAGGTACGAGACTTTAGTAGGCTAGCCTAACCATTAGGTTACTTAAGTATTTGTATTCCAGGCAGGTTTATCTGGTTCATCCATGGATGCTAGAATCTGTTTTGTGGAGACTATAGTTGAACTGCTTAATAGCCTAAGTTTTATTCATTCCATTAATGTTCATGGGACTAGTTATACATTTTTTTATGCATACATTATTTCTTAGTACTTCATTTATTTTCCCCCCTTTATCTTGCAATATTACTTTCTTTATTGTGGGCCCTCATGTTATTGTATGCATGTGATACTACAAAAGAAAAACCATTCTTCAGTATAAAACTTATCACTTGTTTTTGCAGGATGTGATGCAGCACAAGCTAGTTTTCATTGAAACTCAGGATGTAGTAGAGACAACCTTGGCTCTTGATAATTATCGTAGGGCTTGTGATTGCGGGAGAGGTGCTGTCTTCTTTTCTGTTGCCAGGTACTGTTTCTGTCATAATAACATTCTTTCTAAAATGCATCAGTTTGGCCGTCAACTGATCTGAGCATAGTTCTGCTGTTCTTATATCATCATTATAACCAATGTGAACCATGCAAAATGTGCAATTATAATGGTGGATCCCCAAACAAGGGGATTGACAGGAGTATGTCAACTGATTGATATATGTTCTTTGGTTCGACGAGTAAAATCCTTTTGTCTGTGCAGAATCATGGTTCTTGTGCTTCAGAGTCTGACTCAGTTGGAATGACAGGGGTTGGCATTGTATCTGCTGCATGAAAAAAGTCATGTAACATGACTCATGTTTGTCGCTTGACTATTGACTTTTATCTTACCACAGTCAAAATTGATGCTGCTTTCATGATCTTACTATGTATAACCATGTGATGACATGAACTGGAGTTGCTCAATTCAGTCATGTGGATTTATGCATTCATATTAAGAAAGTTTTAGCTCCTAGAACAACATCAATTATCACCCCAACCACAACCCTTGGCAATGAGATTTAGCAGAGAGGTTCATCTTGTTCATTTTTGCTGAAAGAATCTCAATTGGCAAACTAAAATACATTATGCACTATTAATAAGTTAAGCTGTCATTACTAGTTTATAGACATACTATGAACTATTAATAAGTTTTGAACTGACTTACAAAAGTCAAGTTCGGAACTGGACTTGATAGCCTGAGGAACGACGTTTCATTTTGCAAGTGTATCATACATTATCTTAGACATCTTCTGTATTGCATGATATTAGTAATTGATAATATGAAATCACATCGTAGAATTATATTTATATAGCGATGATATTAAATAAGCTTAAATTTCCAAATTTAACTGTAAAGGAAATTGTAAGTTCGTTTTCAACCTGGAACTTTAATTTGAAAGTTTACATTTAAATATCAAATGGTATTTTATTTGACATAGGTGACTGATTATCCAATAATACCTCCATCTTTATCTCTCCATTAGTGGCATCAGTTAACTTTTTTATATTATAATGATGACTTGATGCAGCAACTTGCTTATGCTGAAATGAATATGAAATTTAGAAAGAGCTGCATATCTCACATATATAGCCTGAAAAAGAAAGATAAGATTAATTGGAGGCAAGAAAGAGAGGAAGAGGGGTGGAATGCAGAAAGGAACAGAATTCTGAGCAAAAGAGAGATTAGAAGATGAAAGCTAAGCTTGGCTCCTAGCGTTCTCTTGGAGAGAGGGGGGCCCATGATCGTCCATCCATTTTCCTTCTCTCTTTCTTTTGGTGGGTTGGCCCAATAAAAGGGCCCCACGGCTCCTGAACTTGCTTCAATGGCACTATTAACTTGATTTGTGACCTCACGATTAATCTAGGGCCTCAAAATTTGAAATTGGATCTTTTATTCTCAGTTCCCCAGCAAAATATGCACCAAAAACTAGAAAAAAAATGAAAGCCATAAAACTCGCAATAAACCCCTGAAAACTGAAATCAAACAAAAGTTTCTCCACCCTAAATTTCTGTCATCACCACCTTGTTTGTTCTCCTAACTTCTACTGCAATCACCAAATTTCTCCACTTTCTCCTCTATTACTGATATTGTCTCCCGCTGTTTATTACCTTTGAATAACTAATATCTGCAAAGTGTAGATAAATGATGGGATGGAAGATAATTATCCATCATAGTGGGGGGTTATATGTTTGAGATGTTTTATCAATGCATGGAGATGCATGATCATGCGTAACTGGATCTTTAAAGAAATAAAATGTCACATTTCTGGCCCATGATCTTGAGCATAATGTTGATTGAAAATATTCATCTTGAATCTACAACTGTAAAAGCAGGAGTTCACTTCCTGCAGAGTCTGACTTCAACAGTATGCCCTTTGAAATGAATCATATTGCTTAAAAAATGGCCTTTCCTGCCATTCAAGATGGACTTATTTGAGGACAGCAGAACCTCCTAGTGTTGGTTTTAAGATGCAATATGATGCAATGCAACTATTTTTCTTTTTTTAGCCTTGTAAATGACCATTCTGGTTTTGCCATCTGTGCTTGCACATTCTATTAGTCTGACTTGCATATTCAAAGTTAGGTCACTTTCTTTGAAATGAATATTTTTACTAGATGCAGCCAAATAATGCTGCTAATCTTTCCTTTCTGTTTCTACCCCTTGCAAAAATGACTTTTTCCTATCTGTCCTTGAACAATCACAATCTCTGGTTGTCATACGTAATATGAGACTATTTCCAAAGAAAAAGCTTAATATAAGGAGTTAGCTAAATGTATGTTACTTAAACCTGCTGAAGCTAAGCGTGTATGCACCGTTTCAGGGGAAAAGTGGCTGAAGGTATAGATTTTGATCGACATTATGGCAGACTAGTGATTATGTTTGGTGTTCCTTTCCAGTACACTCTTAGCAGGTGAGCTTTTGTTTTTTCCTTCTAAGATCTGTTTTTTGTTCCACTGTGCAATTAAATAGTTGACCAACAAGCCTAACTCTATCTAGACATGATCAGCTTCATGAGTGATGGTATGATCTATCAGAGTCTCTGTAAATTTTGCGAGCAACACTTTATTTGACTTGAATTGTATAGACTGGTTTGTGCAATAGAGCAGCCTACTGTAAAACCCAGAACATTTGGCAGTTACAGAGACCAACATTACCAACTACACAGTTTAAGGTCATGCAACTGAGAGCAATCCTCCAAGGTTGCCCTAGATTTGTCAAAAGCCCAGGCAGGTAGGGACACTATTGAGATAGAGAACCATATGTGGCTCCAAAGCAAAAAATTACAAGCTGAAATGCTATAAATGAATCTTTAGAGCTGTGTTCATATCTTATTTAATTCTTTGTACTTGCAATATTCAGCATACTTAACTTGGCATCAAAGTCTGCCGAACCGGTCCGTATCGGCCGGTACGGACTAGTTCGGCTTGGGACCGGTACTGGATCAGCATGGAATCCGGTACCGGTAGCTTATCGTTAGGGGACCGGTATGGGCCGGTACGGGATCAGCGTTGGATCAGCATGAAATTTGGAAGCGTTACAGAACTGGTACGGGCCAATACCGTACCGGCCCGGGCCGCCACTGGTACGCCGACCGGTGCTAGTACGACGGACCTTGCTTGGCATTATGGTTAAAATCAGTGTTTTTTCTAGGACAAACTGTCTAGTTAGTTATGATCTTCAGGGATTTATATGGCTCATCTTGTTTAAATTTTTCATTTGTAGGATATTGATTGCCAGGTTAGAGTACTTACGTAACACTTTCCAGATAAAGGAGGGTGATTTTTTGACATTTGATGCATTGGTATGGTTGTCCATCATTGATTTTAATTGGCATGCTACAATCTTGTCGCTGTCATTTATCCTTTCTAGTAAACTTATCAGAAATCATGGCATTCATCTTTGGCATTTTACTCTGCAGAGGCAAGCTGCGCAATGTGTTGGCCGAGTAATTCGCTCTAAGGCAGATTATGGGATGATGATATTTGCTGACAAAAGGTAATGCTGCTTTAGTTTACATCTATCACTTGTGTAAGTGTTAGCTTGGGAAATTTGACACCTAGTCGTTTGTTCTACTGCCATTTTGTTTTTAGCCGGTACAGAGTTAGCATTTTTAGTTTAGTCCTTGTCCACGGGCTTGTGTTTTGACACAGACTTGTTTCTGAACACAGTTATTTACGTTTTTTATGCACGTACAGGCCAGGGATTAATTATAATATGGCCATGAAAATTCAAGAAATGGGTATTAAAGTTTCAGTCGAAAGATATCTGATGTAAAATGACAGTCATTCTGGTAGGGGACTCAATTAACCCTTCTAGTTTTTTTTGGCAACCCAAAATATTGCCTAAGATTCTCTCTCTCTCTCTCTCTCTAGAAAAGGTTGCCTAATATTTCTCATATGGTTCACTTTATAAGATGAAAACTATAAACATCTTGCTAAGTGTGTCATGCTTATAGGTAAACAAAATTTGTATGTGGTTGGAATTTAATTGTCATTTATTTCTGAAAGTATGAATTATTACCCAAGTCTTGCGTCAACTAGAAGAGGTAAAGAAGAATGGAGCAGCTGTTCCATTATCTATTAGTCGATCTTCACAAATGTATTGCTAAATGTGTTTTTATGAGCATTTAACTTTGAATTTGCAATAACTAAATATTATCTTACATCCTGTGGTAGGACTGAAAAATTGACTATTTATGGTTTCATTTTTGTATTAAAATTAGTATTCTCATCATAGAAAGGCTTAAATTATCATATATACACATGCACACACGCACAATAAATAATATAAATTAAATTTTATCTTCAGCATTTTGTATAGATGGAGGGATATTTTGTATTTGAGAGTTCCCTTGGCTATTATTCAACTTTTTACAAATACCTAAACAATTTTGATTCAGTTGTCAACAATAATCATGATGATTTGAATCCGCTAAGAGAACCCTTTAGAAAGCTTGCTTGTTTATAGCTAATGATTTAAGTGTTTTGGCACAGAATTGTGATGAAGTTTATGAGTAGCATTTCTGCAAATCCTGATGTTGAAAAAAGGATTTTTTTTTTTTTGAAGAATGAAGTTATGTGCAAATGTTCACAGTTGTTTGCTTCTATCTTATTTGATGTTACGAATTTTTATATGCAGATATAGTCGCCATGACAAACGCTCTAAATTGCCTGGGTGGATATTGTCACACTTGCATGATGCACACCTCAACCTTAGCACAGACATGGCTTTGCATATAGCACGTGAGGTGTGTTCTTTGGGCATAACTTATGCATTCAATGGCATAAATAAACAATATCATCATTTGAACTGTGTTATGTAATCTTTGTGCTGGTTCATGCTTTCTATATTCCCAAGATAATTCTTTATTTAGTCTCTGCACTAGCTCGTGCATTTATATTTCCAAGCTAATTCCTGCTTGCATTGTTTGGTTTTTCTTATTCCATTCTTTTGGCATTAGAGCACTTGGGTTTTGATGTTTTTTTCTTTCATTAGACTAAACATTCTAAGAAAGCTTAGAACCTCCTCCACATCAGATGTCCACCAGACTTACTATAATTCCTTCCCTCCGCCCTTCATTTGAAAGAGCAATTTTCCCAGATAATGTCTTAGCCTTATGGTCCCCAAGTTAATAGAACATAATCGTATACTTGTCATCCATTTACTTAACTAATTTTCCATCTGAAGCAATGTACGATGTTCTCTTGGATTCTATTTTAATGAAGCCAACTAGTGATAACAAAAGAGTTTTGAGATATATAAAGCCTCTTATGGGGGCTTTTCTCACTCACATATTAGATGGTAAGTCCCATTTGGCTGTGATCCCTTTATGGTTAGGTGGATAGAAGCCTTTTCATAGCCTTGAGGTGTCAATATACTTTGTATCATGTTGAATAATTCATTAGTTCATTGCCCGAATGATTTCTCAAATTATTCTGAGGTAATTGAATTCATCTAGAGTATTTAATTTTCTATGAATTTTTTGATTTATTCATGAGCAATTTGCAAGTTATTCAAGGAAAACTTTTGGATAATATGATGTTAATTATTGTTGTTTGTGATGATCTCATTGCCATCGTTAATTGTTAAAGACATCTCCTGTAGATAAATATATATTAATATATCAATAATTTAACATTCTTTAAGTCTATATTTTATCGATTTTTTTAATAATCTGATTTTAGAAGCTTTTGTAAGATTTCTGCTTTGTTTTTGAAATTCGAATGTTTGCTCCTAGCCTGATGATTCTGGATGTCAAACTCATGGTTATAAATGAAAGTTCAGTTACTCTCACTGGTTGGTGACTTCTATGTGATTATTAAAGTTGTATTTCCATTGAGAATGAGCTTTCAAAAAATTTAATGTCCTTGCCATTATTCATAATTATTTATTCTAGAACTCAACAGTTGGTTGACAACTTAAACCTGGCTTGCATTTGCATTTTCTGTTGTGCATAAATGTTATATCTTCTCTGAAGAATTTATTGCCCAGCCTTCTTTCATAGTTTCAAAGTTGTTATTTAAAGATGTCAATGAGGAATCTTAAAATATGTGATAATTGGTCCATCTTATTAAGTATATTTTATAATACTCAATTTTATTTTTGCTTTTCTGAAGTTCCTTCGAAGGATGGCCCAACCATATGATAAGGCAGGTACTGGTGGCAGAAAGACGCTCTTATCGCAGGAAGACTTGGAGAAAATGGGTGAGGATCCTATGAATATGTTTTGACTGTTAGAAGTGCGGCTTTCAACACTAGGTTCATTAGTCGTGTGAGATTTATGCGCGGACTGCTTCAGTTTTGCACTGGTAAATGCTATTTACAGAGTACTGGCGGAAAATTTTGTATCCTGCATGTTATTTTCTTCTGTTTATATTTTACATTATTTATGTGTTTATTTTCTTTTAATCTTTGTAACAGTATGCAAATTTAAATATCCGTGATTCTGTAAAGGAACACAACATAGCCATGGAGGCTAACAGAACTTCATGAGCTTTCTGCCCCTGTGCTCTTTCCTGCCTTGTACTTACAAGTTTCCAGTTCTAAAATATGAATCTAAAGTTTTCTTTGGAATAAAGCTTTTTTTAATTTCCGGATTTCTTACTTTAAATAAGTATATCAGTGATCCAGAGACTAAGGAATCTATTCCTGTTAGCAAGTAGGAAATGACAGCAATATTTTTAACCAGAGTTGAATGACCTGAACAAAATAGGGCACAATGAGGGGAAATTCCTGTTGTCATTGGTCAGTTTCCTCTTCACTGAAGTCCTCCACAGGAATCTTAATGAATCTTGGAATCTTAAGAACCTCTGATTCTCTAAAAGAAAAAAAAAAAATCTTAAGGGCCACTATGTATAAGCAGTCCTTTTACATAATATCAATTGTTCTCCTAAGAGATTAGTTCTTGGCTATGCGTTCATAACAAATTGTATCATTTGACATGTGTCATGCAATTATGCATGATCTGCTCTCAGGACAGGTTTGGCCTTACTATGTTTTCTAATGTGATTTCTAGTGTAGGCATGTTATTATGTGCTCATTTTATCTAAAAAATGTTAGTTCCAAATTATGATTAGATTGAAGGATTAGTGTTTTTTTTAATATATTATAGGCATTTATTTTATAAATGTTCTTTGTGGTAGTTACGGTAGTTTCTAAAGGGTATCCATTTGTTGAAAATAATAAATTAGACATGTTAAGTATTTCATTAGGATCCTCTTTGATGAGGTTCCTAGAAGGTCGGCTCCCTTTTGGGGGAACCGTTCAACCTATTTTCTGTTTCAATATTCTATTTTCATTAGGTACATAATATTTGGTGTTTGTGACATTGATAAGCTGATTTGGTGGAAGGGAGAGAGTTTGATTACTTCATTTTAGACTGATTGTTTATTTTTAAATTATAATTATGGTAATAATGTAATAAGTTATTTATTATTATTATTGTTATTTTAAATTTTAGTATAAATATTTATAAATATCTTTAAAAATTAATACTCTTATGTCCTTTTCTCCTTACAAAAATATGTATTTTGAAGAGGTAAATCAGAAAGCAGTTTTTTTCTAAGTAGATTCCCTCCATTGGACCATGGCAGGATGTTGATCGACCTAATAGATGACATAGTTTAATACATGAAGAAAATAATAATTAATATTTAAATTATAATAAAAGTGCTCAAAACAAAATATAGTGTTCATTTTATTTGTTCTAGATCTATTTTGTTTTATTTGAATTCAAGAAAGTTATTTTCATTTATTTTAGGAAATAAATACCTTTTATTTTAAGCTTTTCAGAAAGATGCTTGGTTTAAAAAATAAATTTGGTGTTCTGATTTATTTTAAGAAATAAAAATATTTATATTTTTAAATAAATGTTTGATTAAAAAATTTAATCGCTAGAGGAAGGTTTGAACCTTCGACCTTGTGGTTAACAGCCACACGCTTTAATCAGCTGAGCTACTCTAGCTTGGATGTTATGCCTATATGTAAGATTAAAAATTCCTAAGTATGGCTAATCTGGTCCCACTCCAATCATTTTGGATTTTTTTATTCTAAAATTTTTGGAGATAAATTCCTTGAGTGTTTACATTGTAAGCTGGTATTATTTTACAGTGCAACCCACTTGATAGAGGAAAAAATGGATCGTCCAGCTCACAACTAAAGGGCTGTCTAGTTTCGGTCCGGTAAACATCGACAATTGGCTGAATCTTCACTTTGACCCAAGTTAGCTCGTATTTGAGACTCCGCTGAAGGCTCCACTAACTCCAGACATTCGCCAACTCCCTCGATCGAGCTCGGGGTACATCCAAACAATCACCGGCATGCCCCGACCAAGCTCGGGGCACCGACTCTAGCGATACAATCCAACCTTCGAGCTCTTCCCGACCAAGCCGAGCTATTTTCAGCACCTACCAAGCTGATCTCGTCAAACACATGACGCGACTACTTAACGAGCTCGGCCTCGCCAACGACCACACCCGTCTGCGGGCCTACGCCCATCTATATGCTCGTACTTCATCACACTACCATGTTATGTCTTCATAATCGGCCAACAGTAGTTAGACGATATCTTGACTACTCCGGCTATATCTTATCGTAACTGCCAACACTCTACCGTTCTTAAGAATGGGCTGCACCGCAGATTAGCAGCCAGCCTGAGCTGTGCGCCATCCGGCTCAGAGCCATGCCCCCTCATTATGAGGGCTGACAGTACTTCGGCCATCTAGGCCACTCCACCGAGGCTATAAATAACTCGGTTAGGTAATTTCTAAAGGACTCTTTAGGCTGGATAAAATTTATCCCACTCTAACTTGATCATCGGAGGGCCCTCATCGGAACCTCACCGGTGAGGCTATGTGCAGGTTCATGGCCGTCGCACAGGAGGTGGCTATCGTCTTCTCTCTTCAACTACCGGCGGCTCCCTCGACTCCACCAGCGTGGTCACCCTCGGGCCGAATTTGAACCACAATATTTTTGGCGCTAGAGGAAGGGCTTGAGTCGTGATCACAAGGATAATGAGCCAAGGGGCTCCAAATGCGTCGAGCAGTCGGGAATCAGCGCCCGACTGCTCTCTCCAAGGTCCACCTCCGGCATCGCACGTCCCTACAGACCAAATCT
Source organism: Phoenix roebelenii (assembly GCA_025769935.1). NCBI lineage: Eukaryota > Viridiplantae > Streptophyta > Magnoliopsida > Arecales > Arecaceae > Phoenix > Phoenix roebelenii. Next base: position 4,243,813 of record JAOXJJ010000001.1, read on the forward strand.
CTTAAATCCAGCCGGAGTAGTTTTACCTGCTCGCCCAGCAAGTCCAAGCCTTGGCCGTGGTTATCTAAACCCTTCATCCGGCTGGAGTTTCGTCAACCACTGTACTCGACAAGAAGGTCAAGGTAGCGAGGCGACAAATCCGAATGCTTTAGGATCAGATCGCGGAACTCCGTGATGAGTGTTATCGATCGTGGAGCAGGCCCCCTTGGAGATCTGGGAGACATCTCTCCCATCGAAGTTTTGAGGAGTATACTCCTCTTACGTCCTCTCGAGCCCAAATCCTCACAAAAATTGAGCATTGCGGCTACCTCCATTCTCCTCCGAAGATGCGATCATCCAAGTCACGGAAGCGCTTAGGCAAATGCTGCTGCTTTCATAGAGATTACGACCACGACACGGAGAATTACTATCAGCTCCATGATAAGATCGAAGTAATCATCCGCCAAAGCCATCTGAGTCGATTTGTTGGCGGGTCAACCAACAAAGCAGAGCTTGACGGGCAGACTTCGAGACCGTCTGACAGACCCGACGATGGACGCCCTGGTGCGGGCGCTACCAATACCCCGCCTATGAGTCTTACATTGATGCTGCCCTGGCCCTAAGGGGGCCGAGAAGAGGCCGTGCTCACCGGCTCGAGGCTGGTGACCCTAGATGTAAATTACTCCCCCAAGAAAGGACCTTAGCCTCCTTCAGGTTAGGGCTTTCTCCCTCAGACCATAATCTAATGAAGTTATCTTCTGGAATTCTCCCAAAACATCTCTGAAGTATCCTAGGAAGCTCGACGCACACTTGATATCCTGGCAGCGTGAGTCGTATGCCAACGACTTTATAAAGTCGCCCTCGGAGCTTGCCTCGGGGCACCTTACAGGACTTAGCGAGGGCCCAAGGGTTTCGCAACTGCAGGTGCCATCTACAAAGTCACCCTTTGAGCTCGGCTTGGGTTGCCCTGCAACGTCAACGAGGAGCCGATAAAGAGCACCCCCATCTGCAGAATTCTATGAGTTCGCCCACCCCTGATCTGAGTGGGGGGCATCTACAAAGTCACCCTTTGAGCTCGGCTCGGGGTGCCCTGCAGCGTCAACGGGGAGCCGAGAAAGAACACCCCCATCCGCAGGATTCTACGAGTTCGCCCCTGATCTGAGTGGGGGCATCTACAAAGTTACCCTTTGAGGTCGGCTCGGGGTGCCCTGCGGTGTCAACGGGAAGCTGAGGAAGAGCAGCCCCATCAGCAGGATTCTATGAGTTCGCCACTGATCTGAGTGGGGGACATCTACAAAATCGCCCTTTGAGCTCGGCTCGGGGTGCCCTGCGGTGTCAACGGGGAGCCGAGGAAGAGCACATCCGTCTGCAGGATTCTACGAGTTTGCCCTTAATCTGAGTGGGGGGCATCTACAAAGTCACCCTTTGAGCTCGGCTCGGGGTGCCCTGCGACGTCAACGGAGAGCTGAGGAAGAGCACCCCGTCCATAGGATTCTACGAGTTCGCCCCTGATCTGAGTGGGGACATCTACAAAGTTACCCTTTGAGCTCGGCTCGGGGTGCCCTTTGGCATCAACGGGGAGCCGAGGAAGAGCACCTCCGTCCGCAGGATTCTACGAGTTCGCCCCTTATCTGAGTGGGGGGCATCTACAAAGTCATCCTTTGAGCTAGGCTCGGGATGCCTTGCGACATCAACGGGGAGCCGAAGAAGAGCACCCCCATCCACAAGACACTCGGATAGATGATTATCCCCAAACTTATTATTCCCGAGGTGGCTTCGGCCCTTCGGGTGGATTTCTAAGTCTCGAGTTGGCCTCGGCCCTCGAGTGGATCTCTACGTTCGGGTAGATGTTTATCCCTGAACTTATTATTTCCGAGGTGGCTTCGGCCCCTCGGGCGGATTTCTAAGTCTCGAGTTGGCCTCAGCCATCGAGTGGATTTCTACGTTCGGGTAGATGCTTATCCCCGAACTTATTATTCCTGTCGTGGCTTCGGCCCCTCGGGTAGATTTCTAAGTCTCGAGTAGGCTTCGGTCCTCGAGTGGATTTTTACACTCGGGTAGATGTTTATCCCCGAACTTATTATTCCCGAGGTGGCTTCAGCCCTTCGGGTGGATTTCTAAGTCTCGAGTAGGCCTAGGCCCTCGAGTGGATTTCTACATTCGGGTAGATGTTTATCCCCGAACTTATTATTCCCGAGGTAGCTTCGGCCCCTCGGATGGATTTCTAAGTCTCAAGTTGGCCTCGGCCCTCGAGTGGATCTCTACGTTCAGGCCCAAACTTATTATTTCCATGGTGGCTTCGGCCCCTCGGGTGGATTTCTAAGTCTCGAGTAGGCCTCGGTTCTCGAGTGTATCTCTACGTTTGGGTAGATGTTTATCCCCGAACTTATTATTCCCGAGGTGGCTTCGACCCCTCGGGTGGATTTCTAATCTCGAGTAGGCCTCGGCCTTCGAGTGGATTTCTACACTCGGGTAGATATTTATCCCCGAACTTATTATTCCCGAGGTGGCTTCGGCCCCTCGGGTGGACTTCTAAGTCTCGAGTTGGCCTCAGCCCTCGAGTAGATTTCTACATTCGGGTAGATGTTTATCCCCGAACTTATTATTTCTGAGGTGGCTTCGGCCCCTCAAGTGGATTTCTAAGTCTCGAGTTGGCTTCAACCCTCGAGTGGATTTCTACGTTCGGGTAGATGTTTATCCCCGAACTTATTATTCCCGAGGTGGCTTCGGCCCCTCGGGTGGATTTCTAAGTCTCGAGTTGGTCTCGACCCTCGGGTGGATTTTTACGCTAGGATAGATGTTCATCCCCGAACTTATCATCCCCAAGGTGGCTTCGGCCTCTCGGGTGGATTCCTAAGTCTCGAGTTGATCTTGATCTTCGAGCGGATTCCTGCTCTCGGGTGGATGCTTGACCTCGAGCTCGCCTGTGCTCCTGAGTTAACAAAAGCCCTCGGATGAGCTTCTATCCTCAAGATAATTTACGATTGTTTGTCTTTTACTCCTTTGGGTAAGGCTTAAAGTGGCCCGTGCTATTAAATGAAGAGCTGCAAGCTCGCCTCACATAAGGTTTATTTTTAAATTAGGGGTGTAGTGAACCCGGAGATCCCTGCAAGTATTAAACGCAACCCCTGCTATGCGAGGTGGGCCCGGATCTGGGTCACATAATTCAGATCTTGATATCCGCGCATGGAGCAGAACAAACTCAAACACTTGTTGAAAGAAAAAAGGGATTTTATTGATAGAAAAGGCCGAAGGCCCAATACAAGAGTACCCGACCTCGTGATCGGGAGAATTACAAAGGGCCTAAATGGCCAGCCTTACAAGAATAAGAATAAAAATCAATCGACATGGACAACCTCCACATTAGTGTCAGCTACGGGCTCCGGCTCGGTTGTAACCTCGGGAGCACCGTCCCTACCTGCTTCAATGGCTTCAGCTCCAACGCCAGCATCAGGAACAACCGATGATTCCACTCCGTTGGCAGCTTCGGGGCAATCTCCGGCCTGGCCTCGTCGATGGCACCTTCACCTGCCTCATCAGCTTCGTCCAGGTCTGGTTCAAGGCTGTTGAGGTCGACACCGGGGCAGAACTGCTGAACTTGGAGACGACAATTGTTGAAACTTTGGACCATAGCAGTAGCAGCCCCTTCCGCCAGCTCAGCGAGGTACTCCTCTGACTGACGGAAGCTCTCAACGACCTCACGAGCAGACGACTCCACCAGGCCCTCGAGCCGTCCGACCTTCAACCCCCGCTCCTCCGCCTCGCCCTGAAGGCGAACCAGAGCGGCTTCAAACTCGGAGATGCGGCTTGCAGAGGAGGAGCGAGCCCAAGAATGCTCGGCCTCCATGGCTTGGATCTGAGCCAGTTTATCCTTTATTACGACCTCAGAAGCACGCACCTTCTTCTTGATCTTCTGAAGCCGCTGTGCAGCGGTAGCAGCTCTTTCTTCGGCTTCACGCCGCTGCTGCTCAACGGCCGCCGCCCGATCCTCGGCCTCCCACTGACCCTGCGCGGCAAACGCTGCTCGGCCTTCAGCCTCTTGTCCTTGGAGCTCGGTATGCTCCGTTCTCAACCGGAGCGCCTTCAGCTCCTCTCAGTCGGCGAGTATGTTGGACATCAACGCGTCAACCACATGAAGAGTTTGGCACAGAAAGAGAAGTGTCAGCAAAAGTTAAACATCCACAAAAGAAACAAACAAGGGACAGAAGAGCGACATCACTTACCCATATACTCGCCAAGTAGACATGATGGACGAGGTCGCGAAGGTCGTCCTCCATCAATGCGCGGTCGCGCGGAAGCATGATGCTGCGCACAAGCTCGCGAGCAACCTCTTCAGATTCAAGGGCCGAATCGCCCTCAGGTACGCGCCGTGATGGTTCCCACCGGACTCGGGAAACATTGGCTCAATCCTCGCCAAGGCAGGAGCTTCGAAGAAGGTCACAGCCTTGGCGCATATTGAGACCGTGGGGGGGGACTGAAGTCCCAGACTCACGCAGTGGCTCGAAATCCGGCCCGGACGGCTGGATTATCACAGCAATCTCCGGGACTTGGTCGGTAGGTGCGACCGCTGCTTGGATGAGAGGATCTCTCCTATTCGTTGATTGGGGCACCCCGGCCTCTTCTACGGGCCCCCGGCTAGGTCCAACTAGAGAAGGGGCGACAACCTCGGGCTCTCCTTGCTCGACCTCGAGGCCGGAAGTGACTTTTGCCTTCTTTGGCCTCCCCTCAAGACGGACCCCTTTCGGGGGCGGCTCTCTTTTTCTTATATATGGGCATCAACGTCTTGGTGTTGAAGATCATCCCTGCAATATCTGTAGACAAAATGTTTTATCAACATTCCCGATATTAAAGGGAAAGAAGGAAGAGTCAAACTATTCTTACCCTCGGGGCGAGCCGAGCTCAGGCCAAGATTTATCAGGGCTTCGTCACTGAGTAGGTTAGGGAGCTGAGGAGTCTCTTTCAGCCCGAGCAAACTATCCAAGGTCTTCTGCTTGGATTGCGACAACTGCGGGAGCCTATTGTTTACTGAGGCCAGCGGAAAGCTCTAGGTCGGATTAAATCCCTACGACAGCTCGGAGGAGATGCAGAAGAAATTATCCTTTCACCTGTGGATGGAAGTAGGCAAGCCCCCAAATAGCTTATGGCCTCCTCAAGGGAAGAAGTACCACCATCCTTTATCTACAGGGTTGCCTTTTAATATAAAGCAACTCCTGAAGACATTCACCAAGGGGGGAAGCCGTGTGCCAGGCAGAGGGCGAGGAAGCCGATGATTAGCCTCCATGAATTCGGGGCAAGCTGCGCAGGTACCAGGCCATACGCTGTCAAAAGCTGACCTACAAACCCATGTAGAGGAAATCTCAACCCTGCTTGGAGTGTATCTATGTACACACCGACCCAACCACTAGATGGGTTGGTGACTCAGCCTCTGAGGTCTGGGAGTTCAAGCACGAACTCCGGAGGAATAAAGAATTGGGCTCGAACTGAGCCCAGATCCTCGTCGGTCATGAGCAAACCTGTTCCATACGAGCTCGGACCCACCTTAAGTTCAACCTCTTCCACCACGGAAGAAGTCGGAGCTTGCGATGGACCCACATCGAACATTGTTTCCCTCGTCGGCGAGTCCATTGCCCTGGTCTTAAGATTATAGGGAAAAGGGGGAAAAAGACGAAAGACTCTCCGAGCGACCGAAAGAAGGGATAACATGCCTACCTGAAAGCTCGCCGGAAAGGGGTGGATGAGCATAGAAGGAGAATGGCTCCCAGAAGAGGAAATCACGGGTGGCGCAAAAGCTAGCAGGGAGCTCCCAAGAACGCCCGGAAGAAAGCTCCGACACCCCGGCAATGGCGGCTGAGGAAAGAAGGTCAGGAGCAGGGGGAGGGTCAAGCAATGACCCTGCGACCCCTTCTTTAGGCCTTATATAGGCCACTACAGCGGTTTCGATCGAGCAACCTAAATGATCATACAGCCTGAGATTCGCCACGTGGCGAGCCATAAGACGGCCTCAACAAATCTCTCCAAATCGCTTCACTAAATGTTGATTATTATGAAGGGCGCTCTGGAGCTCGAAATATTGATGATTGACCTCTCACCTTCTATCGAATGAGACGCTTCGGAGAAGGGAGCATTAATAGCCGACTCCTCATGTTCCGCCAGATGGAATACTTCGGGGGACGGAGAATTAATGATCGAAACCCTCCTCGTCCCAATCCAACAACTTTCCAGAAAAGAATGCCCACGTGGAACCCTTGAAAATCTCTATGGCAAATTCCACCCCAGAAAATATAGTAGCTCGGACGTCCTAAATCTGACGTCGAGCTCTCAGCCAAGTACGCCGAAGCATATCCAGTTCAGTACACGCCTCTTTTTGCTTTTGTAATTAGAGCACTGGACGATCAGGAGTCTGACTACTTCCATCGTCCGAGCAGCAAGGCAGCTCGACCTCAGAAGTGGGGGGCAAATGATAGAGGAAAAAATGGATCGTCCAGCCCACAACTAAAGGGCCGTCCAATTTCGGCCCAGTAAACATTAACGACAATCGGCTGAATCTTCACTTCGACCCAAAGTCAGCTCGTCTTCGAGACTCTGCTGAAGGCTCCACTAACTCCAGACATTCGTCGACTCCCTCGATTGAGCTCGGGGTACCTCCGGACAATCGCCGGCCCGCCCCGACCAAGCTCGAGGCGCCGACCCCAGCGATACGCTCCAACCCTCGAGCTCTCTCCGACCAAGCCGAGCTATTCCCAGCACCCGCGAAACCGACCTCGTCAAACATATGACGCGACTACTTAATGAGCTCGGCCTCGCCAACGACCATACCTGTGTGCAGGCCTACGCCCACCTACGTGGCCGTACTTCATCACACTACCGTGTCATATCTTCATAACCAGCAAACAGCAGTCAGACGACACCTTGACTACTCCGGCCATACCCTGTCGTAACTGCCAACATCCTACCATTCTCAATAACGGGCTGTACTGCACATCACCAATCAGCCTGAGCTGCGCGCCATCCGGCTTAGAGCCACGTCCTTTCATAATGAGGGCTGACAGTACCTCTACCACCTGGGCCACTACATTGAGGCTATAAATAGCTCGGTCAGGTAATTTCTAAAGGACTTTTTTGGTTGGACAAAATTTATCCCATTCTAACTTGATCGTCGGAGGGCCCTCACCGGAATCCCACCGGTGAGGCTTTGTGCAGGTTCACAGTAATCGCACAGGAGATGGCTCCCATCTTCTCTCTTCAACCACCGGCGGTTTCCTCGACTCCACCGGCGTGGTCACCCTCTGGCCGAATTTGAACCACAACACCACTCATATAAGTGACTTGAGAGGCTATGAAAGTTGATGAAGTGGCTACCATATATTATGTAAGTCTTAGCACGACTCTCTATTGAAAGTGCATTTATCAAATTAGGTATGTAAATATGACAAGAAAACATGCCTCTCCTCGTGTATATCCCTATATGCATCTCTAATATTAGTAGTAAGGTCGGCGAAATTGTTCCAAACAAGCGATTCGGAAAGTATGGAACTGTATTGGCAGTGGATTGGGACGGTTCTGACAACCGAAACGAAAAACATCCGATAGAGAGGGAGAAGGAGAAGGAAAGAGAGGAAAAAAAGCGCGCGAGCAGGAGAGGGAGAGGAAGGAAGAGAGAGGGCTATGGAGGCCGACGAACCGCACGGAGGAGGGGTTCTGCTTGTGATCCATGTTTTGGTTGAAACAGGAGGCCCGGAGGGGGTTTCTTTTTAATTTTGTGATATTTTAGTGAAGTCGGCAAGTGAAAATTAAAAAGAGGCTCCTTTGGGGCTATTTTTCTTTCGAAACAGAGTAACGAAGGTGGAGACCCTCCTTCATGGCCTTCCGTGTGGCTGGCCTCTGCCACCCTCTTTCTCTCTCCCTCCATCTCTCCCTCTTCTCTCTCTTTTCCTTTCTCTTGTTTTTCCTCTTCTCCGCCTCTTCTACTGTGTTGGTACGAGCCTGACACGAAACAATATGAAGGTGTACTGACCCATGCCACCGGGCAATTGATTCGGGTTCCAATTTTGATAGAGCAGACCTTGGTTGGTGGTGTGTGAATCATCTTAGTTTTTGAGTTGAACATATTTTGCATTTGCATTTGTCAAATTAAGACTAAATCTAAGCTCATCCACTTTCAGAGGATTATCATCTCCTTCCTAATTCAGGTCAACAAACCGGGTTCGGCTTAGTTGACGCTAACAAGTTCTGGTCAACCATCTTCAACGTGATAGGGTTCAGGCCAAGCCTGGGTTGAGGATAAGTTCCTTTAATAATGGAGTCAACATGATCTCAACAGCCACTTTCCACCCCCTACCTATAAATCACGTTGGTCTTCAACTTCGTACAAAAAGCATTTATAGATGGATAACATAAGGAATGAAGTTTATTTCAAAAGAAAGTAATTTTTGCATAAAGTTAAGCCTATTTCGATGCAAAGTTGGGAATTTGAGCATTACATGTATCATGCCAATGAATAGATATGAAATGGCAATCAAAATTAATGTATGAAAATCAAATTGAAAAAAAAAGATAGGGATCGCTCATCAATCATTCACCAGTTGTCTACTATCGAAGTTAGTGATCTGCTGAGTGGTGAGTAGGGTTCGGTTGACACCATCAATGTATCAACTGTCATCCGCAAATTAAGAGTCCATTTGACATCATTTTTATTTTTTTAAAAAGTAAAATTACAAAATCAAGAGTAAAAACTATGTTTCGTAATATAGTTTTTTTATTCTTTTTAAGAATTACTTTTGTTACTTCTAAAAAATTAAAAAAATTAAATATTTTTAAAAATAAGAAACACATATTCGTAACCACCTCCAATGCCATGTCCACGAGCACTGTAGCCACCATCCTTACCATCATTTGGCTACATTTCCCACTATCAGTCGATCACCAATGCCTTATCTCCACCACACCACTGTACGGCTGAAAATGGGCTTGAGCCTGGCCCGAAGCCCATCGGGTCGGGCTAACTTTGTGTTGGGCCCGGACTAGGCCCGAAAGAGTTTAGATCGAATTTGGGCTTATATGTAGAGCATGTTTGTTTTTTTTTGTGCCGAGCTGGAGTATTCCATTGGCCCAACCCAAATCTAAGCCCGAACAAAGCGCAAAATAGAGTCCGAATTTCGGTCCAAATTAATTTGTTTTTTTTTTGTTATTTAGAGAGAATAATGAAGAACTAAAGGATAGATTAAAATGAGTTTAGTTACGAAAAATGTATCATGTATTATTTATTTGTGTTATAGAAGATATCTCAATTTTTAACTAGCTTATTTACTGTTAACTAGCTCGTTCATTTGTGAAGCAATATTATGAAATATTAAACTTCAATCGAATTCGGGCCAGACCTATTTTTGGCCTAAACAAATAATTCGGGCCGGCCCAATTGGGTTCAAGCTGGGCTCAGGCCGGAGCTCAAGTCTGGATTATCCAAAAATTTTTGAACCTAAGCTCGACCCAAAGCCTGAAAAAATAACTTAAGCCGGGCTCGGGTAGGGGCATGACCTGGCCCGACCCGACCGCACTCTAGCCTTACAGCACTGCCACCATCATCGCTACCTCCATTTTACTGCTGCAATACAGGCCACCAACCTTCTCATCATCCCTTTGCGATATATTTTATTTTTAAAAATAATTAACAAATAGTAAATATTTTATTTATTATTTTTAAAAATAGAAAAAAAAGAAAGTGATGAAATGACACCTAACTTGATTAATTAAATGATGGTCGATTGCCGTAAATAAAATTTTCAGTCAGCAGAAATTAAATATGGAACGATGGTCCATCCGCGAGGATTTTAAATTGGACCTAAGGAAAGGTATCCGTGACCAGTAGCCCGGACCCGGCCCAAATATGCAACAATCCTTTAGCCCAAGCCCAAGAAGTTCAGAACTCTTCATCCTGATCCCTGGGAGTGAGAAAGGGAACGGTTGATCCTTTCGATCCGACCGAGATACCCGCTCTCAAATCTCAGGGCATTTCCCCCTTTTTCACCTTATTCTCGCCTCTAGGGTTCGGGCCGGGTAGGAGAAAAGGGCGGGGAGTTGGAATGGCGAGCGCGGTGGATCCGGTGGGGAATCCGATCCCGACGTCGGCGGTGCTGATGGCGTCGTCCAAGCACATCGGTGCCCGGTGCCGGTCGGAGAACGCGGCCTTTCTCAACTGCAAGAAGAACGACCCCAACCCGGAAAAATGCCTCGTTCAGGGCCGGGAGGTCACTCACTGCGTTCTCAATCTGTGAGCATTCTAAAGAAAAAAGCCTCTTTTTTGTCTACAATTTATTTGTGAATTGTAGTTGGGAATCATTTGAATCTCGCCTTCTTCTGTTCTGATACTTCCGTCGGATTTATATAGGTAGATGAAGTTTTGCTATCATAAAGTTGGATTTTTTATTTATTTTCAGTAGATCTTCTCTAAAATTTCTAATATTTTTTTCATTGTTCTTTATCTATATTTGGGAATATGTAATTTGATTTTGATCTATTGTAACACAATGTTGGAAGCGTTTCCGAATTTGTCTCACAGTACAGACAGTCCAGTTTGAACTTTTTCAATAGATCTTCTGAAAAAAAAATATTATTCTTGTCATATGTTTAGATAAAATTAATAATGACTAGGGGCTAAAATATTAACTCATGTTTCCCGCAAGCCATTATAATAAACCTCAAATATAAAGTGCTAGTTGGGCAAATAAACTGATATGATCATCCACAAGCATTTTTCAGAGGCAAAAGATAACCCGAGTTGGAAGGGAAGGAGCAAAAGCAGACTCGTAGACTACCAAAAACATGTGAAATTTGGTCAAAGTAGCACTTCTGAAAGACTAAAAATGCTCAGTTTCAAGTGAATTTGTGATCGGTTAATTAACTATCATGAGACATGTGCGTGGTCTAAATCAATGCTTTTTGCAAGGAAAGCCATCTACCACATATTCCAACTCCTCCCGTGCTTATTACCTTGATTAGATCTTTTAGATACTGAGTATGATTATTTGGATATGTATGTACATACATGTTTGTGTATCTATGTACTTAAATATGTATCCATGGATGGATGGATGCATACATGTAAATTTAAAATTTTATTTCTGGTGTGTCAAATTTATAC
>JAOXJJ010000001.1:4276946-4288548 GCA_025769935.1 Phoenix roebelenii
CTTGGATGCTAGGGCGAATTCATTAACGGTCACTGGCGGGGCCAGCTCAGTTTTTTATCAGCCACTGGCGGGGCCGGCTCAATCATTCTCGGTCACTGGCAAGCCCAGCTCAGTTGCATTCAGCCCATAGCATCAAGAGCCCATAGTACCTCTTGCAATCATACCCTTAGCTAGATGCAATTTGCTATATTAACTTGCATGCATGATAAGAGAAATATCAGCATAATCATGATGCATGCATGGCCACAATTTATGAGATCAGGTATGTTGCTTACTTTTCATATTATGCCATACATGAAGCATGTATATGAATAATACCTCGAAAAATCTTAATAAACATGATGCTTGCATGATTCATATTAAGATTAAAGAACGAGCTACTTGCATACATGATTCAACAAGATGAGGACAAATAACTTATACTTGTAAATTCATGTGAGCATATATAAATATAACATGACCCATAAAAGATTAAGGCAAGTTACTTACCGAAATTTGTTATCCAATTTCTTAAGTCCAGGTGACAGATCTTTGATCCCTAAAACTACATTATAAGAATTACATTATCCTCTATTTATTATAGAATTTAGTTCATCTTACCATGGACTTGCTTGGATCCCATTCATGGATCTTAGCCTAACCCAATTTGAAGCCTTTGGGGTTCAATTAAAGCTAATTTGGGTGCTTATGGTTTAATTGGGCTTTTAATAAAAGGGTTGGGCCTGATTTATGATTAAGTCCAGCCTTTTCTAGTCAATTTGGCCTTCTGCCAATTTAATTGAACTTGCTCTGGGCCTGATTTAAAATTAATTGGGCCTGCTGAGATTAACATGGCATGAATAGGGTTCGGACCCAGCTCAATTGAGCTTAATTGGGTTCGGGTTTAACCCAATTTGCTTAATTGGGTTTGTTCAGGCTCAGTTAGGTTCAGATCCGACGCTATTTGGGCTTAATTTAACCCATTTCATTCAATTGGGCTCGGTTCAACATTTTTATTGGGTTTACCAAACCCATTTTAAGTTATTTGGGCCTAACGGGTTTTGGATCCGAACTCGGATCTGACCTGTTAGGCCAGCCCGCTTAAGGGCCTTCTCGTTTCTTCCAGAGGCTTTGGTCTCTTCTCGTCTCTTGCGCCTCTCTCTCCTCCTCTCCCTCTCTCTCGTTCTCTCCTTCATCTCCACCGAACCCTCGCCGCTCCGGCCGAAACCCCCAGCCTCCTCCTCCTCCGGTCCCCTTCCACTTTCCTCGCCGCCTTCCAGCTCCTCTCTTTCGTCTCGTAGACGACCGAGGAGACGAGGCTTCTCCGATCCACCGGCTGAGGTGGAGCTTCCCCTCGGGGCAGCGGCGGACGGAAGGCCAGCCCTTCCTCTTCTCCGAAGTGATGCTGGAGAAGAGGAGCAGAACTGGGAGGTGGGGTCGAGGTCGGATCTCCTCCGGGAGGTCCTCACCTGCTCTGACCATGGCGAGGTAAGGCCGCAGTCCGAGGATGAAGCCTCAAGGGTCCGGTAAGCCTCTTTTTTTTTGTTTTGTTCTTCCTCTGCTTCCGTTTCCCCTCTTTTCTCTCCTTTTTTTTTTTAAAAAACGGTGCCACCACCCCTTCGTCGGAGAAGAGGTGGGGGCTCGGCTGGAGGCCTTGTAGCCGCGTCTGTCGCCGGCTCGACCAGACTCGGCGGCCCGTGGCCGCCCCGAGCCTTGGGGTAGCCGCATCCGAGGCTGCGACGCCCTGTTCACCCGCAGGCCGAGTCCGGTTGGGCTCGGCCTGGGTGGACATCGGGCCTGGGCCTTGGCCGTTCTCAGGCCAGTCCACGGCCTGTGAGCCCGGCTCGCGGCCTGTAGGTTCGGCCCGGGGTCGGTAGTCAGGCGGCATTTCTCCCGTCTTCCCGTGCCGATCTTCTTCCCTCTGTTTGACTGTTGAAACAGAGAGGAGAACACCCCACAGAGGATCTCCTCCCCCTCATTTCCTAATTTAAAACCCTATTTACAGTGGCCCTTACCTTGCTTTGGCCGGTTGTAGTCGAACAGTACCACCACCGTAGCTCCCTCCTTCCTCTCCTTGGGCTGCAGGGCTCCTCCAGCTCCAAGGTCCGGCTCCCTGGTTCAGTGTTCCAGAGGGTTAGAGGTTAAGAGGGTATAGCAAGCCTTAGATTAAGGAGTTGAGGGTTTAAATAATGTTGTTAGTGAAATGACCCCTTGGAGAGGTGGCATCCTCTCCTTCACCATTTCTCCGGGAGCCACCAGTTGCCCCTCCTCCTCATGCCAGCTCAGTTCTCCTTTAACCGAGGGTGAAGAGGTGGCGGGCTCCCGTTTTGCATGGTTAAGGCCTTCTCTCCATTGGCCAGCTGGGTCCTGTCTTTTCAGCCCTTAGACGGGAGATGGCAGTCCTCCATAGGCTGCTCTTAATGGGCCAGTATGGCCCATTAACCATTTGGCCTAACTACTTTGCAACTGGGCCCTAAAAGTATTGGGCCCGGACATTACAGTCTTAACAAAACACCCTTAGTTTATCTTTCTTTATCATGTTCGAAAGGGGCTAATCAAGGAGCAGTTTGGGATAGACAAATCAGAGAAGTGCATGACATGACTGTCTAGACTAGAGATTTCTCTGTGAATTTCATGTGTATTATGCTTAAGAAGCCAGTTCTAGATATTACTAAGCCCTTCTAATGGAAAAAGAAAATTAGATTTTCCAAATATTTGTGAGGCAGTATGCAAATTCTGAACACAACGACATGAGCTATTTAATACGATGGCAAACATCAGTAGGCTTATATTGAAATTTGGAAGGGGAGTATGTGATGCCCATCCTTCATCAAATTTCAATTAGGTTCAAGACATAGATTTGCTAAAGAAAAAAATTGTTTGCTAGTCAGCCATGGGAAATACAAAGTACACTTCAAGCAGCTGTGTGGCAACTAGAAGCAGTTAATAACACAATCACTTGTAAAAGATGTTCAAATGAAAAGAAGGCAAACCTCTCTGCTTACATCTCATGATGCATATGTTCAACCCTTTGCTTTTCCAATGATGCACTTTTTAAGTGATTTAACAATGTAAATGCCTCTAAAATAGAAACAAATTTGCTGATATGTAGAGAACCAACCATACCCTGAAAAGTAATATTGTGCAGGTTGAATTGATTTCATGTTGATGAAAATAATAGTAGTATGTTAATTGTCCTATGTTACATTTATGCCAACCAAAACTTCCATAAAGCAATTCAACTATTAAGTTTATCTGAAGTCATGCAACTCATTAGGATCGATTACAACCTAAAGCTCCATTTTGTGAAGTCTTGATTTAGCTTGTTAATCTAAAAGGAATGATAGCTTTTAAATTTGAACTGAAAGTAATTTGAGTCAGTTAGTTATGTAATAACTTGGTCCAGCAAGTTAGTTATGTAATAGCTTCTCTCTCTTCTTTCTCTCTCCTTTGTCCTCTCTATACTTTCTCTCTAGAAGATCTATGGAACCTTTCTTCTCTCTCTTCCTCTCTCCTCTCTTTGTCTTAATTTCTCTTCCTTTGTTTCTCTCTCTTCACATCGTTCTATGGACCAAGCATGAGAGTCCTAGATGTGCTTATTGTGGACCCGGATTGACCCTAATAGCGGGTCCTAGACCAGTGCCGCCGCGACTACCTATCGTGCTAGCTTTACCTTGACCATTGCCGAGCACTGCTGAACCCTATCATTATGAATCCCTATTGTGTTATCTGTACCATGTCTGATTCATATTTTATGATTTGACTGGTTGGATTGGTCAGAGAAAACTGACCCAGATTGTCAGACACTGCTACCTAGTCGACCATGTTCGACTGTTATCAGCTACCATTGAACCTATAATTGATAACCTCTAATCTATTATCTTTTTGTTGATTGGATATATGTTTCTTGGTTAGATGGATTGAGTTACATTATACTGATCGATTTGAGCAATTGGGCATTGTCATCTAGTTGGCCTTGTATATCTTCCTATACGAATCTATTTTCATAGTTAGCCTTGGTTTTGTATGAACTGCAATCATCTGGATAGAAAGAAGCCCAACGAGATCTTATAGTTTAGTTCTAAATGGAGACAAGGCCCTGACCTTTTGTTTACGTTTAATTTACCGAATAATTGATTCATTAATATGACGAATGATTGATAATTGATAAGGGATAAATTGGTGTTATATTGATATTAAAATGACTAGACATGTTAGGTGTGGATTGGTAGCATTGTAGCTGCATTGAATTACAATAGAGGTAAGAATCATGTACTTGATCACCATATATATATATATGTTTATTAGTTTATACCATTGGATATGCATCGTGAGATTTATAACGATAAATTTGGTTCGGCATGTGATG
This sequence comes from Phoenix roebelenii, assembly GCA_025769935.1. NCBI lineage: Eukaryota > Viridiplantae > Streptophyta > Magnoliopsida > Arecales > Arecaceae > Phoenix > Phoenix roebelenii. The sequence continues at coordinate 4,281,295 of JAOXJJ010000001.1, forward strand.
ATATGTTTTATATGATTTTTAGTACAAATATATTCGTATGGTTATTATAGGTATCAAATATTGAGAACATGATTATTTGAACCTTGAATTTGAGAGGTAACTGATTTGATAAAAGTAACATATAAATCAGACAGACAAGATATAGTTTGGACTAACTTTGTCATGGAATAGCGCTCATGGGTTAACGCATGAAGATAGCCTTCACGAGTTTATGCATGAGATAGCTTCCACGAGCTTTTGCATGGAATCTTGATAGCGCTCATGGGTAACGCATGGGGACAACCTTCACGGGCTTACGCGTGAAATCTTGATAACGCCTATGGGCTAATACATGGGATAGCTACCACGGGCTTATGCATAGTATTTTGTCAGTCTTGGACTGAGTCATAATCTTGGTTAGTCTAAAGCTAAAAGTTAATCAATGAGAAACATAAAAATCAAGTTAATGAGAAACGGATAAAATGACATAAAAAATTATTGTTGAACAATTGGATACATTGATATATATATATATATATACTTTTATGATGAAATGATAATGTGTATATTATTTGTATGAGATTTTCGAGTATTGATACGATATTCATTTTATCTGGTATTGCTAATTGATTATTTTTTTTATTACTTATAGTGTAGTGGTTCGGAATTTTTACTGGGCTGTAAAGCTCACAATCCTTTTTTTCCCCTTTATCAGAGTTACAGATTGTGTAGTACTTGGCTATGGTTGAAATCACAGGTCGAAGGGATGAATAGATATAACATCACGGTTGGATGATTAAATTTTATAATTGGACCACCTTTGTTATTTGATATGAATTGAGATCATTTTTTATTGTGGATATTGAGTTGTGACAAATTTTCAGATCTAGCATATTCTCTAGGGCTCTGCCTTAGGAAGTGTGCGTCCGTGTCGCGTGCCAGACTCGAGTGCTGGGTTCAGGGCATGAACTCCAATTCTTGCGGAATGAGCAGCTGCCATCCTCGGTTGAGTCATTGATAGTTAATGGCTGCGAGAGCCTAAGATCCCTTCTATTGCTGCATCAGAACCTATCTTCATTCAAGGAGCTTCCGATAATGGATTGCCCCAATCTCAGAACCGTGGTAGGGTTGAACAACCTTTCCTCTCTGCAGACTTTAAGAATAAGTCATTGCCCTGAATTCCAGTTCTCGCCAGATGCTACCATCCATTCCCCAACTCATGGAAATTGCTCATTGCCCGAGGTTGAAGGAGTGGTGCCAAAGACATCACATCCAAAGCATCGAGGTAAATCTCCCTGTCTTAGTTTCACTACAATCACAGATTGTCGACTGTTGTTCTGCACCACTTAAATTAGTTAAACTTATAACCAAGCTATCTGCCAAAGAATAAGAATTACACCAACTGCTCCCTTGCTCGTGTTTCTTTGCAGTGTCTCAACGGCAATACTAGTGAAACAGATGATGAAGAATTTACTGACGATGAAAACCTGAAGCGGCAAGTGATGGAATGTAAGATGGAAGATTATGACCGGAATCATGATCAGGATCCATTAAGTGATGATGTTGTTCAGTCACCATCACAACAACATGTTTGTTCCTTTGATCTAATGATGTCCGACAACCCAAAGCCACAGATTGAGCTTGTGGAATCCGGCAACTCAGAACAATTAGTTTGATGTGTTTCATCCATTGCAGCCCCAGGTCCATCAAAGCCAAGTCTACCATGATGGGTGGAGTAACTAAATTTAGCTATCCGTGTTCCAAATTCTTACCATTCCAATCCCACTGAAGGCACCCAAATTTCATAATGGCTTATTTTGGAGAAAGAAGCACCCCTCTGAATCCAACTTCTAATGCTACAAGCTATCGAAACATGCTCATGCACAATCACATTCTCAAGGTACTTCTTTTTGGAGTTTTAAGATAACTTCGTATGAGTCTATTCTAGCAACTAGAATACAAGAACCAACACAAAAGTTGCATGAAAGCAAACAAATGGGTGATATCTACGAATAAAAATCGGAGTTTTTTCTTATGAAAAAGTAATAGTCAAAGAAAAGATTGTTTAGATAAGTGATAGAGCTAAAGTTTGACACAACAGATAAATTGGATATGTTTAGGGTAAGAAAGTTGCAAAATTCAGGCCATATAGAGAATTTCCAATGTACTTCCCCAATAGAAGTCGTCTTCTCTCATTGGAGTACTAATCTTGCAAGTTGTCTTTAATGGGATTTTCTTAATGGATCCTGGCCCTAAATGACAGGTCTTAAGACTTTCAAGATGAAAAAAAAGGAAAGAAGACCAACTCGGATTGGTGTTGGGAGAGGAGGTGGTGCTCATCTCGACCTCGACTTCCCTCCTTCCAATTCCAATTCCAGGGCTCTTCTCGTTCATCATCGATCTCTCTCTCATCACTATGCTTCACTCTCCCTCCCTTTGTCTATCAAAGCAAGCTGTTGCTGCCGATCTCAACCTGAGGAAGATCTAATCACCATCCAAGTTATCTTCTATCATTTCTCCTTCCTCTATTGTTTAACTTTTTGTTTAGGAAAAGAATAAGAATGATACACGCACAATGTGCGATGAGATACTGAAAATTGAAATATAATTTTATCTAACAGAAGAATAATAAGAACTTAAAAATAGAATTAAAAAATATATTATACGTTTTATAATTATTAATCATTTTACTTTCAACATCTCACTAATAAAAAGATCAGCTAATAGAAAAGATAAATTGTTTAACATAGCAGTTGAATGTTTGTAGTATGATAAATAAATGTTTGCTTATGTGAAGACATCCAATTCTTTTTGATTTGATGAAGAAGATTTCAATTACTTTTCTTTTGAATTTGAGTAGCTGTTTTCATTCTTGTTGGAACATTTATGTTGTGATTGTTTCAATGTATGGAAAAATCAAGAAGAAAAATTAGCAACATTTATATGCTTCAAATGAATAAGTAGAGAAATGGTAAACTTATGACTTTTTGTTAGGTTGATCATATTGATCAATAGTTGTAAAAGAAAATGACTAATTTCTTCAACTGAATCTATTTGAAAAATGCCACATACAACCCAGTGAGACCTTGCGGATAAGAAGGCTTTGTTTATTATGAATGTTAAAACAAAGATATAGCACTCCTATAATATGTTTTTAACAAATTCTTCCATCTTTATTGGTCCCCCTCCTATTATATAGATACAAAATACTATATTAATATATTTATTATCAGGAAATACTGCTTGATTAAGGTATATCATGGTTATACTACCTCCAAATATAATGCTGAGAAATTGATTGTTTTCCTACTCGGTTTTGATGTGCCAAAACATTTTGAGTGCATTCCTTGTTGGACTAACAGTTTTAAACAAATATTTTTAGGGTAACAAGGCTATAACTTCAAAAGAATATCTAAGAAAATGGTTCATGGATCTTAAACTCAAGTTTTAAAACCATTCAAGCATTTTTCAGAACTCGAGTCGACTCCTCGGGAGTACAAGTCGACTCCTCGGGAGTACAAGTCGACTCCGGCACAAGCATGGCATACTGGCACACCCTTGAGCCATCTCCACAAAGCGCGAGTCGGCTCTCACAGACAGGCAGAAAGAGGTATTTCGGGTTGCAAAGCACGAGTCGACTCGAGTCAAGCACGAGTCGACTCGAGTCAAGCGCGAGCCGTTTTCCATCTTTCAGACAAAGCACGAGACGACTCTCTCAGAGAGACAGAAAGTGGTATTTCGGGTCGCAAAGTGCGAGTCGACTCTAGTCAAGCACGAGGCGTCTCCCATCTTTCGGATGAAGCGTGAGTCGACTTCTAACTGCCACGAGTCGACTCTCTCAAACAAGGCAAAGAACTCATTTTCTACGGACCAGGACGCAAGACAACTTCCGAACCGTGCAAGCCGACTCAAACGAGAATCAACCGATAATCTGTCAGAGGAATTTCGAGCCAGAGCCGGCTCCAGAATCATGCGAGACGTCTCCCACTTCAGTCGAGCCGATTCTTGGATGGGCGAGACGACTCCAGTTTCAACGGACATTTTGTCAGAAGTACCAGGCGCAACAGAACGACTATTCTTCTGAGTCTAACGGCTAGTTTTTCAAAATGGAGCTATAAGAAGATCCGTTCTGAGTGAAACAAAGATACACACGAAAAATCCAAAAAGAGAAGACCAAGCAAAACGTTTGAAACAAGAGCTCAAAAGACATTCAAAGAAAAAATCGAAAGAAAGCAACTCTTCATCGAGAACCCATCCTTTCTCCGCACCAGAGACAAAATAGAAAGATCCTCCATTGCTGACTGAATCAGGAGAGTATTCAGAAGAAAAGAAGCAGTATCTCAATCAACAAAATTCTCTGAAAAGCTTTTTTTCCCTATTCTCATTAAAATTGTCTTATCTGCTTTTTAGAAGGTTGATTCAATCAAGAGATTGAATCAGGAGGTATAAGGTTGTAGTTGGTGATCCTTTGTAAAAACCAAACGAGTTGTTTGTGAGCCCGAGTAAAACAAATAAGGAGGTTCGTTGTGAGCCGGTAAAACAACAAGTTTGGTTGTGAGCTTGTAAAACAGCTGTGCTATAATTTTAGGATTATAGTGGAAATCCCAAGTGAAGCTTGGGGAGTGGACGTAGGAGCAAGGTTAGCTCTGAACCACTATAAATCTTTTATCTTTGTATCGTGCTTTCATCATCTCACTGTCTTCATTCCTCTAGCATTCCAGGCGGACACTCTAGATTAATCACGAGTTAAAATTTCATATTTTTAATTAAAATTCAATTCACCCCCTCCCTCTTGGGTTGCTTCCTGGGCAACAAGTGGTATCAGAGCAGGTGCTCTTTAATAGTGACCGTTGTCTAAGTCTCTTTTTGAGTAAAAGATTTAATGGCAACCCAAGCTCAAAGACTTATAGATGGAAAAAATAAATAAATGGGTAGGTCCATTGGGTGCAAACGATCCAAGTTCAAAGACTTATAGATGCATCATCAATGGCTCAAATCTAAATCCTCCCCAAGGAAGAGTCTGAATTCATCAACATGGGAATTCCAGCCATACAAATTCATGTCGGCAGCTCTTATTTTACTGTGGCATTAAATAACCTGATTACTGTGGAGTGTGCTTCTAATGCAGAACAAAGAGAGAAAATAAGGGTTATAAATTTAGGGATGGAGGTAGGTAACAGGTTAAAATTCAAAAGATTTTACGCCAACAAATCAAGCAGATCTGAACAAATCATTCCATATTGATTTATCATTATAACTCATATTCTTGTAGATATAAGAACACCAAAAGCAATTAATGATGCATAGTGCAATACCTCGGGCGGTGGCGGCCTTGGATTGATCGGAACTTGGGACCGGTCGGTTGACGTTGGAGAGGAGGGAGGAGGAGAAGATCCTCAGGCGGAGTCGAAGCTCGATCAAGGCTTGAGGACAAGAGAACAAATTAAAGAAGAAAAAAAAACCCACGAACACACAAAGAAGAAGAGGAGGAGGAGGAGAACAAGCGAGAAGGACGGAGAGGAGAGAGGAGGAGAAAAATACCTCGGGCGAAGGGGGTTAAGGTCGGTCGGTCGATGTCGGAGAGGAGGGAGGAGGAGAGAAGGTAAGAGTCGGACGGTCCACACTGGAGAGGAGGAAGATGGGGGCTAAGACAGCGCCGGAGAGGAGGAAGACGAGGGCTAAGGCAGCGCCGGAGAGGAGAATGAGGGGGCTCGGGGAGTAGCTAGGGCAAGTATACAGGCTCGGGGTCGACCGCTAGGTTTGGAGGGGGCATCGCCTTCGCCGATGCTTATAAGCGTCGTTTTAGGGTTGACCTTCAACGACGTCTATAAGCATCGTCTTAGGCGATAACAACAATGCTTTAAAGCGTCGTCCACCCCCTCCACATGCTTTGCAACATGATGGTAGCTCGAGGCCTACGACGATGCTTTTAAACATCGTCCTCTATTTCAAATTGCCGACGCTCATTAAAGCGTTGGCAAAATTTGGTGCGGGAGCAAAATTTACCGACGCATCTCTCTAGCATCGGTATTTAAGCATCGGCTTTTTCCTTTTTTCCTGTAGTGCTTTGGCTATAGGAAGCCTCATGTATGTCATGCTATGTACACGACCTAATATATCCCTTGATAAGAGTGTCACAAGCAGATATCAGTCGAATCCAGGCGAGGAGCACTGGATAGCTGTGAAGAACATTCTTAAGTACTTAAGAAGAACTAAGGACATGTTCTTGATCTTTGGAGGAAGATCGGAGTTAAAGGTAGAAGGATACACAGATTCAGACTTTATGACTGATATTGATGATAGAAAGTCTACATTAGGATATGTGTTCTTGTGCAATAATGGTTCAGTAAATTGAAAGAGTTCCAAACAACCGATCATTGCTGATTCTACAATGGAAGCTCAGTATATCGCCGCTTCTGAAGCTACAAAGAAAGACTTCTGGTTCAAAAAGTTTATTGCAGAGTTAAATGTAATGTCATCAGATACCATAACACTCTACTGCGATAACAATGGCGCCATAGTTCTTGCTAAAGAGCATAGGTCTCATCAGAAGTCTAAGCACATAGAGCGACACTTTCACCTCATACGTAACTACCTCGAGAAGAAATATATCGAGGTGCAGAGAGTAGACTTCACGGACGATGTGGCAGACCCATTCACTAAGTAGCTTAGTCAGTGAAAGACTGAAGCCCACCTTGAGAAGATGGAACTTAGATCGCTTTCTTTTTTGGATGGACGAGTCTCAAGTCCACAGTGTAGGGACACTGGAGTGATAGTACAGGTGCTTGTTAGAGAATAAGGATACCAAGGATGACCAAAGCAAGAAGTCACTTGGATGTCTATCCACTCGTCAATGATTTACTTGATGTTGCAGTAGTATGACTAATCCTTTGACCTGCGGTGCTTCAGCTTTTCACAGTGAGGTTGCTGTAGTTTGACTGCACATATACATGGTCTCTAGCCATATGAGTTGTTGTGATGCAGATTGTAGGGTTTTGGTATGATATTAGGGGGCAGCAGAAGCACAGGATTTCAAAAATTTCTTAATAAAATTATGTTATATCAAATCCTTATGAGCCAAGATTACCTTAATGGTAACAATCAAATAAATAAATATAAATATAGAAATAAAGAAATACTGACGCAGAAGGGGGTGGGCTACAGATTTTTTCTTCTTTAAGAATCGTTGAATCTTTCTTTTTTTTTTCTTTCTAAGCAATGGCAATGGAGGCTAGGGTTCTTTGTGGTGGAAGGAAGGAGGAAGAAGATGGGTTG
>JAOXJJ010000001.1:4298099-4310026 GCA_025769935.1 Phoenix roebelenii
ACGCTTGGCGGATATGGGTAAGCAGATTGTCGAGAAGTGTTCCGGTTTACCATTGGCTGTGAAGTCAATAGGAAGCCTTCTGAGATACATGGCAGATGAAGATAGGTGGATGGATGTCATACAAAGTGATATATGGAAAGTCGACGAGAATAATGAAATTTTGCCAGCTCTTAGATTAAGCTACAGTCGCATGCCAGCACGTCTAAAACCTTGTTTCATTTATTGTTCCATGTTTCCAAAGGATTATGTGTTTGACAAAGATAAATTAGTACAATTCTGGATGGTGCAAGGTTATATCCCATCTGAAGGTGGAAGAAGAATGGAAGACACTGGCAATGAATATTTCAATGACTTGCAAAAAAGATCATTCTTTGATTCCTATTATTCCAAGTTTTTTAAGATGCATGATTTGATACATGATCTAGCGAAATCTATTGCAGGAAATGAGTGTTGGGCAATTGTGGATAAGAAGCTACCCAGTCGCCCTCATGAGGTTCGCCATTTATATGTGAAAGATGCAAAAAAATTTGTGAAATCACTGCACTCGTATAATTTTAGCGCTTTACGGACGTTGTTATTACATAATTGGTATGGAGATGGAATAGTAATCCCAGAAATAATCAAGAATCTGCCGCTACTAAGATGTTTACGGACTCTAGAATTTTGTTGGAAAAGAGAAGATGAGATCCCGAATTTACTCGGTAACCTGAAGCACCTGCGCCACTTATGTATCAAATCCAACAAAATTAAGGTCCCTGAATCAATATGCCTCCTTTATCACCTACAGACATTGGCACTGGGCAACCTTACTAACCTCCACCACCTACAAATTGGGAACAGGGTAATTCTATGCCTGCCAGCTGGGATCGAAAAACTAACAAATCTTCGCAGCTTGCTTGGATGTTATAAAGTGCAGGGTGGGATAGGAGGACTGCTGAAAGACTTGACGAACCTCAGAACTCTCATCATCTCAGGGCTCAGGAACGTGGTCAACATAGAGAATGTCAGGGATGCCGGTCTTAAAGATAAGCATAAACTTAAGCAGTTGTTTCTACATTGGAATGTGGTTGACTGCAGCAATCATCTGTATCATGATGAAATACTACATCTAGAAGCTTTTTCAGAGAAAAATAAGGATGTCCCAGCCGATGAAGAAAGGGAGGAAGCCATGCTCGAGTATTTCCAACCTCATGCCAACCTCAAAAAGTTGCTTATAGAAGGGTATGGTGGTTCCAAGTTTCCAAAATGGGTGGAAGATCCTTTCTCCTTTGCATCACTTGAAGAAATTGATATAATAGATTGTGAAAAAATAAGATCTCTTCCTCTATACATTCATGACTCTCTTGGAAATTTGGACGCACCCAAATCAAAATCCATGCTTCAGAGTGTGCACATTTCTGGTTGCCGGCAACTCACATCCATAGCAGGGCTGCATCATCTCCACTTGCTTAATGATCTAAAGATATACAATTGTCCTCACCTCCGACTCTTATCAGAGGAAGGACTTCCATCCAATCTTAAAATTCTGTATATTATGAAGTGCCAACAGTTGACATCACTGTCAGGGATGCAAAACCTTACTTATCTCAATGAATCAATTATACAAAATTGTCCCAAACTTCATATCATGGCAGAAGATCAGCTCTCACCTGTGCCTTTTAGAGTGAAAATTGTTAATTACCTTGTATTGAGTAATTGGTGCCAAATACAAAGAATCAATTGCATTGAGGTACCCTCCATCCTAAATTTGAAGCACTCTAATTGATCACTTGAAGACTTACATAATCATACATTCTCATATTGTTTGTTTTAATTCTTCTGTATGAAACACATGCACCAACAGAGTTCTCTTATTCTCTTTTGTTCATGTACCAGGTCGCTTCAGGCAACAAGATGATTATATCGAACATATGGGAGAACATAATGCATGGTTTTGATGATTTGACATCTGTTGAGCATCTTTACTTCAGTAATTCTTGGAACCTCTTCCAAGAGTTATCTGTATTTGAAGAGCTGACCATATGGGGTTGCACATACATCCCAACATATGGGTGGTATAAGCTCGTATCTCTTCGAAGCTTGGTTATAAAGGACTGTCCTAGAGTCCAAGTCTTGGAAAATAAAATGTTCCCATCCACACTCAAGTCCTTGGTGGTTGATAGTTGTGAGGAGCTAAGGGATTTGCTATTGGCGCAGCAGAACCGAGATGCATTTGAGGAGCTGCAGCTTGTGAATTGCCCTAAGCTCAGACAGGTGAAAGGGTTGAATGTCCTTTTCCACACAAAAATCTTAAGAATAGAACGATGCCCTGAACTCCGGCTTCCACAAGATGATTTGCCCGAGCTCATATCTCTTCAAAGCTTGGTTATAAAGGACTACCCTAGAGTCCGAGTCTTGCAAGATGAACTGCTCCCATCCACACTCGAGAAATTGGTGGTTGATAGTTGTGAGGAGCTAACATTTTTGCGGTTGGCACAGCATAACCGATATGCATTTGAGGAGCTGCAGCTTGTCAATTGCCCTAAACTCGAACGGGTGGAAGGGTTGAATTGCCTTTTCTTCCCAAAAATCTTAAGAATAGAACATTGCCCTCGTCTCCGGCTTCCACAAGATGATCTGCCCCAGCTCATATGTCTTCGAAGCTTGGTTATAAAGGATTGTTCAGGAGTCCGAGTCTTGCAAGATAGACTGCTCCCATCCAGGCTCGAGTCCTTGGTGGTTGATAGTTGTGAGGAGCTAACATTTTTGCGGTTGGCGCAGCAGGAGCGATATGCATTTGACGAGCTGCATCTTATAAATTGCCCTAAGCTCGAACGGGTGGAAGGGCTGAATTGCCTTTTCCTCACAAAAATCTTAAGAATAGAACAATGCCCTCAACTTCGACTTCTACAAGATGATCAGCTCTCATCTATGCCTTACACAGTGAAAATTGTTGATTGCCCTGGATCGAGTAACTGGTGCCAAATACAAAGAATCAACTGCATTCAGGTACTCTCCATCCAAAATTTGAAGTGCTCTAATTGATCACTTGAAGATGTATACAATTATACATTCTTAGATTGTTTGTTTTAATTATTCTGTATGAAACCCATGCACCAACAGAGTTCTCTAATTCTCTTTTGCTAATGTACCAGGTCGCTTCAGGCAACAAGCTGACTATATCGAACACATGGAAGAACATTATGCATGGGTTTGATGATTTGACATCTGTTGAGCATCTTTGCTTCAGTAATTCTTGGGAACTCTTTCTGCGAAGAGACTCCATACCCATACTTGAAGAGCTGACCATATGGGGTTGCACGGACATCCCACCACTACGGTGCCTTCCCAAGCTCACATCTCTTCGAAGCTTGGTTATAAAGGACTGTCCTGGAGTCCAATTCTTGGAAGATAAACTGTTCCCATCCACGCTCAAGTCCTTGGTGGTTGATAGTTGTGAGGACCTAACGTTTTTGCTATTGGCGCAGCAGAACCGAGATGCATTTGAGGAGCTGCAGCTGGTGAATTGCCCCAAGCTCGTATGGGTAGAAGAGCTGAATTGCCTTTTCTTTCCAAAAATCTTAAGAATAGAACAATGCCCTCAACTCCAGCTTTCACAAGATGATCGGCAGCCATCCATTCCTCCACGTGTCAAAATCGCAGGTAGCTATACTTGCATTTTGGCTTATTGCCAAATTAATAATTGTGTTGACACCAACTGCTTTGTTTCTTTATCTGTCTTTGCAGAGGAAACAGAGAACAGAGAAACGATTGATGATGGAACCTAGGAGAAACAAGTGTTGGATTGTGTGATAATTGAGCATGCTAATAGTGCAGAACCATCGGTATGGATCAACACAGCCCTATTAAGTCCATTCTTAATCTTTTATCTAAAGAAAATTTTAAGTTTCTTTATTTCATTTTTGCTTCGATACAAAATTAAATATGTGCCGGCATGGCATACAGACATACCGTGCCTGTAGGTGTTTGGCATGAGTATGGGCACCGATATTTAAATCCTTGGTCAATATTAACCAAGTTTGATTGCTGTCATCTTCCTTGAAGATATAATCTGTTAAACAAAAAAATCAGTTTCTTGTCCAACTTTATCGTTTATTTGTTCGCGTTATCCTAGCATCAATTCTTTTTCATTTTTTGGGAAATGATCTTGGCATCAATTCCTGAATGATCTTAACTGGTAGCACCATACAAAGGGAGTGGTTTCGCAAATAGTCACCGGTAATACATTGGGTTCAGGCTAGAAGCATTTTTAGGTGCGCCTTTTCCACTGTTGTGGGTGTGTTTGCTAATTAGGGTTAATGAAAAGTACTTATAGCTTTCATTGCTACCTGCTGTGTCTTATAGCTTGCAAATTGATGATAACACAAGCAATCTGTTTCTTTGGGTCATGAGACACATATACAGTGCATGAATTTGGTCAAATTATATCGAACCTATTTTCAGCCCTACTTTAAGGCTTGTGTGTCTGGGATATTGCTTCTTGAAGATGGAAGTTTCGTCTTAATACTCTTTCCTGACTTCCTAGGTAGCCCTTCAATGTTTCTCTAACTTTTTTTTAAAATCTTGTCTCTTGTGTGAAGGTTTTTTTTCTTCTTTTCTGGTTGTTTTCTTACAACTAGAAAGAGAATTTCTCTAGCTGCTCATTTTGAGTAAGAGCATACAATTAGCAAGATATAGAGATAAGCACATAATTAGAAAGAGAGACCATTGAAGGGCTTATGCATGCAGTTCTAAGATTGTGCCAATGAAGGGTTCATACCTATGGTTCTAATTCCACGTTCTTACTTTTCCAGTTGGCAGATGAGGAGCCTGTGGCAATGATGGATTGTGAGATGGGAGACAGTGATTGCAATCATGACAAAAGCCAATTGTGTGACAACTGTTCATTCTTTCATTCCATGATGGTTAACGATCTAACCCAATGGATAGAGGCTATGGGATCGAGACGCTCCAACCAACAATGTGCTACATCCATTACAGACCCAGGTCCTTCAAGGCCACGGCAGCTGTTGTTAGCTGAGCCCCCTATGATTTTCCCTCAGCAACAGATTTCGCTGGTGCTTTTTCAGATTCTCAGCCATTCAAGCCTACTGTAAGGCAGTCAGATGCTACCGTGACATATATTGGCCATGGCCACAGTGCTGTATCTCCAATATTTGATGATGCAACTGATTGCAACATGGGTCAACTCCTACAGCTTGGGTCTCTTCTGGTTGCTATTTGCAGTCCTCGGTGCATAACAATGCAGAACCATCGGTATGGATTGGCACCACCCATTAAATCTATTTTTAATTTTCTTAACAAAGAAAGAATTTTAAGTTTTTAATTCTTTTTAGCTTTGATACAGAATTGAACATGTGCCAGCATGGCGCACACACTATGCCAATAGGAGTCTGGCAAGGGTACAGGCACTGATATTTTAAATCCTTGACAACATTAAACAAATTGCTGTCATCTTCCTAGAATGCATAATGTGTTAAATACAAAATCAGTTTCTTGTGTGACTTGATTGTTTATTTATTAGCATTATCTTGGCATTAATTATTTTTATTTTTTTTGGGGAAAATGATCTTGGTGTCAATTTGTAGATCTTACTAGGTAGCACCTATAATGCAGTGGGTTCAGGCCAGAAGCATCTGCAGGTATAGTTTCTCCACTATTATGGTTGTCTTTGTTGAAAAGTAGGGTTTATAAGAAAAGAGTTGTAGTTTCTGATTGCTACTTGCTATGTTTTATAGCTTGCTATGTTTTTTCTGGCAAGGATTCTCAATTATGGGCAATACATGAGTATTGGGATATGGAGAAACTTGGAAAAAAATCAGAGATCACCCTAAATAAGAATACTTGATGAATGAGGATCCATAAAGCCAACTCAAAATAGTTGAAAAAAGGCTTGATGATTATGATGATTATGACATGAGCTTACCAGGCTATATAATAAACAAAGCTACAGAAATTTAGAACACATCAAAATTTGTTAACAGGCATCTACAAGCATACATTTGACAAATGTGAATCTTAGGATTGGTCTTAGGATGACTGACATTCTAGGTGTTAACTTGTCATGTGTGTGCATTGATCCTTTCTTTTTTCTTTTCTGGCATTAGGGTATCTAAATAACTAAGTTTGATCGAGGTGAGACTTGTCTTGCATTTATATTAACTGAACTTATGCAAGTACCAAGCCACTATTCAAGATTCCATAACCACGGAAAGAACTTAGACTAAAAGAAGAAAACAAGACAGATACCAAGGACTATTACCCTTTCCGCAATCCATGAAAAACAAGATAGAAAGATCGATATATGATGCCCACATTGAATTGAAAAAAGATGCAATGCGGATTATATTCAAGGCAAAACATCACTGTTGAATGTTTCCGAATCTTAACCCCATCTAATGATTCCTGCAGATCATTCTATTCTAGGGAGGACTTAATATGATTATTCTACTTCTCCTATGAACATGCAGGATGTTTACTTAGCGGGTCCAATTCTGTAGCAAAATTTATATTCTTCTTAGAACATAATGAGATTCACCATTCTTCCTAACATGGCTGCATGGATGCCATGAAGCTAGTGCCTCGGTTGCGTATTAATATCAAGTTGATTGGATAAGTTATTCTATTTGAAAGAAGAAGCCATTTTACTTTTGGAACAATTTTTAGAAATAAGATCCCATTTTTGAAGGACAGATAGATTTATTAAGACTTGTCCAACGTAGATGGACAAGAGATAAGAGAAACAACTTATTTCCCTTTTATCCATTTCATAATTTTTGCTTCAGCTTGACCTTTCAATAAGTTATATAATAGGACCTACGCATCAAGAATACTTCTAATTTTTTTCCTAAGCAATAGAGTACTAGTTAATTCTTTTAGACATTTGCTCAAACTATTGCTCAAACTACCATATTTTTGGCCTTATCAACCTGAACCTTTTATATTCTCTGTAGCTGAGACACTAGATGTGATCACAAAAACTTATTTTGATTATAAAAGGATTCAGTTTCTCATATATTCTATGATGTTTAAGCAGAACAATGTACAAGCAAATTCCAGAAATAAAGATAAGAGGATATAAACATGCAGTCAAATAAAAGGTTCTATATATAGCCAACTGATTTAGCTAAGTGGCTGTTTGATATAGCAAGGTCTCAATTTTTGGTTAACCAAATATTAGATACAGTCACTACAAAATAGATCATATTTGATCAAGAGGGTCATAATAAAAATATGACTTGATGCTTCATGTCCTATACAACAGGACAGAGCCAAAGCAAATAAGATGAGCATCTCTTGGGGAAAGAATATTGAAATAGATGGATGTTAAATTGTAGAATAACGTGAACTGTGTGCAGTGTTGGGTATGTAGATTTATTTATAGAGAAACATTGTTAGAAAAATTTGAGGATAGCATAAGAAAAATTTGAGGATAGCATGGTAAGAAGAGGAGCTAAGACAAGTTCGAATGATCAATTACCAAACAATCGTACTGCCGAGCACTTGCTTGGATAGCATCATCCTGTTCCATTTGGGCAAGAAGTTAGGAGTTCAATTCTGGTTGGAGTCAGCCCCCAAGGTTGTATAGGGTGAAAAAAGTGGGGACTTAGCTCCTACTAGTCTCGGGGAAAAAAAAACTAGATAGTCATTCCATCTAAGCAAAAATAAATGGAAGGCTCCAGTGATGTCAATGATAAAAATGATTGTCTTCTCTCAAAAACCATAAAAAAAATACAAATAAATGTATAAGATATCGTCTAAAGTATGTGTCTGGGATATTGCTTCTTGAAGATGAAATTCTAGTCTCCATGCCCTTTTTCTGACTTCCTGGGAAGCCCTTCAATGTTTTTCTTTTTCTTTTCCTTCTTGGAGTTTTCTTGTTTTTTTCTTATAACCAAAAAGAGAAAATCTCTTGGTGCTTATTTTAAGTAAAAGCACATAATTTGTGAGATACAAAGATAAGCACATAACTTGAAAGAGAAATCAATGAAGGGGTCATACCTATGGTTCTAATTCTGCATTCTTCCATTTCTAACGGGCAGACAAGGAGCTTTAGGCTATGTGAGACGTTGTTGCTGTCGATCTACAATTACCTCTTCAAGAATGGATTTGAAGTGAAGACTTTCTTGGTGGAATGCTGTGAGTTATGCAAGGAATGGTTGGCAAATTCGTTACAGTTGTGTTATTGTTATATTAGTTGTGTTGGATATTTGCATGAACTCTGGAGTTTTTTTTTAAAGTAAATCTAAATCCCTAGGGCTCTATATTCTCTATGATCTTCCAAATGTAACTGCTGCACTACATGATCTTAGAATACTAGAGTATGGCATCCATGATGCATGTGGTCTCGCATATGCACAGACATGGAGCTTTGTAATTCGCACCCAACTGTAGAGTTTGCAGAACTCTGACCTTCTGTATTTAGTTGCTGTAAAACATAATGTATCTGTGGCTTCGCTAATGAAGTGGAGGTTTCTGAGATGGGAATTTATCTATCATGTTGCAACTGCCTCTAAGCAAAACAAAGGAGCTTGAAATGTGATATGATCTGCTGCACTCAATGCATCCTGAAGGTATGAGGATAAACCATTATGGAGACTCACGGTAGACCGAACATACTTAATGAGACCCTTTTATCATTTCATTAACAATGGTGGTGTTCTCTGCCCATATTATTGTGCCATGTGGAAAGCCAATGCCCCTGAAAAATTAAAATCTTCTCTTGGTTGGCGCTCAAAATTGATTACATACAATAGATGTCCTGAGAAGAAAGGGATGGCAAGTTTCTTATTTGTGTTCCCTCTATGGTGTAGCTGATGAGTCAGGGAGCCATTTGTTCCTGCATTGCTCTTATAGTGAGAGTATCTGGTTCGTGGTCAAGATTTGTCCGAAAATTAAAGATCATCCTCCATCCCTACTTTACTTGTGGATGTCATGTAGACCGATGAGAATAAAAAAAAAGATGCTTCAGGAGAGGATGGATCAGTCAGTCTTGACCATTTAGTGGAATTTGTGGAATGAACAGAATGCAAGAATTTTCCATCCTGTGACTCAGGCGCTCAGGAATGCAGTGGTGGATTCATGGATTCGGTTGCCTTACGTTCCTCATTAGAATCCAATGTGAACTGCAACATGCACCTCCTCTTGAGTTGTGAAGATTCTCTGATTTCCTCCAAACCTTTGTTGGTATTATCTGAATTTCACTCACCCTAGTTACATAGAGTTCAGTACAATCTCAATAAAAACAAGCCAACATCTACTAGTAGAAAAGTATACCTCCAATATCTGATACTTGGTAGCCAAAATCTGTACAATCCTTGATAGGAGTTTGTTCCTCAAGCATGTACAACAAATCAACTTCATTTGTGCTTACTTCTTCCCATTGAAAGTGAGAAAAATCTGCAGAATTCAGGATACCAGGATACCAGACAATAAGAACCAATGCTGCAAAGCGGTTTCTAAAGAACAAAACTTTAGAAGCAACATACCATGCCGTGAATCTGTTTGCAGACTATACTCCCCTCCTGGCCATTCCCACATCTCATTACAACCATTCCAACACCAGGCAATTAAACAAAAATGTACAAAAAGTCGCTTCCTTTGGCACTTAAGAGGAATTATAGGAAAATCAGAAAATGTGCACAATCTAAAATTTAAAAAAGTATCATGACATGATGGATCAACTAACAAACTAATAAGATCATGGGCTTCTCACTTCGGTGAATACAATGCAAGTCAATTGACCAAAATGATTTGGTGTCAAGAAAGTTCTCTTCTCTACTTTGGCACCCTGTTTAAGTCCTTTTTCTTCCATGTCTTTCTTGTTTATTCCTTCTGCTTTATACTCTCATCTCTCTCTGTAATTGAATGGTGGGAGGGGCCTCCCTTAGCCCCTCATTCCTTGTCCTTGAAAAAAACAACAACAAGAAATAAAAGAAGCAGCCTACTTATTCTAAATCTCTGCTCAAAAACTGCAGCTAAATCCGTCCGTCTTTGTGCATATTGTGTATTAGATGATTGTCTTTAGCCCACAAATTTACCAGTTAGACCTCTTCTTCATACACAATATATACGGTGACCTTCTTTTCTGAGAAATCCCAATGGATGAGAGTTCCTTATCAATTCAATGGAAAGGCCGAAATGTAACATGTAGCAAACATGGAGAAACTCAATTCAAATGAATCCAAGGAAGCCTTTATCCGGAATTGAGGCAGGATATGTCAATAGAAATTCTGATAATCTTGATGCAGAACCCAAATACAATGTGCAACAGCCAAATAAATTACTTGCATTTGACACCCAAAAAATAAATTGCATATGTTTTAGTATAAACTATTGTTGATTCCGTGGTTCAGAACATATTACCCTGAGATGAATTGAAGTTGGAATTCAAGGGAGCTCCTTCTAATTGAGTCGCAAAACAAAGTTCATGACATCCGATGGTTGTCATGGCATTATAACTGGTAGGATAAGGAAAAAAGTGTCTCGATATTTCATATGCTTGGAGATACAATAATGGCGTTCCTCAAAGTAGATGATATACCAGCGACCTTTTATCTTCAACATACAGCAAACACACTATGAAAGTTGGGTTATAAAGATGCTACCTATAGGCTCAATTTTTAGGCCGAGCACACAAGGAGGATGTGCTAAGAGCCGCAAAGCTTCAGTATGTCCCACTTGACCATCTAAAACAGAAGAAGACACGAACAACAGCGACGAGCACAGATACTTCAATTCATTTTCATGAGTATCTTAACCTTTTTACCCACAAATTACATGACAAATTGCATCAGCGGACTCATTTTACAGAACAATTAAAACAAGCAATAGCTCGTTCCTTGAATCTCCTCTTCTAGGACAATTAATTTACAACTAATAACTGGTTACCGTGAAGCTCCTTTTCTAAGACAATTCATTTAAAAGTAATGAGCCAGAAATATTACCTAATCACTTAAATCATCATCCAGGAAATCAAGATCAGCATCATCTTCATCAGCGGCAGCACCTATAGTGGCAGGATGAACTTCTAATGGCTCAACTATTTCAGTTAATGCTGCAATTTCTGTATGAGCTTCCTCGATATATGGATTGGCGTTTTGAAGAGAAATATTAAGAACGGATTTTTTTTTGAAGAGTCATGCCGTGAATGATTTCTTTTTATTTTTCATTTTTGAAGTGACCTTTTTGAAGAGAATTCCTTTTTCCCCTTTTATTGAGAAGAGCGGATTTTTCTATGAATTTCTTTCTATTTTTTTCTGAATTTTGGAGAGGGGTCAAATTTTCTCTCACCTTCGATATAGAAGATAGGTATAGAGCTTGTGCAAAGCTCAATCTAGATTTACTGAAAAAAAGCTTATTGCTATATTTGAAATTTTCTTCCTTCTCGTTTCATGAAGGCGTCAGGATTGTGTCCTTCGTATCAAAGATTGATGCACATTCCTTTGCACCCATCGTGATGCGGAGGGAAGCGTGGGATAAAGATTCAGCCACAGCTGAACCTGCAACAGGCCTCAAACAGAGGTTCTTCAAATTCCCGAAACAGTTTTTTTTTCCTTTATATTGACGGCTCAAAAAACAAAGAACGTGAAGAAGGCCTAAGGTCTTTGACAATGCCTTATATGGGCTACACAACCCTAACCCTTTTAACCCAAACGAAACAAAGAAACCCACTTCAATGGGATTCAACCAGCATTCAGAAATAAAAAACAGACTCCTACTCCAACCGGGATTCAACCAAAATTCAGGAATAAAAGTAAACCAAACCTGACCCAACTTTAAACCAATTCTAAACCAACAAGGACTCCTAATCCCGACTTAATCCAAAACCAAAACATGACTTAATTCAGCATGTTGCCCAAGGTGACAACCCAAGAGGGGGGTGAATTGGGTTTTCTAAAAATTATGTTCCCTAATTTTTACTTTGA
>JAOXJJ010000001.1:4310126-4346527 GCA_025769935.1 Phoenix roebelenii
CTAAGTGGCTGTTTGATATAGCATGGTCTCAATTTTTGGTTACCCAAATATTAGATACAGTCACTACAAAATAGATCGTATTTGATCAGGAGGGTCATAATCAAAATGACTTGATGCTTCATATCCTATACCACAGGACAGAGCCAAAACAAATAAGATGAGCATCTCTTGCAGAAAAAATATTGAAATGGATGGATGTTAAATTGTAGAATAACATGAACTGTGTGCAGCGTTGGGCGTGTAGACTTATCTATTGAGAAACATTGTTAGAGTATCTGCATAAACAACGCAAAGGCGCATAAGAAAAATTTGAGGATAGCATGGTAAGAAGAGGAGCTAAGACAAGTTTGAAGGATCAATTACTAAACAATCATACTGTCGAGCACTTGCTAGGATAGCATCATCTCTTGCCATTCGGGCAAGAAGTCAGGAGTTCGATTCTGGTTGGAGTCAGCCCCCAAAGTTGTATAGGGTAAAAAAGGTGGGGAGTTAGCCTCTACTAATCTCGGAAAAAAAGAGAGTAAATTTTCATGCCATCTAAGCAAAAGTAAATGGAAGGCTCCAGTCATGTAAATATTAAAAATGAATGTCTTCTCTCAAAATCAAAAAAAAAAAGATACAAATAAATGTATAAGATACCATCTAAACTATGTGCGTCTGGGATACTGCTTCTTGAAGATGAAATTGTAATCTCCATACCCTTTTTCTGTCTCTGGGAAGCCCTTCAATGTTTCTCTAGCTGGTTTTTCTCTGTCTTCTTGGAGTTTTCTTGTTGTTTTCTTATGAGAAAAAAGAGAATTTCTCTAGGTGCTTATTTTGAGTAAAAGCACATAATTTGTGAGATACAAAGATAAGAACATAACTGGAAAGAGAAACCAATGAAGGGGTCATACCTATGGTTCTAATTCTGCAGTCTTCCATTTTCAGTGGGCAGACAAGGAGCTTTAGGCAATGTGAGAGGCTGTTGCTATCAATCTACAATTACCTCCTCAAGAATGGATTTGAAGCGACTACTTTCTTGGTGCAATGCTGCGAGTTATGCAATGAAAGGTTGGCAAATTCCTTACAGCCGTGTTATTGTTATGTTAGTCATGTTGGATATTTGCATGAACTCTGGAGTTTTTATTAAGTAAATCTAAATCCCTAGGAGTCTATATAATCTACGATCTTCCAAATGTAAATGCTGCACTTTATGATCTTACAATACTAAAGCATGGCACCCATGATGCATGCGGTCTCGCATATGCAGAGACATGGAGCTTTGTAATCGCACCCAACTGTGGAGTTTGCAGAACTCTGACCTGTATTTAGTTTGCTGTAAAACCTAATGTATCTGTGGAGGTTTCCAAGATGAGAATTTATCTATCGTGTTGCAACTGCCTCTAAGCAAAACAAAGGAGCTTGAAAGCTTATATGATGCTGCACTCAGTGCATCCTGAAGGTATGAGGATAAACCATTATGGAGACTCACAGCCGATCGAACGTACTCAATGAGATCCTTTTATCATTTCATTAACAGTGGTGGTGTTCTCTGCCCATATTAATAGTGCCATGTGGAAAGTAAATGCACCCAAAAAATCAAAATCTTCTCTTTGTTGGCGCTCAAAAATTGATTACATACAGTAGATGTTCTAAGAAGAAAGGGATGACAAGTTTCTTACTTGTGTTCCATCTATGGTGTAGCTGATGAGACAGCGAGCCATTTGTTCCTGCATTGCTCTTATAGCAAGAGTATTTGGTTCATGGTCAAGATTTTCCTGAAAATTAAAGATCATCCTTCATCCCAACTTTTCTTGTGGATGTCATGTAGATCGATGAGAATAAAAAAGGATGCTTCAGGAGAGGATGGGATCAGTTGACCATTTTTGGGAATTTATGGAATGAACAAAATGCAAGAATTTCCTGAAGAGAAGCCATCCCGTGACACAGGCGCTAAGGAATGCAGTGGTGGATTCATGGATTGGGTCGCCTTTATGTTCATCATTAGATCCAACGTGAACTGCAACATGCGCCTCCTCTTAAGTTGTGAAGATTCTCTAATTTCCTCCAAACCTTTGTTGGTATTATCTGAATTTCACTCACCCTAGTTACATAGAGTTCAATACAATCTCAATAAAAACAAGCCAACTTCTACTAGTTGAAAAGTATACCTTCAATATCTAATACTTGGTAGCCAAAATCTGCACAATCCTTGATAGGAGTTTGTTCCTCAAGCATGTACGACAAATCATCTTCATTTGTGTTTACTTCTTCCAATAGAAAGTGTGAGAAATCTGCAGAATTCAGGATACCAGACAATAAGAACCAATGCCACAAAGGGGCTTCTAAAGAGCAAAACTTTAGAAGCAACATACCATTTCATGAATCTGTTTGCAGACTATACTCCTCTCCTGGCCATTCCCACATCTCACTACAACGATTCCAACACCAGGCAACTAAACAAAAATGTACAAAAAGTCGCTTCCTTTGGCACTTAAGAGTGATTATAAGAAAATGAGAAAATGTGCAGAGTCTAAAATTTAAGAAAGTATCATGACATGATGGATCCACTAACAAACTAATAAGATCATGGGCTTCTCACTTCGGTGAATACAATGCAAGTCAATTGACCAAAATGATTTGGTGTCAAGAAAGTTCTCTTCTCTGCTTCAGCACCCTGTTTAAGTCCCTTTTCTTCCATGTCTTTCTTGTTTATTCCTTCTGCTTTATACTCTCTTCTTTCTCTCTGTAATTGAATGGTGGGAGGGACCTCCCTTAGCCCCTCATTCCTTGTTCTAAAAAAAAGAAAGAAAAAGAAAAAAAAGAAGCAGCCTACTTATTCTAGATCTCAGTTCAAAAACTGCAGGTGAAGCGGTCTCTGTCTTTGTGCATATTGTGTATCAGATGATTGTTTTTAGCCCACAAATTTACTAGTTGGACCTCTTCTTCATCCACAATATATGCAGCGACCTTCTTGTCTAGCCTCGATAAAGTACCACTACTATTGGATCCCTCTTTAGGAATAATAAATATCTTATTTTTAATCCCAATGGACGAGAGTTCCTTATCAACAGATGTTATATGGCTGCTAGTGCTCTTATATGTATTATATGCAGAAACAACCAAGAAATTTATTCCAGACAATATTCAGGCAATGCAGATATCTATAGCTTCTATTTGGCAAACTGAAATATGTACGACAATGGAAAGGCCGAATATGAAATGTAGACACTCAATTCAAATGAATCTACGGCAGCCTTTATCCAGAATTGAGGCAAGATAAGTCAATGGAAATTCTGATGATCTTGATGCAGAACCCAAACACAGTGTGCAACAGCCAAATAAATTACCATCATTTGACACTCAAAAAATAAATTGCATATGTTTTAGTATAAACTATTGTTGATTCCTTGTTTCCGCACGTATTACCCTGAGATGAATTAAAGTAGGAATTCAAGGGAGCTCATTCTAATTGAGTGGCAAAACAAAGTTCTTGACATCCGATGGTTGTCATGGCATTATATCTTAAACTTGATACTTCAATTCATTTTGATGAATATCTTAACCTTTTTACCCACAAATTACATGACAAATTGCATCAGCGGACTCATTTGCAGAACAATTAAAACAAGCAATAGCTGGTTCCTTGAAGCTCCTCTTCTAAGACAATTAATTTACAACTAATAACTGGTTACTGTGAAGCTCCTTTTCTAAGACAATTCATTTAAAGGTAATGAGCCAGAAGCATTACCTAATCACTCAAATCATCATCAAGAAAATCAGCATCATCTTCATCAGCTGCAGCACCCATAGTGACAGGATGAACCTCCATCCAGAAAACTATTTCAGTTAATGCTGCAATTTCTGTATGACCTTTCCATGACGCTATATCTGAATCTCCATTCTCATTCACCTCATTCTCATATGCCTCTGCTTTCTCCACATCATTATAAAGAATCCCCTAAGATGCAAGTTGTGATGGACATAAGCAAAATCGTCTAATCTTTTTCTGAGCCAAATGGTCTTTTTTCTGACGTTCAGTTCCTCAACTGGAAACAAATGAAACCCTATCGCCTCTCGAAAAAAATGAGACTTTAATCCCTTTCGCATCCCAAATTACAGGCTTCCATCAACGAAAGAAGATCCAGCATTGGCAAACTCAAGATCACAAAAGTTTTCCTACGGATCCAACTCTAATATAAATAACCCGATCCATTAGCTATTACAGGGTAAAAGAACTGAAACTATCCATGATCCGACAAATCTAAACGCATTCCATCCCTGGTAACCGTATCAAGAACTGAACACAGAGGGCAAGATTGAGCGTTACCTCAAGTACCCTGCTTTCCATTTCAATCAACAACCTAATCCCCTCGACACACGCTTCATACCTCAAGAAATTCTACCCTCTGGTTGTTACGAGGGCTTTTAGGGGTTCTCTCGGAAGAGGGGTTAATTCTTATTTTTATCTAGCTACCCCGTCTCATGGGGATTCAGGCGAATGCAACTTGGAATTGAACCCCTCCTACCCAAGTACAAGATATAATACCATATAAGTACTCCATGGTAACTAAAAGCAAATGTTTATATTCCTATAAAAAAATTATATAGTATCCTGGTGAAATGCAAAAAATCATCCATTCCATTATTCATGGATGGAACAAATGAGATTAATACCTTGTAGAAGCGGAAAAAAAAAACAAGAACTATAACTTTTTTTTTTTTGGTGAAAAATAGAAGGGGAGGGGGAGGGGTAGAACCCCACCCGCGTAGCAGCCCTCACTGGCCCCCTTCCATCAAGGAATATTCGATGCGGATCGCAAGTTTCCGCATGCCCTTTCCAACCCGTGGGAAAGCCCACTGGGCCATCCACATGTGAGTATGTCACTCCAGCGCCACCTCAGTATTGATGGAAGGAAAGCATATCCACACAGAGCCATCCGGACGTGGGGCATGCGGTCCCCTGATTTAATTGACGCCTGCACATTTCGGATCCGAATAACTCAGATGGAGTTTAAGCCTCCTTACCACCAAGCTACCATCTTGGTGGCAACAAGAACTATAACTACTAAACACCTTTTTGTTAATCTTTGTCTTAACGACACAATGGAGCCCTTTCGGTTTTATTTTGTTTTCGTCTTCTAAGATTAGTTGGTACCCCAGCCACGTGCATCTAGCTGGTGTAGTTGGTCCCAGTTCGAATCTAAGCTCTGACATAATTTATTTGTATTGTTTTTCAAAATCTTTTCATGGCTTTTCTTTTGTCCTTTTTAAAAAAAAATAATTAGTTGATGTGATCCAGAGGAATCACCGGACTCGATGTGGACTAGTTTGACCACTACAAGTATTCAAGAGAATCATCAAACTCGATATGAATTATTTTGGCCACTACAAGTATTCAAGAGAATCATCAAACTCGATATGAATTATTTTGGCCACTACAAGTATTCAAGGAGATCGCTAAACTCGATGTGTAACACTTTTGCCACTACAAGTATTCAAGATGATCACCAGACTCAATATGGAATATTTTGACCATTACAAATATTCAGAAGAATCACCAAACTCGATGTGGACTACTTTGGCCACTACGGATATCCAAGAGGATCACCAGACTCGATATGAATCACTTTGGCTATCATCAGTAGGGCTAGACAGGGTTTAGAAGCAAAATCCGTCACATCGAAAATCCGAGTTGCAGGCTAAACTTTAGGAGGTCATAATTTGGTCATACGATACCCGATTGAGATAAGTTTTTTTTTGAAATTGGGAATCTTTTCAAGATCTACAACTTTGGGCTGACCTTATAGGTGGTTTAATCAAGCTGAAATTCTATCATTTAGGCTTTGAAATGGTCAATCAGACCGAAAGATTTCTTTTCATATACTTATTATTCTAGATCTCTCATCAAAAACTGCAGCTGAAGTCGTCCCTATCTTGGTGCATATTGTGTATCAAATGTTTGTTTTTAGCCCACAAATTCACTGGTTAGACCTCTTCTTCATATATAATATATGCTATGACAGAAGGCAGAATTGATGTAAAAGTTGAGATCTACCTCCTCAAAATTTTTAGCTTTTTTTAGAAAATTTCTGCTATATATGTTTATTTTACAAAAAAAAATCCTACTAGGGTTAAAAGAGGAATCCGACCCAAATCATATAGGGCGGACCTCACATTATAAATAGAGGTTGTGTATCTCATTTTTTAAAGAATTAATGAAAGAAAAGGAGACTAAAAGCCCTACTTTCAAAATTCTTCTATCTTCTTTTAGTTATCTTTCGAAAGATTCGAATTAAATGGGTTGAAGGAAATCTTTCTTCAACCTCAATCGGATAGTAGTGCTTTCCCAAAATCTTTGAAGCAAAAAGAGATCAATTTTTTTATTTTAATTCCACAAAAATATTGTAGTCCAGCTAAACTAAAGTTCGATAAAAGAATGAAAAACAAAAATTTTCCAACTATGTTCTCACAAATTGCTAATTTTTAGCGTTCTGATTTCTTCCATTATATTTAAATCTTTATCCAATCTTGGATATGAGAGATGTAGATGTTTCAACAAAAAAAAACATCATGAGAGCCTCATTAAAGGGTTGCTACCCTTGTGCCACATGACTTAGTAGGGACATGACTCGGCCCCACTACCAAACCTACAGCATTGCCACCATCATCGCCACCTCCATTTTACCACTAGTATACGGGCCACCAACCTTCTCACCATCCCTCCGTGATATATTTTATTTTTAAAAATAATTAACTAATAGCAGATATTTTATTTATTATTTTTAAAAATAAAAAAATAGAGTGATGAAATGACACCAAAATCGTGGTCGATTGCCGTAAATAAAATTTTCAGTCAACAGGAATTAAGGCCCTATTTGGAGGAGCTTTTGGAGGGCCAAAAAGCACTTTCTGGCCCTCCAAAAATACTTTTAGATAAAAAATAGTGTTTGGTAAAATTTTCGAAAAATTATTTCAGTTTTTGCGGAAAGCTGAAAACAACTCTTGAAGAGAAGCTCCAATTTGGAGCTTTCCAAAAATGTTGTTTTCAGCTTTATCGGAAAGCTATTTTTTGGACCAAAATACTCCAATTTAAATCACACTTTTTTCCCCAAAATTCTCATCCCGCATCTTCCTCTCTCACCCATCCTTTTCCTCTCCCTCTCTATCTTCTTCTTCCTCTCAACGTCGTCGCCTCTGTTCCTTCTTCCTATTTTTTTTTCTTTTTTCTTTGTTTTGGGAGCTCGTGGCTGCCCACAATGGCAGCTACCATGCTGGCCACCACCCATAGCCAGCGACCCCTCTATATTTCAATGAAATAAAATAATAAATAAATAAAATAAAATAAAATAAAAAGAAAAATAATGAGTGAGTGGCAAATAATATGATCTAAATAAATAAATATTAGTAATTATTTAATAAATTTTATCACCTAGCTAGAAAATTTGTTAGAGAGATAAATGGTCATTAGAAGGATGAAAAATTAATTTACACTAATAATTATAATATTTTATATATTTATTATTGTATTATACTATAAAGATACTATTATATTACATTATATCATAATACATTGATATGTTATGAATAATAATTTAATATATATTAAATTATTATTCTATAATACATAATGTTATGGTACTATATTATAATAATATTATGTTACATTATATTAATATTATACTATATCATATATTTATGTATTAATACATATTATATTTTATTATGTTTTATTATATAATACTGGTAATGTCTTTTATGGTCATTTTATCACACAAAAGTACTTTTTCAGTTTGTTTACCAAACACATGTTAAAGTACTACAGCACTTTAGAAATGTAGTTACCAAATAGCAAATAATTTTTTATAAATGCTCTGCTTTAGACATCTCTACTTCTAACAGCACTCTAAAGAGGGCCTAAATATAGAATGATGGTCCAAATATGCAACAACCTTTAGCCCAAGCCCAAGAAGTTCAGAACCCTTCCCCGTGAGTGGGAAAGAGAACGGTTGATCCTTTCGATCCGACCAAGAATCCGCGCTTAAATCTCAGGGCATTTCCCCCATTTCCACCTTATTCTCGTCTCTGGGGTTCGGGTCGGGTCGGAGAAAAGGGCGGGGAGTTGGAATGGCGAGCGCGGTGGATGCGGTGGGGAATCCGAGCCCGACGTCGGCGGTGCTGATGGCGTCGTCCAAGCACATCGGTGCGCGGTGCCGTGGGAATCATTTGGATTTCGCTTTCGTCTGTTCTGGTACTTCCGTTGGATCTATATTAGGTAGATGAAGTTTTGCTATCATAAAGCTGGATTTTTTATTTATTTTCTGTAGATTTTCTCTAAAATTTCTAATAATTTTTTCATTGTTCTTTATCTGTTTTGGGGCATACGTTATTTGGTTTGATCTATTGTAACACAATGTTGGAAGCGTTTCCGAATTTGTCTCACAGTACAGACCATCCAGTTTGAACTTTTTCAGTAGATGTTCTGGGGAAAAAAACTATTATTCTTGTCATATGTTTAGAGAAAATTAATAATGACTAGGGGCTAAAATATTAACTCATGTTTCGCGCAAACCATTTTAATAAAGATCAAATATAAAGCGTAGTTGAGCAAATAAACTGATATGATCATCCACAAGCATTTTTCAGAGGCAAAAGATTACCCGAGTTAGAAGGGAAGGAGGAAAGGCAGACTCGTAGACTAAAAATGCTCATTTTCAAGTGAATTTGTGATCGGTTAATTAACTATCATGAGACATGTGCATGGTCTAAATCAAGCATATGCTTTTTGCAAGGAAAGCCATCAACCACATATTCCAACTCCTGCTGTGTTTATTACCTTGATTAGATCATTTAGAGACTGAGTATGATTATTTGGATATGTATGTACATACATGTTTGTGTATCTATGTACTTAAATACGTACGTATGGATGGATGGATGCATGCATGCATGTAAATTTTAAATATTAATCTGGTGTGTCAAATTTAAACCCCACAGTTTTCTTTTTGTTTTTTCTTTTTTTGGGGAGCGAGGCAGGGGGGGAGATGTGGATGGTAGTTTTTAAGCACAATATGAGTGCCTCTAAGAGTCACCATCCAATTCGACATTCAAATGTGAGATTTTCTTTGAATCTTATATAACCTATCTTGCATTGGTTGAAACTAAATACTTAACTGGGGTCCATGATGACCTTCCTTCTTTTAGTTTTGGTGTTTTGAGATGTTAACCTAGTAAGGTGGACATTCTGGACGTCTTAAGCATTTCCTAAGGTGTTCCTAAGTGCACTGCAGAAAGCACTTTAAGTCTGGCTTTAGAGTGCATCTTAACAGATTAAGATAGAAGAAAAAAGAGTTATTCTAAGAACATGGACTAAAGCATGAGCTGGAGAGGATCATTCTCCATTGAAAAATTAGCATTGATGCATCATCATCATCATCACTACTATGTAACTAGATAAATCATCATCATCATCACTACTATGTAACTAGATAAATGTGGTCTATCCTTGGTTGGTGCATTTCTTTTATTTCTAACTCTATGAGAGTTGGAAAAATTGAATCATAGTGTAATTATGAGATGGGAGTAAGCATAGAAGTGAATGAAAACACAAAATGGCTTTTGTGAAACATAAAGTGACGGGGGAAAGCAGGAATATATGCTTTGTTAAGAGAGAGGGTTGCAAGTTCCCACAGGAGTAAGAGGAAGAAAGTCAATAAATAATTAATATAAGAAAATATTAGAACATATAAATATTTAAACAATAAATAATTTGCAAAAACTTGGATAGATGCTTAAGGCCTATGAGTGTGGAGCTCAGAGTTTTTTTTGTTGGGGGCGGGTCTCGTGGAGGAGGGGGGAGCGTATACGTTCCATCTCTCCTGGGAGCAGGTGGATACCATATAACTCTTCAAATGCTTCAAATAAACTTCACTCCTTGTGGCATACGCATGCATGCGGGGGTGCATGCAACTGTTTGTAGTGTTAAAACATCTGTATGCGAGAAATACTGGTTTCAAGGTTAAATCACCCCTTATCCGTCACTCTTTACATCAGTTTTATCCTTCCAAAAAAGTTCCCCATTCTGTCAGCAAGACCTCTGCTACATTTGGTTTGCTAAGCCTAGGTAATTCACTGATAGGATGTCATTACCACCTATAAGATAGCTGTGGTTTGTGCAGGTTTTGTTGTTGGGCTGCATACGGGGTGTGGTGTGGGGATGGGGGGATGTGAGTGACTAACTCAACTGCAAACTAATGAGATTAAGCTTTTTGATCTCCTCATTTCCATTTAAAATCCCTTTGCTAGGTATGCTGTGTCCATGTATATATTCTTCCTGTCAATTGAAAGAGAAGAACGAGAAACAAAAGAAGCTACTTTATCCCCTCTTATAGACATTTAATTTTCTTTGTGAAAATTCTAATATTCACATGTTAATCCAATTTGATAGTGTTATTACTTGCATGATCAAGGAAAGAAACATGTGTATGTTTTAGCAATCCTGTTAGTTCTATGATTAAGAAAACTATTTGCGTTTTGTTTTCTCTAGGCACTGTATAATCCAATATCTGCTTTGTTGATTTTCCAACTTCTGATTTTCTGAAAGAAAAGGCTATATATCACCCACTGAAAATATTATTAAAATAAATTCAATACAGAAGTCAGAGAATGACAGATTATAAGGCAGGGCAGGAAGATACATCAGGTTACAAGTTCAGCAGATCGCTACTATTTTGTTATTGTCAATTTTAATTCTCACATGTGTCATTGTGGTCTGACCGTACAATACTTCTTATGTTTTAATTTTATGGCTATTACCTGCAGGCTGAAAGGGCTTCACCAGAGGTGCTCGAAGGAAATGGATGCTTATGCTGGTAGTATGTACTACCATACCAATGAGTTTGACTTGTGCCGAAAGGAGCAACAAGAATTCGAGAGGGTGTGCGCGTGGTCTGAGTGGTCATTGAAGATGCTCTCCCGAACCATAAAAGATCAATCAACTCATAAAAGATCAATCAACTCAGATCTATTTTTTGAAGTCTTCTCGAAATTAGTACTCAGAACCAGTTGAGATGAAACAACACAATTCTCTCAGATGTTTAATTAAACGTACTATCAGCTTTAGAAATCTCGAAGAGAAGGTATCAAGTTCAAACTTTAGTGCCTTGCAATTTACTACCTAGTCGATCGATATCAAGGAGAATTCGACAAAGGTTGATGTTTAATTCAGCGTTTCTTGTTACGCTACGAGAATAGAAAGAGGCAGAAGAGAGAGAGCACGTTTACCTGCACACCCGCTCCTAATGCTTTGGCCTCTCTGTTAACCTTCTGCGGAATTGTGGCCGGCAAGCAGCATGCGTTGAGAAATCTTAAAGCTTGCACGTGGATGAATCAAGGCCTTTGGATCACTAAGTTGCAAATTGCAAGGCGGGCGGGTTGGGTCGAGGATGAGCACAATCTAGTCTAAATCTCATCTATATCGAGTCAGACCGGATTGCTTTTAGTCTAAATCAAATCTAGTCTAGATTTAAGAAAAATCTAATGTATCGATAAAATTATAATTAACTAATTAATTTGTATATATATTATTATAGTTTATGTTTGGATTATTTTTGACATGATTTGACTTGAAAAATCTAATGTATCGGTAAAATTATTACTAAAAGCAATTTGGTCTAACCCGAACGAAGTTGGATTGGGTTTTAGTTTCTTTTTTCTTAGATCTAGACTAGATTAGATTTAGACTAATTAGATTTAGACTAAAAGCAATATGGTATGACTCGATATAGATTAGATTTAGACTAGATTATGCTCATCCTCGACCCAACCCGCCTGCTTTGCAATTTGCAACGTGGTGATCCAAAGGCCTTGATGCATCCAGGTGCATGCATTAAGATTTTCCAACGGAAACTGCTCGCCGGCTATAATTCCACAGAGGGTTAACAGAGAGGCCAAAGCATTAGGAGTGGGTGCGCAAGCATGCGTGCTCTCTCTCTCCCGCCTCTTCCTATTCTCGTAGCGTAACAAGAAATGCTGAATTAAACATTAGCCTTTGTTGAATTCTTCTTAATATCGATTAATTAGGTAGTAATTTGCAGGGCACTAGAGTTTGAACTTGTTATCTTCCCTTCGAGATTTTTGAGGCTGATAATATGTTTGATTAAATGTCTGAGAGAGTTGTGTCGTTCCATTTCAACTGATTTTGAGTACTCATTTCTAGAAGACTTCAAGAAATACGAGATCCGAGTTGATTGATCTTTTATGAGTCAACATAATCTTCGTAATGACGATTAATTTAAGTAGCATTGTTGACATGCATGTGAGATATCATATGCACTCTATCAGTGACAAAATTCTCAGTTATTGGTGACATGTTTGTGATTTGGAGAAGATGCTTACTCAATTTCTCTTAGTAAGAGAGATGTGGGTGCTTAGTTGTTTGAAGTAGTGATTGGCCGATCGAGAGAGATTGTTGCCATACAATTTCAAACTAGAACACGTGCATTGTTACACGA
Source organism: Phoenix roebelenii (assembly GCA_025769935.1). Lineage (NCBI taxonomy): Eukaryota > Viridiplantae > Streptophyta > Magnoliopsida > Arecales > Arecaceae > Phoenix > Phoenix roebelenii. The sequence goes on from JAOXJJ010000001.1 coordinate 4,322,618, forward strand.
GTAATTTTAGCTCCACATGCTTTATCAAATAATTGTCATGTATCACCTGCCTCTTCCCCTGTTATTAGATGGTACTCGTGCACACTTAATGCACTTCTTGTGATTAATTGTAAGAAATGTTAGACTATTGGTTGATAAGAATTTTCAGACCAGACTCATATTTCCTTGGTATTGGATGCATAAATATAGATAACATAGTTATTTCCACGATGCTTCCTTCATTTACTTGTATTATTTGCCTCACCAACAATGTTCTCATTGGTAACATTTGTTGCAACGATACTTGTGTCCAATTCCAAGAATACATGTTGGATATGTAACCGAATTTATCCGAATTGGATACGCTGACACTTGGATACTTTTTTATTTACTTTTTCTTGTGGTTGATTGGAGTTACAGCACAATATGGTAATTTAGAAAGTGACCTTTTTTTCTTTTTTTTTCTTTTTCTTTTTTAGAGATTAATCAAGGATGTAAATATTGAAATAATGTTGTAAAATATCACATAGGGTAAAAGACTTGAAACTATAATATCTTCTATTTTTTCTTTTATAGAATACTTGAAGATAAATTTATAATTTGATTAAAAATATTTTTTCTTTGTATCCCCACATCTCCTTTTTTTTTTTCTCTCTTGCCAAGTCAGACACTTGGACATGCTTTCGAATCTGATTCTCGTGTCCTTGTGCATGCATCTCTATCGGTAAGACATCAAAATATTGTTCTGGTTGCTGGTGGGCTATAAGGATTTGTAAGTAGCATGTTAACAAAAGGTTACAAGAAGGCTTTACTTAAAGTGTTTGATACAGCCAGAAACAGACCAACCAGAGGATCATGATTTCTATTTAACAATCCAATTTATGTAGTAATTTTAGTAGGTCTTGGTTTGAATATCTTATTTTGTTCAGCTTCAGTATTGGTTAATATTGTTGGCAGGTTCCTCCATTATGGAAAACATGGTGCCCCTTAAAGACATAGCCCCTGCTGCCGCCAACACTGTGAACACACAATTTATACTGCTGGAGAAGGGCAGTATAACCCAAGATGGGAAAGAAACAACATGCTTAGCATTAGTTGCTGATGAAACTGCTTCAGTTCACTTCCAGATGTGGGGAAGTGAGTGCAAGGCCTTCGAGCCTGGGGACATCATCCGTCTCACCAATGGTATATTCTCTTATCACAAGAACAATCTGGTGCTCAGGGGAGGCAAAAAAGGGAAGGCCGAGAAGGTTGGAGAGTTCACCATGTTATTTGTTGAGACACCTAATATGAGTGAGATCCATTGGGCACGCGATCCCGACAATCCTAAGAAGTTTCTGCAGGAAGCTGTCATCTCGCCTCACTCCCGGATTTTTCCACCATCACAGTGATGCATGGCAATATTCTACTCAATGTTCTGGACCCTTTCAAAAGCTGATCTGAGAGAATCACTGATGTTATCGACCCAAATCCTGATGAAGGAGATGCCTGGCTTTTTTAGAACAGATGTTCTTCTTGAGCTTGAATCTATATATACTTGTCCTTTTCACTTCACTATTGTATTGTGGTAAATGTCTAGCAATTTCATTCATCTATTTTATGCGTAAAACAGCTTCCTATGATCTTTCGGCTCAATTTGCATGCTCATTGGTTATGTCGCATGTGTAATATGTTATTGGTGCTTGTGGATATGTTAGTGGATCATGCTTCCTTGTACCTGGAACTGTCTCAAAGAGAAATTTTGTCCATCTGTTTCATTAGCAGTTTAGTCCGACGCTCCTCACCTCCATTTCCCTTCAATTTTCCTTTGTGCTTGCCATACAATCTCTTCTCCCTTTTCTTTCTGGGATGTGCGCCCATCGACTTACTTCTTAATAAATGACTTGTGATACTTCTCTTGGAGTGTTTTCTTCCATAACTTCTGCTTCATCGCCATTTTGGCCAGTGAGGGCCTTGCTGAGAGTTATATCCAACGTGTTGCTCAATTTGCTGATTATAAGTTGGTATTTGAAAATGATTTGCTGCTCTTAGGTTACTTTGGTTCTTGGACTTCCATGGAAATTAAACCTAGTATGATTTTTTATGGTTTTGGTAAAAAAGTGTGATCCATTGCTTTCTTTTTTATTTTGGAAGATAAGAGTTAGGCACCCAACAGATCAGAATCTATAAAACATTCAACCTATGGAATCGGCATCAAGGAAAGAAACAAACTCTGAAGGAAACCGATCCCCGATAGGATAATCTGCATTCCCATGCTGAGTAGCTACCAATCAGCTGGCTGTTTAGCTTCACAGAAGACATTAGAAGCTCTAAACCAAGACCGCGAGCCAGCCAACTTAATATTCTGCATTAGATCCTTCTATTTGCTTTCTTTCTTTTTCTTAAAAAGACAGTAAATAGTAATTATCCACAGGTTAAATCTGTAACCACCTATCAAAACGATCCCAACTTATAAAATCCATTTACAATTAGCTTCCCAGTGGTTTTTTATGGTTTCTCTATATTTTTCATGCTTAATATATATCTTAATTACCGAACGATTTTCTCTGTTGCTGCATTAAGGTCTTTTTCTTGATTTTTTTCTTCTTTTTTTTTTTGTGTGTGTGTGCCGCTGTATTGCCTCTTGCTTGGTTTTCTTAATAGCAACTATGATTCACCTCATCTATTTATCTTATGTTCCAAGATGTTTTCTAAATTATTGCAGATTGCGGTTCAGAGTCGCATTTTGCGGGTGTATCAGCTCAGAAGATCGGACTGTGCTATATCTCACAATTTTTTTGCTGATGATTGTTTATTAGTGGCTCGTGCCATGGCATCGGATGCGCCATTGAGTCTCATATTGTTTTTAGCACAAATTGCGAGTTGAAAATGAAAGGCTCTATCGCTAGCCGGTAGAGCAACCTTACTCCAATCTGTGCCGGCATCAAGTCCATTGTACTAAAGAGATTGGAATGGGGCTTTCCAGCCTTTTTATGGGGCACTCTAATTAGAAGAGGTAGTCATCTCTTCCCTTGGTCCAATGTTTGCATGCCCAAAGCTAGTGGTGGTGGATTAGGGTTGCAGTCCTTGTATGTAAAGAGGCAGTCCTTTTGTGTAAACTTGCCGCTCATATAATGCTTCACTCAAAACTCCCTATGGGCTCGAGTGGTCGCAGCTAAATATAACTTTTTGGGTTCATGGTTTGAACCATCAAAAGTCAAAAAGGATGCTTTGGTATTTGGAGTTGCATTGTTATGGCTGGTCCTTCAGTCCAATTTAACTTCGTATGGTGGTCTATTGGAAATGATTGTTCTATCAGCATTACCTCAGGTTGGTCCTTGGCTGGCTTCTATTCCTTTGATCTTTCAAATTTGCATGTGGACATGCTCATATCTAGCGTGGGGCAATGGGATACACCACAAATTTCCAGCTGAGATAATGACCAGATTGAAAGAATGTAAACTAAAATCCACATGATCTGAATAATCATAATTATCTAAATTTCCTTTCATGCCGTAAATAATTACATACCTGAATCCATTAGAATAATCTGAACAGTGATATTCGTTTCTCTCTCTTTTTAACACCCGTGATGGAGATTGTTTTGTGTTTCTTAAATAAGCAGAGAGAGAGAGAGACAGAGACCGTTTTGTTTTCATTATTTATCTTTCCATCAAAGATAACGGAGTTACAATAACTTCTCTGCGAGACAGTTACTATAACCATCCAGTAACCAACCACAACTGATCATGTGGGTCAAAAAATCTAACATTCTCCCACTTAGCCCATATGACCATAATATCTATTTGGACAGAATGAGATAACATTAGGCACGCAATATTCCAATCCATAGTTAGTTTGGTCATCATAATATCATAATTAAACAACTTACTAATGCGAGTTATGGCAGTTCCACATCTACAAAGTGGCATAGTTTCTTCCTAGTACCACAACACCAGCAAATTATTTAACCACAATCCATAAATGAGAAGTATCTATAATGGTCAAACATTATGTCTTTGTCAGAGATAATTCCTATGGTCATACAATCGAACTCATGTATGCATATACATTTGATGAATAGGAAAATCAGAAATATAGTTAATTAGCTTCAAATGTCAAAGAAATAAATACAGTACAATCTTAAATTAACATTATGGGCTACAACAAAGACCCCTTCTTTCAACATGCTCCTTAAAGGTTTTCGGTCGTAAATCTTTTGTCAAAGAATCTGCAATCATAAGCTCTGTCCTTATATTTTCTATAGACACATGTTGTTTCTGAACTTCCTCCTTACGACAAAATATTTAAGCTCAATGTGCCTAGCACCATTAGAATATTTATTGTTTTTGAAGAAATGAATAACTGCAGTATTATCACAAAAAATTCTCAGCGGTCTGGCAATAGAGTCGACAATCCCAACTCTCGAGATAAAGTTACGCAGCCACAAACCATAAATCGTGGCCTCAAAGCATGCCACAAATTCTGCTTCTATGGTGGATGAAGCAGTGCTAGTCTGTTTGGCACTTTTCTATGAGATTGCTTCTCCAGCTAATAGAAACAAATAGCCAAACATTGACTTTCTACTATCCACACATCCAACAAAGTCTGAATCTGAATAGCCAATCACCTCAAGACTATCAGACCTTCTATATATGAGCATGTAATTCTTTGTTCCTTGCAAGTATCTCATCACCTTCTTTGCAGTTTTTGAGTGATCCATTCTTAGATTACTTTGGTATCTGCCTAGCATTCCAACTGCAAAATTGATGTCTGGTCTAGTGCATGTCTGAGCATACATCAAGCTTCCAACTACCGAAGCATAAGAAATATTTTTCATTTGCTTACATTCCCATTCATTTTATGGACATTACATGAGACTAAATTTATCCCCTTTCTGAATTGGAGCAACACTAGCTGAGCAGTTCTTCATACTAAATTTCTCTAGAACTCTGTCTATATATGTTTTTTGAGACAACCTTAACAATCGATGTGATCGATCACGAAATATTTCAATGTCTATCACGTAGGTTGCCTCATTCATATCTTTCATTTCAAAGTTTTTTGAGAGAAAATCCTTAGTTTCATGCAATAGGCCAAGATCACTACTGGCAAGCAATATGTCGTCAACATATAGAACCAAAAAAATAAACTTGCTCCCACTGACCCTCAGATGTATACACCGATCAACAGTGTTTTCCTTAAAACCGAATCAAGTAATGGTATCATTGAACTTATGATACCATTATCGGGAAGCTTGTTTAAGTCCATATATTGACTTCTTTCATTTACAAACCATGTGCTCTTTTCCTTTTAATGAAAAACCTTCGGGCAGATCCATATAGACTTCTTCATCTAAACTCCCATTTAGAAAAATAGTTTTCCTATCCATTTGGTGCAACTCTAAGTCATAATATGCAACCAAAGTCATAGTGATTCTGAGTGAGTCCTATTTAGACACAAGAGAAAAGGTCTCTTTATAATCAATACCTCCTTTCTGAGTGAATCCTTTAGCTGCTAGTCTGGCTTTATATCGTTCAACATTGCCCTTTGAGTCGAGCTTTGTCTTAAAGAGCCATTTACATCCAACTGTCTTACAACCTTCAGGCAAATCAACGACATCCCAGACCTCATTCTGTTTCGTTGATTTCAACTCATCATTCATCGCGTCAATCCATTTTGCAAAATCAACACTTTCTATGGTTTGTTTGAAAGAAACTGGATCTTTTCTTGTCTCTATATCAAAATCAGATTATTGTAGATAAATCATATAATTATTTGGAATGGCAGATCTTCTTTCTCTCTAAGATCTTTTTAATGTCATCCCTTATGATTCTTCTACAATTTGTTCAGCGACGATAACTTCATCATGGAGTGTTTGGTCATTAATTTGCTGTTCAATGTTGTCAAACTGTGTGACAACTGTAGAAACAACGATTTTCTTAGAAGTCATGGGTAAAAGGACTTGCACCCTAACCTCTTGAATTTCCACATTTCGTGGTTTATCACTCCCACTGGTTCAACCATTCTCAATGAATTTGACATTACCTGTCTCTATAATTCTCATACTACGGTTAAGATAGCAAATTCTATACCCTTTAGATTTTTTGGGATAACCGATAAAGTATCCACTAATCATTTTAAAATTTATTTTTTTCATGTAGATTATAAATTCTGGCCTCCGCAGGACAACCCCAAACATGCATGTGTTTAAAACTCGGTTTCCTTCCTGTCCATAACTCAAAAAGAATCTTTACAACTGCCTTACTAGGAACCTGGTTTACTATGTATACATCGGTCTTAAGGGCTTCCATCCACAACGATATGGGCCACGAAAAATTACTCAAAATACTCCTAACCATATCCATAAGTGTACGATTAAGCCTTTCAGCTACACAATTTTATTGTGGCATTTCCGGCATAGTATATTGAGCATGTATGCAATTCTTTTCTAAGAGTTTAGCAAATGGGCCAAGATATTGTCCTGTTTCATCATACCTACCATAATATTCACCACCTCTATCAGACCTGATAATTTTCATCTTTCTATCTAATTGCCATTCTACCTTAGTAATATACACCTCTAGGGCATCTAGTGCCTGAGATTTTTCGTGCCACAAATAGACATAACCATAAGGTAAAAAAATCATCAATAAAAGTGATAAAATACTTCTCTCCACCAAACGATGGAGAGTCAAAAGGCCCACAAATGTCTGTATGGATAATTTCAAGAAGTTGTTTACTTCTTGTGGCATTTTTCTTTATGTGTTTAGTTTGTTTTCCCTTAATGCAATCCACACACATACCGAGATTGGTAAAGTCTAAGTTTGACTAAATCCCATCTTTCACTAATCTCTCTAATATTTCTTTGGATGTATGAACCAATCTTCTATGCCACAATTTAGAAGATCTTTCATTCATCAGGTTTCGTTTAATTCCAACATTACAATGGAAGGTCAAAAGAGTTTCAGCAAAATGGTTATCAAGGTTTATTTTGTATAAGCCATCACACAAGATACCAGAACCAAGAAAAATATTATCTTTGAAAAAATACAAACTTCTATTCCCAATTTTGAAGAAATAACCTTCAACATCAAGTTTAGAAATAGAAATCAAATTCCTAAAAATAGAAGGAATATAAAGAGTCTGAAGCAAATCTAAATGATAACCACTATTTAAGAACAAACGATAGGTCCCAATAGCTATAACAGGAACTCTAACCTCATTCCCTGTAACAATAAAACTGTCATTTGGATTTTGCATCTGGGTTGTAAGAAATCCTTGCATCGTATTTGAAACATGAACTTAGAACCTAAATCGAAGCACCAAGTATTGGAAGGAACTTCAGTAAGGTTTGATTCAAAACATACGTAAGCCAAAGGCTCATCTTCCTTTTCACCATGTGTTTATGGCAATCTTTCTGATAGTGTCCTGATTTCTTGCAAAAATGACTCATTATTTTGTTTCTTCTTATGACCCTCGGTATCATGATGAGGCTCTTTACCCTTAGATGGTCCACCTTTTATGCCCTTTTTTGGCTTCTTCCTTTTCTTTTTGGCTCCATGACTTACAAGGTTGACAGAATGATGTCTTTGCTACTTAAGTCTTGTCTCCTCTTGGACAAGAATACTGGTCAATTCATTCACATTCCACTTATCTTTAATAGTGTTATAGTGAATTTGAAATGATCCATATTTAGGAAGCAAGGAGTTCAAAATAAATTAAACTAGAAAGGATTCATCCACATTCATCCCAAGAGCCTTCAGCTTAGCAATTATATTAGTCATTTCAAGGATGTGCTCATTAATCCCACGAGTACCATCAAATTTCATGGTAGTAGGCTTAGCCATTAATATCAGCCAGTTTCTCAGTTCGGAAAGCTAAATCAAGATTCAGAATACTAAGGTGAAACTGGACTTGTTCATTCCACACGGAGAAATTGGTTCCATTAAAGATCGAAACAGAAGAAGCTCTTGCGAATGAAGCGAAACAGGAATAGATATTGCAATAAGAAAACCAACAATAAGAAAATGCTTACAACATTAATACTTGCAATAAGAAAATGCTTACAACATCAATACTTTAAGTTAGCAATAATAATAATGAATAACATAAACAGTGTTACCATAATACACCTTTGGGTAGTAATTATAAAACTCTAAATTATTATTATAGTGATTCCCAATTCACCTAGAAATAATTAATGGTATAAGTCCAAAATTTAAATAAACATGTCACCTTTGAGCATCGAGTACCAATTAAATCAAGCATACTCACTAATCATCCTAACTCAGTAAATCAATCATTCGAAAGTGGTGCACCTTTAGGTCAATCCATAATATCTCATGATTGAAAACTGTAAATCATAATTTGCAAAGTCATTATCTTAATACCTAGGATAAGGGTATTAATTTTTTTTTTTTTTTTTACGACTTGATGTCCATTAAGCATTCTAATTGAGTCACTTTGGCGACTACCAAATTATGTCATAACATAGACGTCAAATTAAAATAATGACATTGCACATAATTGACAATTTATAATATGACAATTAAAATGAAATTTATATTTCATATGTATATAACATAATATGTAGTTAATATACTCAAGCAATAGTAATTGGTAATGACTTCATGAATATAATTCTTTACCAATATATATGATCACAATATATGTCATATCAAACTATCAAGTATGCTAATCTATACCACAGGTCTGCGAAATCACAACTCTTTACATGGAAGGCTAAGCCACTGCAGTTTCCAGCAAAAACATTTAATTTGCATGGGTACAAATAGTTTCAAATCAATGAGAAATCATAGGCTTCAAAACAGAACTCCCTGTTATAAAGAAAGGTAACTAAAATCTTAACAAAAATAGATTGAGATCTAGAGAAAGCCCAACCGAGCTGATCAAACCACTGTCCAGAGGCAAAGATAAAATCAAAGTCATCATGTCAGCATTGAAGATAATTGTATATAATCCCAGCACCACATAATTTTACGAATAATTTCAGAAGAACATCAACCCATAATAACAGGTCTGATCACTGGTCATGATTAACAGCAGATAATCTGACAGAACAAAGATCCATCAAGTCAGCAAGTTATTATAAATATAAGAAAACAAAACCCTCATCATAGCCCACCAATGCAAGTCCTAGCAGAACTAAGGATAACCATAATTATTATCATCATCTATCCTCAGTAGCAAGACTATGAGCCGGGAATGGAAACCACGCGGGTCCGTTTTCCCGGATCTAGAGCGAACAGCGACACAATGGGCGCGCCTACGAGCCACCGTGGTTCGTCCCCTTCCTCTAGTACGAGCGGACGGGAAAGCGGAAGTCAAAAGTTACAGACTGTGATGAGAAAAGCGAGATATTTGGGTGATATGGTGTAGCGCTCGTTCTTTCGTTGCTACGATGGTTGGACCCCGTAGCATTACTCTTCTCTACCGCTGGATCCACCAGCCGTAGAGAAGAGTGCATAGATGAGGAAGAATCCAAAATCCAAAGAATTGAAAAAGGAGATAGTTGGAAAACAGCGAAATTCCTCAAATGCGGCAAGAAATGAATTGAAAATGACAGAGGAGTTCATCTCATTCTGGATCCACGATAATATCATAATTAAAAAATTCATAAACCTGCTCTGATACTACATGTAAACTAAAATTCGCAGCATCTGAATAATCATAATTGTCTAAATTTCTTTTTGCGTACCTAGATTCATTAGAATAATCTGAACAGTGAAATTTGTTCTCCCTTTTGACCCTGTTTTTAATACCCATGATGGAGATTACATAGGTAGAGAGAGAGAGAGAAACCATGTTGTTTTCATTATTTATCTTTCTATCGGAGATGACTGATGAGGGAGTTACAACAGCTTTCCTAGGAGTTAGTTACTATAACCATCCAATAACCAACCACGACGGGTCATGTGGGTCAAAAAATCTAACAAAGAATCCATCGAGCCTGGTCTAGTCAGCTGTGTTGGGGAAGGAGTAGAAGTGCTGAGGTGCCTGTTAAAGATATGTATGTTCTCCTCAATCAACCTTGTCCTGCAAGAGTATACTTCACCAGAGACGTTCTTCCTGCTGAATCCCAAGCTTGCGATCTTGTAACAACCCAAGACCTTACCCAAAATAGTTAGTTGGAGCCTAAAAGGTATTATTTGAATTTTGTGATCCTGTATAAGTATCTAAGAGCTAAAAACTACGCCGGTGTTAAAACCTAAGAAACTAGATATCGTATCTGTCTACAAATAACATCAAACCAACGAAGTTTGGGAGAGTACGGTTCTTTAGATGATGAGCACGTTTGACACATGTGATGACCCGTTACTTCATGGAGAATAGCTTGACCTACAGACGAATGCAGATGAAGACCCCCCCAAGTGTCTATGTGTATCACATTCACATCACAAACCCCTCTGACTATATGTGTGCATGAGCCTCGATGATTCAAGTGTGAATGTAGGCGTCCTTCAGCTAGATATGTTCTTCGTCCTTGTTGAAAAATTAGATTAGATGGAGAATGAGGAATGGGGCGTGAACCATGCGTTCCAATCGGCATGCATTGGTGTATTTACTGGTCATCAATTAGATGCTGGATGCCAGTGATTTGGGAACGATTCCACTCTCACCCTACCAAAGTACCAATTTGTTAATCAACTCAATGTAAAAGTCAACGACTGGTCGGTCCGGTTAACACCACTGACCTATCCATGTATTACACCAATCCCCAACTATCGTATCATTATGGTGAAACGAGTAGTAATCGATCAATAAAAGTAACGCTCGGAAAGAGAAAAATATAGAGCAGCAAGACGGCCCACTTATTGTGGAGTCGAAATCCTCTGCAGTGTATATTTTGCACTATAGAAATTTGTGCATGTCATCCAATCATAAAGACGGACGGTTATCTAACATACGATGCACCATGTATGGCATGCAACCCGATGTGACCAACTATGCTTGTTTGGTGGCCATTGTTTCTATGTTAGATGAGTGCGGTGAAATGTACACTACAAAAGATCTGAACTCTTCATTGTATTGCTTGACTCTTCTAGGCTCGATAGTGTTTGGTCAACAGTGAGCCTGTGCTAGATCTGAATTCTGGACCCAAAGGTGGTCGTTCAACTATCACCGTTGACTTTCTAAACAAGGATTTCAACGGTATTTTATCGCCAATCCGGACCGTAAAGCGTAACGGGGGGTTCATCATTGGTCGCAGCCGTTGCTTTTTGACTCGGACCCAAACAACGCCTTGACGTGTAGGACACGCGGCAGCATTTATGCTTCAAAACAAAAGTTTGTATAAATTTCCGTCGCCTAAGAAAAGAGACAGCGACGTGGTGTAATATAACTCGTCAAGACCAGACACCATTAGCAAAACAATCTAATATATTATTTTAGTGGAGGAGATTACCATGTAAGGTTTTCTTTGTTTAAAACCACGACCAACCACCTGTCTTTCTGGAAAGCTCTTTTGGCATTCGACAAGTAGCGCATACATCAACGTGGCCTTTGATTGGTTAAGCTAACAAAATGAAAGCTCTATCGCCATGCCTGGGATCAGAGAAGGCATCATGGGTCATCAAACACCAATAATATAGTGTCCTCCCTTGTTCTTTAATAGCTTCTGATCAGGAAAGATCACCGCACAATGATTTCTCTGTGAGATCTCGTGCAAGTATGTATTTAGTTCTATATCAGTTATTCGCCGAAGAGATTTTAAATATTTATATTGAACTAAAAAACTCAAATAATACCTTCCGACTAGTCTTTAGGTGAAGTTTTGGGTTGTGATAGAATCAATACAATTTTCAATCTAAGATCAACAAATATGTCTTGTTCTTCATAAATAGCACCAATTAAAAAAAAAAAGGAGAAAAGAAACACACTAGTGGCGAAGTGCTTGTGATGTAGTTACTAATTGTGTTGATAGTTGAGATTATTATTTTAATGAAGGTGGGCTTTCAACCCATGTTGCTAATAGAAGTATCAAGAGTGATTACCACCGCACTCACTACGAATCTATTTAAATTATAAAAATAAAATGCATTACATACATAAGAATATCCCATCATCGATGCCTATTAATAAAAATGCTTATTTTTTAATTCTAAAAAAGTAAAAAAAATTCAAGCACAACGCCTAATATTGCAAATCATAATCTTGTTAAAAAACAATGGGGAAAGAAAATCTCACCTGTAGAGCATGTTAAAACCCAGTCTTGGCGGTAATAATGTTGTTAACAATTGGTAGTTCAATTAGTTCTCATCTATTTCTCCAAGTGAGAGGTCTTTGTCTCAAACTTAATTACCACCAGTTCCTCCAAGTGATAGGTCTTAGCCTAAAACTTAGATATTCAGTAAATCTCTTATGTACCAAGGTAAATCACATCATTTTTTTTCTATAACTATTTTTTTTTAATCATGACCGGTGAGCTTCAAAACAAGGCCGGCAAAGCCCTATGCTCAGCTCACGCGGACGGACGGCATCGTGACCCATTCGTATAAATACAGCACAAAACCTCTAGTAGAGATGGCAGTATTTAATTTTTTAATCCGTTTAATTTGATTCTGCCTATAGTAGGTCAAATTAGATTATCTGTTTAATAAAATGATCATATTTGATTTGAATTTTTGGCATATTTAATTAATAAGTCAGGTTCGAGTTGAATCAATCTTGTATCCAATCTAAGCAGAATGGTTTTTCTTTGACTCAGCCTTATCCAATGTTAACAACGACCATGGGAATATTAATGCTTTGTATTATAAACTCCAGGAGGAAAGGGAAGAAAAGAGCAAGGAATTGACCCAAGGAGAGCAGAAACAAATCGTCTCCAGAGAATCCAAGAAATTTCCTCATAGAAAACCACCCTCTTCGTCACGAATGAGGCGGACAAGCAAGAAAAATTGACCGCAACAAGGGACCATTCCTCGGTAAAACCACATGCATAGAATAAAATAGTGAGTCGGTGTTTCCAAACTTCCTCTCGCGTATCGGAGCGAGGACGAGGCGCAAATTAGGACACGTGGCATCTCCACCCACACGTTATATATTTTGAAGGAAAATCTTACAAAAATAAGTCCCACATTTTCAATCTATTATCTACATCTAGATTTTATACTCAAGTACTATATATATATATATATATATATATGTGTATATATGTATATGTGTGTATATATATATGTGTATATATATATGTGTGTATATATATATATGTGTATATATATATATATGTGTGTATATATATGTGTGTATATATATATATGTGTGTATATATATGTGTGTGTATATATATATGTGTATATATATATATATATGTGTGTGTGTGTGTGTGTGTTTTTCAAAACAGTTAACAACCAGAAACTCATGCAAAAAAGGAAAAAAAAAAGTTAGTTAAAAAATATTATTTAAATTTTTTAATTTTATATAAATATTTTAAAAAAATCAATAAATAACTAATATGAGACTAAATATATACCTGCAAGCCATTCTAACTTTCACGTTCTCAAAATACTGCAGCACATCAAATATCTTCATCATCTCCTAAATTCAATCTTTGTGGTCAGAGAATCAACTCCACTCTCAAACATTGGCGAATTAAGCTTGGTAAATTACAAACAACAAAGCAAATCAAATGGTAAATGATTAAGATTATGCACCCGGATGCAGACTAATGCTTTGCCTTAGATGGTCAGAGTTGAATCATAATGCTTTAGTTTTAACAAGACTAGACTGGCCAACATTTGGCACCCAGAAAACTCAGCAACTTGCCTCTCAAGTTTGCAACAGCATTGTATTAGATAGGGTCACCCCATTATTATTAATAAAATGATAATCATACTTAAAATATAATAAAATAATATTTTTTTAAAATTTATTTTTTTATTTTTAATTTCAAAATGGCACAGTAGAACTCTGGGACCCACACGGTGGAACATGAGATTGGTGTGGGATGTGCGGCAAATCCCCCCCTCTTCCCCTTTTTTAAGCAAAAAAAAAAAATACCGCATGCTTCCCGAGACCTTTCTAGATTCTTTCGAACATAGAAACCGAGCCCCGAACCTCATCATTTCCCTCCTCTAATAGAGCAGAGGAGGAGAAGAAAGGAAAAGAAGAGGAGAAAGAGAGAAAGAGAGAGGAGGAGGAGGAGGAGGAGGGGAAAAGAGATTTCTTCCATTCTCTGTTCCATCCCCTCCTTCTCTGCTACATATTTGATTTTTTTTCATCCCTGTAGAGGAAGTCGGGAAGCGTGCGCAGAAAGGGAGCGAAATGGTCCGGCTATCCCTGGGAGTCTTGGGATTAATGGAGCTCTGCGTGAGCGCTCTCGTCCATCTTCTATATGGCTTCTATGTATTTAGCACGGCAGCGGCGGGGGATCTCTCGCAGGCGCTCTCCGATTGCTTCCGGCCTCATGCTGTTAACATGGCGAAGGAGAAGGTGGTGGTGCCTCTGGATGGGTCTGTTCCGCCCATAGTTCTGGTCCATGGAATCTTTGGATTCGGCAAAGGGGTATGTGGTAGTATCCTTGTGATATGGTCTTGTTGTGCATTTGGATGTCGCATTCTTCGAGTAATTTCTTTTTTTTGTGGTGGATTTTGCATGAATGGCAGAGGCTTGGAGGGTTGTCGTACTTCGCCGGGGCTGAGAAGAAGGATGAGCATGTTCTTGTGCCTGACTTGGGCTCTCTGACCAGCGTGCATGATCGGTAGGCCTGCCAAATGGACTGGAATGTGGTTGCTTGATTCAATTTCTTTTCTTTTTGTTTCCCTTTTTTCTGTTTTTAGCTGTTCTTGTTTTGTGATTATAATTTGGAAAGAGTGTTGTTGGGATTGATTGTTTCAGCCTTTCAGGGCACGCGAGCTGTTCTACTATTTGAAGGGAGGGCAGGTGGACTACGGGGAGGAGCATAGCAGGATTTATGGGCATTCGCAGTTCGGGAAGGTTTATGAACAAGGTAGTAAGAGGAGCATTTGCCTCGAGATTCATTCTCTTATTTTTGTGTTTTTCTGAAGTCCTTTGATTTCATCCTGTGACAAAGTTTTGGCTAATTCTTTTCGATTGGTGGATTTGGATTTGATTGCAGGGCACTATCCATTGTGGGATGAACACCACCCAATTCACTTTGTTGGTCATTCGGCAGGGGCGCAGGTCATCCGAGTGTTGCAGCAGATGCTAGCTGACAAGGTCTGCCTGTTTTCCACTCTGCTCTTGAATAAGTTGGCAAGATGGCATTGAATTTTATGGTTAAAATATATTTCTTTGTAAGTATATCCTCAATCAATATATAAATCGAAAGGTTAAAAAAATCGAAAAATCAATGAAGTTTGAAAAATAAAAATAAAAAAGTAAAATTTTTCAGAATTGATAAAACTATTTCGATCAAAAGTGTATCACAAGGGAATCCATCGTTCATATTCTATTTCTATAGTATAGAGAAAAAAAAAACATTAATTACTGGTGATTCTCATGACCACTATTTGTTGAATTCAGGAGTTCAAAGGATATGAGAACACTTCTGAGGATTGGGTACTCAGTGTAACTTCATTATCAGGTGCACTCAATGGAACCACGAGAACTTACCTAGATGGAATGCAGTAAGTATGATTAAATTTAGTCATCTGGCCTGGTGTTTGACAACATGTTTCTTTCATACTTCAGTCTTTTGCTGATCCGGAGGTTTTATCTCAGACCAGAAGATGGAAGGTCTTTGAAATCTATTTGCCTGCTCCAGATCTGCCGCATAGGAGTCATAGTATATGATTGGTTTGACATCTCATTGCTCAAGAATTACTATAACTTTGGGTTTGATCACTTTGGGATGGGATGGAGGAAGATGGGCATTTCAGGTCTTGTCGATCTGGTATTAGGGAATTCAGGGCCATTTGCTTCTGGTGATTGGATCCTGCCCGACCTTACGCTTCAAGGCTCCCTGAAGCTAAATTCCAGCCTGCAGACCTTCCCTAACACTTTCTACTTCAGCTATGCAACTAAGAGAACAAAAAAGATGATGGGTGTCACGGTGCCATCGGGTGTTCTTGGAATCCACCCTTTGCTCTTTATTCGAGTCTTGCAAATGTGCCGATGGCGGTTTCCCTCAGATGCACCTCCTCCCTACAAAGGTTACAGGTGTGTGGTGCGATTTGCTGAATTAGAACAACGTTAATTTTGTAGTCCTTGACATAACATTTCTCTCGTGAATGTCGATGGAAGACTTATGTTATTTTGAATGTAACAGGGATGAAGATTGGGAAGACAATGATGGGGCACTGAACACAATATCCATGACACATCCTCGCATACCAGTAGAACACCCGAGCCATTTTGTTGTGGATGATGCAGACTGCCATACCATGCAACCAGGGATCTGGTTCGTGCTCCTTTCATCAGCACAATAATTATAAAATCGACAAAAAAATGGCATGTGAACAAGGATTCAGGCAGTTAAGCTAAATTTTGAATTTTATGAACTGGGTCTATTATGCATTAGTCCATTGTTATTTCCAATCCAGTGAGAAACAAATCATTCAAAAGTTTTTCAGGTGTCATTATTATCACTGATCATCCATCATACACCATTTGTTTGTAGAGATTTTTCTAAATCAAAGATGTTTACTTCCAACTGATTGGTTCTTAATATCTAAAGCTATAGATCACTCTGTTGTTTTAAATTGTCCATTATTCAAGAACTGCAATCGAGCATTTTAAACTGTGAAGTTCAGTTTCTATGCTTTCTTAGTTTAATTCAAGAACTTTTGGTTCACAGTGGGACAAGATGTTGTCTTCAGATTTAAGACACCTAAACTCTAAGGAATCCTACTATGTTTTTAATCACATAATTCTTGATGCACAGACTCCATTTTCCAATATACTTTTTGTTTGCTTGGGCCTCTGAGAGTGACCATGAATCTTTCTGTAATTCTGAATATACTCCACGCATTCTTTGCAAACTTTTAGCAGTATTTTATTCATAATATTCCTTATTTCAATTTGTATTTTATAAATCTCAGGTCTGCTAACAACAAGTGATATGAAATGGAAATTTTTATAACATGCACAAACCACATACACTACTATATGTTTGTTTTTGGTATTTCAATGTTGCTGATAGTTTAGAAAAGTCGTCTTACTAGATATTTGCATTCCCCCAAGTAGTTTTTGATATATTTAATATGGCAGCTTTCATTACTCATGAGTCATGAGTACCCCAGCTGCTATCATAAGTCCAGCTACCAGAAGGGGTCATCTGTTCCTTTCCAACTATCACATTCACCTGCATTGTCACAAATTAATTTCTTATACTTGAGGTACAAATTATAGTTAAATTAATAATACGGCCAGTATAGGAGAAACTCTTCTTGATTCTAGCTTATACAGTGCATCTTTAATTGTCATAGAAGAGAACATGAGTGCAAGGTATCATATGAATGCCAGAAATCACAAGTAATGTTGAATGGGAGAGAGAAATTAATTTCTTGATGTATTTGAATGAGCTATCCATTACATAGAATTCTTGTCAGCACTTTATTTGGTAGGAGAACGAAGATTAGACCTTTCGAAAGCTCTCCTGATTGTAACGGTGCTCAATTATGCACCCCATGAGCATTAGGGTTTTTCTTTTTCATATTTACTTACCAGAAAATGCTCATGGGTGCACTTGGGATTCAGAGACAAGGTCCCTTTATAATATTAACTAGACCGATAGTTTCAATTATTTCTTCAATAAATTTTCTTTCTAGAAAGAAAACTTTTTCATTTCACTGTTGTGATGATCAGACCCATCATCTTTATTGGCAATGCTTTTAACTTCGAGTGAGAATATACTGACATGACTGGTGGTTCTGGTTTCTTACAGGTACTATAAGATTGTGGAAGCTGATCACATTCTTTTTATTGTGAATCGGGAAAGAGCAGGAGTGCAATTTGATCTTATATATGATAGCATCTTTGAACGTTGCAGAAAGCATGCATTTAGGACCACTCCGCCGCCAACACTGCCTAATGATGGGCGCTCATAGACTTATATTCAGTCCATTTACGCATACACAACAGAAAGGTATCAAGAGAGAGAAGCTGGGTTATGGACTTTTGGCTACTCTCTGATTTTCTTTTTCTTTTCTCCCTTCAGACCTGGATCTAATATTGAATGGATATCATCTGGGTCTTAACAAGGGGCTCAAAATTTTCATTTTGTACACCAAAATCATCGTCAATATTTCAAACAGGTATCTCCAGGAATCTTAGATGTACATAGTTTTTTATTTCATGAGAACAATCGAAAATGGCAATTACAATAATTTCTTTCGTGGATTACTTTTGCAGTCGGTTAAGATGGATTGGGTTTGCACGAAAAGATAAACTTGTAAATTAATATGTGAATGATGCATCTTCTAGAAGAGGAGCTGAGATTTGTTTCTCCAGAAAACCTTCACAATCTAGAAAACCTTCACAATTTGTTTCTCCAGAAAATCAACCATGGCTCTTCTGCCTCCAAAACATCAAAAAATCCAACTACCACTCATCCAGAGCCTCTATGCATGTGGTCCAGTGGTACTTGTCAGCACAGCTCATGGATTTGTCGAATGTGTTCCGAAATAATTTAACTTTGCTGCAATGTCAATTATGTCCTGTTGGGGGGAAAAACGGATTGCCTCAAAGCATCTGAATGCATCGCCGACACGTGACCAAGGCGTCCGACCTAAAGGCGCCCGACCTGGAAACGCCTGATCTCGGTATTCCTGACTTTAAAACGTCGAGCCGACCTCTAAGGGCCGATTTGACCATTTACACGTTAAGGCCACACCCTGTGACGACCTCACCACGTCGCGCTTCACCCGTGGACCATGCTACGACGTATCAGGGATCATGCCCTGAGCGACTGTCAACAATTAATGTGCATGGCCTCTACAGACCTTCGGCTTACTCAACAATTAATACGCATGGCCTGTGCAAACCTCTAGCCTACTTTAGATCTCAGGCCATACACGGCAACTCATTAATGCATACGATCATGCGGAATCATGACGGTGACTCGCCCAGTCACATCTCAAGTAACTCTGTATTTACCTATAAAAGAGGAACTTTCCTCCCGGGGAAGGGTCTTCTTCTTCTCCCGGCTAATTTCCAGGATCGATATTCTGGCTATTTTCCTCCTTAGCCCCCTCTGACTTAAGCATCAGAGGGCCGGTGCTGGAAACCCCGGCTACCGGCTTTTTTGCAGGTCCCTCGGAGGACGCCGCTCACCGACGGATCGTCTCCCACCGCGCCGTCCCACGACCGAAGCTTCTCCTTCTCAGCCAAACGGTCACCTCCGGATCCACTTTCCAGCAACAGTTAGTGCTAAAGAAAGGGTCCGAGTTGTGGTCATGAAGTTGAGAAGTAAAGGAGTCTCTAACGCCTCTCGGCGTCCCCCACCAAGCCCTGGACACACTGTGCAGAACTCACCGCTAAGACCTCCGGCGGACCTAGTCCCTCAAATCCAGCCGGAACAGTTAAACATTCTGGTGCAACAAGTTCAAACCTTGGCCACGGCAGTCCAATGCCTGCAACGCATGGAGCCCTTGCCGCCTCCACAAGCTCAGATCTAGTCAGTACTCCCCCCAGATAGACTGGCACCCCAAGGCCAAAACCTCCATGGCTCCTCGAGGGCCAACAACGAGGAGTGATGTTGCTGCCAAGGTTCAGCCCGAGCGTCTCCCTGGAGAGAGCCGCCAGGGAGGGGCCTAGGCAATAGGCCGCAGCTATCAGAAGCTGAGTCAGTCCCGGGGCAGCCTACACCAGAACAGACTACCGTGGCGATCCCCCAGGGTGGAGAACTCGACATGAAGGTCGAGAAGCTTGAGCGCCAGATTGAGGCGCTCCACAGCAAGAAAGCAAAGTGCGAGGGCGACTTTGAGTTTACCACTAAGTCCTCCTTTTCCCACCAGATCGAGGACGAGCCGGTCCCACCGAGGTTCAAATTGCCCCAAGTGGAGCCCTACAATGGAACAACTGACCCCCTCGACCACTTGAAAAGTTACCGATCCCTCATAGCATTGCAAGGGTCCTCGAAAGTCGTGCTCTGCAAGGCCTTACCAGCGACTCTTCGGGAAGCGGCTCGGCTCTGGTTCTCTGGGTTGAAGCCGAGCACAGTGTCTTCTTTTGAGCAGCTCGGCAGGCAGTTCGCCACCAACTTCGCTGCCAACCGACGTCAGCGGCGGACATTGGACTCCCTCCTTGACATCAAGTAGGAGGGAGAGTCTCTCAAAGACTACCTCTACCGTTTTACCACTGCAACCTGGGAGGTCCGCGAGTTCGACCAGTCGATAGCCATGTCGGCACTTAAGACTGGGGCTCGATCCTACAGGTTTCTCTTCTCTATTGAGAAGAGCTTCCCCGCCGATTTCACGAAAATGTTGGTCCGAGCTCGGAAGTATGCGAAGGCCGAAGAGGCCATTGCCTCCAAGCGGAGCATGACTGAGCAGACCTCCAAGAAGCAGAAAAGACGCCACGAAGAGCGCGGTCGTCCCAAAAGCCCATCTCCCCGCCGAACAAGAACCTGCCTCGGTTAAGGAGTCCATCTCGACAGCGGGGACAGCTTGGACCAAGATCCCCGCCTCGACCGAGATCTCCGCCGCGGCCGTGAATGCCCTTGGGGAGGTACAAGAATTATACTCCCCTCAATGCTCCCCGGGCGAAAATCCTAATGGAGATTGAATGCCGGGATTACTTTCGACCTCCACCCCCGATGCGGGATACCAAAGCTCGGCGGAATCCTAGAAAGTACTGCCGCTTCCACCGAGACCACGGCCACGACATAGAGGATTGCTTCCAGCTCCGGGATGAGATCGAGGTGCTCATCCGCCCGGAGTACTCAACCGGTTTGTGCAGAACCGACGTAAGGAAAGGAGGCCAGTAGAAAATGTCGTACTGCCCGAAGATCCAAACGCCAACAGGCCTATCGCCGGCACCATCAACACCATTGGTGGAGGAAGCTCGATTGAAGAGCCAGCCGAGGGAAGGATTCCCCCGAAGCGCCCGCGCACCTCTAAAGCCATCTTATTCTCAGACGAGGACTTCGAAGGAGTTGAGACTCCTCATGATGACGCTGTGGTCATCTCTATGATTGTAAATAAGTTTGATGTAAAGCGTGTCTTAGTAGATAATGGAAGCTCGGCAAATGTTTTGTACTATGATGCCTACCAAAAGATAGGGATGACAGCCAACTCCGGAGAATGAATGCTCTACTGGTCGGATTCACCGGGAATTCGGTCCCGGTCGAGGGCGAGGTCAGCCTTCTGGTCACGATTGGCCTCGCCCCTCGAGAAAGTATTGTAATGACGGATTTCCTTGTGGTCTGTCTGCCTTCGGCCTACAACGTCATCCTTGGATGACCAGGGCTGAATGCCCTCCAAGCTGTAGTCTCAACTTATTACCTGCTCATGCGGTTCCCCACCGACCAAGGAGTAAGCGAAGTCCACGAGGATCGGTCAATAGTAAAGCCATGCTATATGGCGACTCACAAAGTGAAGCAACAGGCCAAAGCACCGAGCCAAGGGGAGCAACTGGCCGAGGCGTCAACCAAGACGTCAGATCAAACGCTGTCCGTCGAAACCTTGGAGGTGCGGGACGATCCTCGAAAGAAACGAATAGAACATGGTGAGCTTCTTACCCAAATCCCTTTACAAGAAAACTGCCGAGAGCTAACCGTGCAGGTCATCTCCGGCCTAAGCACCCGCAATCGAGACCACCTGATCAAATTCCTGCAGACCAATTGGACATCTTCGCCTGGTCGCCCGCCGACATGCTGAGAATAGATCCCGAAGTCATGGTTCACCGACTCCAGGTGAAACCGACCTGCAAACCTGTGCGGCAGAAACAACGGGGCTCCGCCCCGGAACGACAGCGGGCAGCAGCCGAGGAAGTGGACAAACTTCTCGAGGCCAGCTTCATCCGAGAGGTCTCCTACACCGACCTGAACAAAGCCTGCCCAAAGGACAGCTTTCCACTTTCCAGCATCGACCAGCTCGTTGACTCCACCTCGAGACACCAGTTGCTAACCTTCATGGACGCCTTCTCGAGATATAGTCAAATCCGAATAGCGCCAGAAGACGAGGAGAAGATGGCTTTCATCACAGACAAGGGCATTTACTGCTACAAAGTAATGCCTTTTGGGTTGAAGAATGCTGGGGCAACATATCAAAGGCTGGTCAGCCAAATCTTTAAAAACCAAATAGGCCGAAACATGGAGGTCTATGTGGACGACATGCTAGTAAAGAGTCGAACAACGGAGGACCATGTGGCTGACCTCAATGAGACATTCTCCGCACTTATGAGGTATCAGATGAAGCTCAACCCTGCTAAGTGTGCATTCAGAGTCACCTCGGGTAAATTCTTTGGCTTCGTAGTTACCCAGCGTGGAATCGAAGCAAACCTCGAGAAGATCCGAGCACTGCAAGAGATGGCACCACCAAACACGGTCAAGGAGGTACAGCGGCTTACTGGGCTGATCGCAGCCCTGGAAAGGTTTGTTTCCAGGTCTGCCGAGCGGTGCCTCCCCTTCTTCGTAGTCCTCAAGCGACCGAAGAACTTCTTGTGGTCAGAGGAATGTCAGCGAGCTTTCAAAGAGCTTAGGCGTCTTCTTGCTTCCCCTCCGTTACTCACAAAACCCCAGCAGGGTGAGCTCATTTATTTGTACCTGACTGTCTCCCCGGTTGCAGTAAGCTCGGTCCTGGTCCAAGAAGAGAACAAGCTTCAAAGACCAGTGTATTATACCAGCTGGGTCCTAAGGAATGCCGAGACTCGATATTCCAAATTGGCGAAAATAATCTTTGCTCTGGGCATCTCAGCTCGGAGGCTCCAGCCCTATTTTCAGGCCCACACTATGGCCATACTGACCGACCAGCCTATGAAGTAAATTCTGCAATGGTCGGATCGCGTCGGGAGGATCGTGAAGTGGGCAGTTGAGCTCGGAGAGTTCGACCTCGAATACCGTCCGAGGCCAGCAATCAAAACTCAAGCGCTCACTGACTTTATTGTGGAGTGCACCTTACCGGACGATTTTGAGCTCGCACCCACACCAGCGGAGGAGACCCTGAGGCAACCATGGACCCTACATGTGGACAGCTCCTCGACCTCGGGGGGTAGCGGAGTAGGCCTCATTCTCACCAGCCCGGATGGGGTGGTCGCAGAGCAGGCTCTACGCTTCGAGTTTTCCGCCTCCAACAACATGGCGGAATACAAGGCGCTCATTGCCGGCTCAAACTGGTGAAGGAGCTGAAAGTGGAGGAGCTAAAGGTCTTCAGTGAC
The DNA here is from genome assembly GCA_025769935.1 of Phoenix roebelenii. Lineage (NCBI taxonomy): Eukaryota > Viridiplantae > Streptophyta > Magnoliopsida > Arecales > Arecaceae > Phoenix > Phoenix roebelenii. The sequence continues at coordinate 4,345,877 of JAOXJJ010000001.1, forward strand.
TCCCAACTGGTCGTAAGACAGATCTTGGGAGACTTTGAAGCCAGAGAGCCATTGATGCAGAAATATCTTCAAAAGGTGTGGAACCTCACATCTACCCTGAGCTCCTTCAACATCCAGCATATTTCCAGGATAGAGAACCTAAGGGCAGACCGACTGTCGAAGCTGGCGACTTCCCGCATGAGCGAGCTTCCGAAAGCGATGGTACTCGAATACCTCCAAACGTCCAGCACCGAGCAGCCCGAGCCAACTCTTTGCATCGAGGCCAAGCCGAGCTGGATGGACAAACTCATCAACTATTTGCAGGATGAAATCTTCCCTGACGATGAGCTCGAGGTCCGCCAAATTAAGCGTCAAGCCTTAATAGTCAACTTTAAAGACCACGCAATAGCACGTATCTGGTAGGATAGTGATTACAAGTATCGATCCAGGAATTGGGGTACAGTTGTTTTCTTAAAAAAATATTTAAAAAGAAAATTTGTGAAGACTATTAAACTAAGCAATTTAATAAGAAATGCAATTAAAATGATATGAGTTGGGGGGAAACCTAGAGTAAGGAATTCACCACTAACATCGGAACAAGGGTTAATTGTATTTTAATTTATTCTTGGATTAACATGCAAATTGACTACAAGCCTAATAAGCATTCAAATA
>JAOXJJ010000001.1:4346627-4368860 GCA_025769935.1 Phoenix roebelenii
TTATGGAAGTGGCTTCAAGAATTATGATTACATTTACTTTTGAATGCACAAAGATGCATGTTTGTTATAATGTTAATAGGACAATGTAATTTGTATTTTATCTAAATATGTAATTGTCTAAGTTTATAGTTTTTATTGTTGGGTTGTAATTTTCAGCTGGACAACAGTATTTCATACATTTTATTTTCTTTATATTGGCTTGAAACTACAATTTTTTTCTTTTTTAATATTTGTAGATATATCCAAATTCCAAAGTTTGAAACCACCACTAACACTATCTATTTGAAATAAGCTAGTTATATCCTTAACATTAATTAACCATTGGAGAAACAAAATAAAGATAGAAAAATACATCTAGTTTTAAAGAGCCCATTAAGTTGTTGGCCCATTTCGGCTCATTTCTAGCTTCCAAGCAAAAAAAAATCGGGCCTGTCGGGTCGGACCTGGGACCAGATTTATAAGGTTGGGTCGGGCCTGGACAAAAATTTAAGCCCGACAATCAGGCCGGGCCGGATCTGGGCATAGCCATCGGGCCTAATTTCTGCTGTAGAGTCTTGCCCGAGTTTTGATCAGCTCTAGTTGGGAAGGAAGTGGAGGACTCGGCTTGGGGATGATTCAGTTGCTGGGATGGTTCCGCTGCTGGGACACGTGGATGCAAGGAACGAGCCAATGAGATCGCATCCGAACTCTTCATGCAGGCATGGAATACGCGAGAGCGACACGGATGAGCTGGGATCTCCATGACACGGGCACTTGTGCTGGCTGAAACAGGTTCTCTGTTGCTTGGAAGCCATGGGTGAATGGGATAAAGGAAACGTGGATGGCTGTTGGGGTGTTGCTTCACGGATGAAAGAAAGAGCCGGTTTGGGAGTTTGGGAGACAGGAAGCCATGCGGAAGCTGAGTGATCACAAACTGAACGGATGGGGAGTTGCTGAGGCGGGATGCGAACGGTTTGGCTTCGGAGTTCTCTCGCTGCCGTTGGGATGTTGCTGGGATGTTGAAACACAAACGAAACAGCCGGCGGAAGAAAGAACGCGGAAGCTTCGGAAGACCCGGACGCGGATGAGACACGGCGACGGTTGGATGGAATTTGTTCGCTGGGAAGAGAGTGGCTGGGACGAGTTTGAAGATGGCTGTTGGCTCTTGGGAAGTTTTACTTTGAGTCATAAGAGCTTGGGGAGTTGAGATGCCTGCTTGGCTGGATGCAGTGATATGGATTGCATGCGGATGACGGACGACGTGAGGCTCAGATGAGACGCTAGGGATTTGTTGAGCTTGGACTGCCTGGCATTGGGCTCAAACCCAGCGTTATTGGGTCTCTTGAATTACTTGCACTCAGATACAAATAAAACATTAATTAATCAATTTTATTAATAAAGATTAGTTATAATACTAATTAAGATGGTATAAAAATTTCACTTTTGTGCTCTCAACAAGCTCTTCGGCCCCCATTAACACAGTAAATGCAACTACTTCCTCTACCCGAGCTCGTAAGCGGCTTGGACTCGGAAGTCGGGGGCAGTGTTGGGAGGAAAACAGATTGTCCCAAAGTACCTGAACGCGTCGCCGGCATGTGACCAAGGCGCCCGACCTGGAGGCGCCCGACCTGGAGGCGCCCGACCTGGAGGCGCCCGACCTGAAGGCGCCTGATCTCGGTATCCTCGATTTTAAAATGCCGAGCCGACCTCTAAGGGTCGATCTGGTCGTTTACACGTTAAGGTCACACCCTGCGACGACCTCACCACGTCGTGCTCCACCCCCCGACCATGCTATGATGTATCAGGGACCATGCCTTGAGCGACTGTCAACAATTAATGCTCTAGCCTCTGCAGACTTCCGGTTTACTCAACAATTAATGCGCATGGCCTCTGCAGACCTCCGGCTTACTCAACAATTAATGCGCATGGCCTCTGCTGACCTCCAGCCTACTCCAAATCTCAGGCCATACACGGCAACTCATTAATGCACACGATCATGCGGAATCATGACGATAACTCGTCCAGTCACATCTCAGGTAACTCTGTATCTGCCTATAAAAGGGAAACTTTCCTCCTGGGGAAGGGTCCTCTTCTTCTCCTGGCTAATTCCCAGGATCGATATTCTGGCTATTCTCCTCCTTAGCCCCTTCTGACTTAAGCATCGGAGGGCCGGCGCCGGAAACCCCGGCCACCGGCTTTTTTGCAGGTCCTCCGGAGGACGCCGCTCACCGACGGATCATCTCCCACCGCGCCGTCCGCTATCCCACGATCGGAGCTCCTCCTTCTCAGCCGAGCGGTCACCCCCGGGTTCACTTTCCAGCAACATGTCCATACTTTAAAAAAAAAAAACATAAATTATCACAAATTTCCTAAATGATTCCTGAGTATTTTGTCAGACCCGTAAGTTCTGAATTGTTAGCTAAAAAATCTGTCTCGTGGATTCAGAAACTACCATGCTCTGTAGATTACCGATTAATGATGAATGATGCCACTTGTTTTAGGTGTTGCTGCTACTTGTTGCCTCATGGCATGTTTTCCATATTTTGTGAATACTGAATGACCTGCCCTGAGTCAAAATTTATTCCGCTGTGACTGAAGTTGTAATTATGGCATCTTCCACAATTTTGTGATGCTTTGGACCAAGTTCTGCAGTGCCGGAACCACATCACCCGATCACCATTTGACCACATGGAGATCAGAGAGGATCTGAACTTGCATGAGAAAATAGGATCAGTGAACAAAGAGGCAATGATGGGGGGTTTTTGCCTTCTCTTGTTTGTTTTGAGGCATTAATGAGGTTTATGGTGTGAGTGTGTAGATAAGGGAGAATAATGATGCTTGCAGAAATGCCTGCGGCCATCAAAGTAAGAGGCATAGGTTGACAATAGGGCCATTTTTACAACCAAAACCATTTTGGACTGGGGAAGAGCGTAGATTGATGGCAAATATAAGAAACGGACAACCTTTCATAGAGCCTGAGAAATGCCTTCAAGATCGACGAATTCACTCCAATAGGTTATTGAACTATGCTCCTCGAAAGCAAATTACATTTTAGCGGTTGCATCATTAGCCTTGTACATCACAAGGATTCACTTGTATCTCGCAGTAACTCAAAAAGGTTTTACAAACAATAAGAACATTTCATTACAATTTACCAAAACATGTACATTGGAACTACATCTGCTCTGTGATGGTAGATTACATAGGGGGATGAACACTGACAAATATCACATTGCACATAATGGAAAGAGCAATGCCATATAATGCTAAACCTGGCATTCAAATGCCAAGCAATTGTGAGGTCTGCACTTTCTCCGCAAAAAGAAGATTAATCTCTGTTAGGACATGATTCACAGGGTTTGCGGTCATATATAAGCAAGTGAATTCCGGTCATTAGCAGATTGTGGCCTGCCTCGAGTAGGAGTAGGTGGTCTTTGAATGTTAAGTTCCTGAAAAAGACCAATATTCAGATGTCATGCATAGTAAGTTAATCCCAAGAATCTCATTTTCAGAGTCTCAACATGGGAGTATCTAATAGTATATTCTGAGGTCGATGAGGCCTTACAGGACATTGTGCCGAAGAAATTAGAAATTACTGATTCTACAAAACAATGAAATACACGGTAGTGGCAGTGGTTTCATGATACGTAAGATACATATTTTGTAAAGCAAGTTTTGTTCATATCGTGCCTCATGAAAATGCCTACTTTCAACATCTGTGCTTGAGAAGTTATCAATGATTCACTTCCTTAAAGTTCATTAAAGCAATTTAATAAAAGATTTATCCAGTAATTAAGACATCATTAAAAGTTAAGAAGTTAAAACTTAAGGATGCATACTGACAAAAGTATGCTCACGATGCTCTGGTGACTACATTGCTTAATATGCAGGGGTAGAATGTATGAAACTAATCAAATATTCTCTAGAATAATCAGAGTGAGATTGGCATGATCCTGAGTAATGAAAGATGCAAGTTCAGATTGGTTCTCACCTGCATCCATGTGTCCTCTAAGACGTGGTCAGGTGAAGAGTCAGGTGATCGAAGGGGTGGTGGAAGTGGATGAATCAACTTTGGAACCACGACTAACCCCCTACCAACCACAAGTATAGCCCCTGCATTGTTTGCCGTCCCTGATGCAAGATACAGCTTAACACAAAAAAAAAACTCTATATCGATGACATATATAACTAATAAGCGAAATCAAGTTCAAAGTTTGATTACCACAATAATTAGTTGCTGAAAATAAAGTTATCAACTGCCCCTGCGCAAACCTTTCAAACCCATCCATAACACATTCATGAGCTCTTATGATGAGCTGTAATTTGTTTCTCTTACAAAAATCAGTGACTCTGTCAGGCTGCACATTTGGAAAGACTTATAAGACGTAAAAAATAGTGATGAAAAGAAAGAACAAATTACAGCCTGCAATATGGAGCTTATGGTGCCTGGACAGATGAAGTCACCCTATGGCAGTTTGCTGCCTGATAGCATCCAAAGGACAAAATATTCAAAGATAAATGTTGGCAAAAGGAAGATTGAGAGCCACAATCATAACGATGAGGCCTCAGCTATATGCGAATAGCCCTTCAAGTCAATGACAAGACATGCGAGAAAACAAAAAGAGGAAGGAAGAAACTAGAAACAAGCAAAAATATTCATAGGACCAGGTAATGCATCACCATACCCCAAAAGTTACTAGACCAGGTCCCCTTGCATTTGGTCTTAAGCCCTCGATGCTATCATTCTCTGTTGGATCAGACCTGTAAGTTAAAAGATATTTCAGTCCGAAAGACCGAAGTCCAAAAACGAATGATCATACATATGTGATAAAATTTTGAATTACCATAGAAGGTCCATTAGAATGATGGAACCAACATCCATGGTGATTGGCCTTTCAAGTTTCTCTATCTGCTCGACTGAATTTATAGACCTTCCAATGCCACCATGCATGCAGATTATTTTCTTTTCTATTAAAGCACCGAGTGGCAGGTAGTTGAAAAGTTGATTAAATCGAGTCCATGCCCATATACCATCACTTTCCCCCTGCAAAATTCTGTTATCAATACTAACTTAAAAGCAAGAAACATATGTGTTTGCCTTCCTGGTTCCTACCATTCTCTCGACGCATTCAAGACGAAAACCAAAAAGAGCATTGATGTCAGCAGCCTCATGGTTTCCCCGAATCAAGTGGATATTCTCTGGATATTCTATCTGCATAAATTGATTACAGGTCAACAGCATGCCACATAATCACAGTTGCAGGTGCAAACAAACTTATGAGAACTTTCAAAGGCTAAAAGCTTACTTTCAGAGCAAGAAGAAGTGTCATAGTTTCCAAACTGTGTTGCCCTCGGTCAACATAATCACCCAAAAAAAGATAGTCTATATACCTGAAACATAAATTTATATGAATGTTAACAAATGTTCAAAATCCAATTCACAGGCACAACCCATCTAGCAATCTAATAATTGGAAGATACAGTATGCAGATCAAGGTGTTTTGTTATAGTATGGATGCTGAGATATCTATTCATGAGCTTTAGGTCAGGCAAGAATACAACCATGTCGCTCTTTGAAAATAAATATGTAAATGCAAATTCTTATGGAACTGCCATCCTTAAAAAATTGGTCTTCCAAAAATCAATTTCTACATCCATTTTTTTTTTATATATTTTTTATAGCAATGAGGAGCAAGCCCCCCAGGTTACAATCTCTCAACTTGGCTCCCATGGAATCAGCAGATGTGAAAGCTAAAAACATAAAAGGGAAACAGACAAACTTACCTTCTATATTGTAACTATTTTGTAAATAATTGAACAGAATTTTATTGAAGTGGTAAGCGCCAATCAAATCTAAGAAGCAGTAAGCTAAAATCTGTGTTAACGAATACTGTTCTCGTTCCACCTGGAAAGGCTAGGGCTAGCTGATGATGGTTACAATATGGTTATGCCTTGCGTCTGCCACTATTTGACTACTTAGGAATAGAGGTGCCTTTTCTTATGGAGAATTATTTAATACTTAGAACCCAGCATCAATCCACTCATTTTGCTAATGTTAATTACCATGTCCTTCATGAACTTAAACAAGATACCAAACCATGGTTGTACAAGCAAAAGAAGTTATGGTTAGCTTACACTAAGCATGGCTGTCATTTCATAGGTATTTGACTTTGCAATACGGCCACCATTAATATATATGAATTCCAAGATTATTTTAACAATTGATTATCAAGCACTTTTAGCCTTACTTTGAAAAGTTACCATAATCTACTGCATCTGCAGGTTGCTTGCCATTTACTATGAATTTCATTAGGCTTAATTAAATCTTATGCTTTAATCTTAAGGTGAGCTACATAATGCCATGCTTTGTCATCCACCTACTACCAAACCTATCTATTCAATCATCTCTAGAAAGTTTAACATTCCAGATGGTACTCTAACTGGCTGCATACCCTTCTGTAAATTTTAACAGATGAAACAGCTTCTCTATATAGAGCAAAAAGAATATAATAATGGTTGAGCACATGACATATTTAAAAGAAAGCAGGGGAAGGAAAAAATTGGGATTAAATGAAGATACATAGCAGTTCTATGACAAATTGGTAACAGATGAGATAAAAAAATATAAAGTCTAATTGCTTGAAAATTCAGTTGAGCTACAGCAGGGCATGTAGGAACTAGGATGCAAGTGATTGCTTCAAGACGAAGGCAAATTTGATTTGACCGTGACCTCGTCAATCACTATTATTTGGAGTAGGCTCTATGTATATACCTCCCATTTACTTTATGCATTTCTTTCTCTATCAGAGTCATTTATTAGCGAGAGAATATGGAGTTATTTATTTCAAAGGAAGCATAATGCACCAACAAAATTGGAATTTCTCTCGATGTCCATCTCTATTTTCTTTCTCTGCTATATATCATGGTTGGATAAGAACCACTTTCTCTTAGCAAGAAAGGATCATATTCAGATTTGTTCTCATCCTAGTAAATATCTGTAACCTTCTGCAAATAATAGATGTTGGGATTTGCTCCAATGCAGAACTGTATCCATGACTTGGAACTCCTAGCTTAACCATCCAAACCTACCCATGCAACTCTCACTACATTGGGATATCTTCAGGGCATGACCATGTAAACAACCAACCCTACACTTTGTTCTCATATAACCTTTAAAATCGCAAAAATTCGACACCATGGACAAATATGGCTGGTATTTAAACTTTTCATCAAATGCCAGAAATGCCCCTTGTGAGACTCTCTTGCTATCTTTGCCTTCGCAAGTGTCCATGTGCCACCTTAAATAGCATGTGCATGTTCCTTTGTATGTACCCACGTATTTGCTACTTGACTATTATCTGAAACCTGAACAGTTCTTTCTCTTTGCATGTAAAAACAATGCATCAAATCCAGATTTTGGCTTACGTTATATCTCCAGCAGTCGAGGGAAAACCATATTCATCAAATAACCGCATAAGGTCACCAAACTGCCCATGAAGATCACCGAATACTTTTACTGGAGCTTTCAATTGCAAAACTGTGGGTTCCTGCATAAATATTTGCTCAGCAGCATGGCAAAGCTCACCAACTTCATATGAATCAAGAAAAAAACTCCGATTAGCAGGAGGTTTCCAACTTCTTGGTCTGAGCAGTAGGGAAATAATCTGCAAGATGAAAACTGATAGTAAGATATTAATGTCTTAGTTTGAAACACATGAAATTAAGTCATATACTTGCCTTCTTATGCAAACCCTGTGGAGATTTCTGTCTATTCAAGAACTTCTTTATTGGCTGTGCCTGGTCACCATTTGAAGGATACATTCTTCTACTCTCATTTTCAAACTGATCCAATGAAAGCTGCCGTACCAGACCACCCAGATTGCCAACAGCCTCTTTAGCAACCACTACCTGCAATATCAGGACAGTATATATCTGCTTACACAGAATGGAAGATTCCCATAATTAAATTCGACAGAATGATATCATACCGCTCGAGGGTGCAGCCGTACACCTGGTTCAAGGGAATCAGTACCATCTGAAGAGTCATCTGAGGCTGGTGATTTATGATTAACTTGAGACTCAGACTCATTTATATCCGAAATGCCTTCTTCTGTGGAAACTGCAGATGCTTCCTTTGCAGCTCGCCAGGCAGCACTAACCGCTTCAGCTTCAGCAGCAGAAGCTTCAATCAGCTTGTCGATAGATTTTTGATCCATGCTGATAGAAATAAACAGTATTAGTCATCTAACACAAAATTTAGAAGAAAAATAAATCTAATGACCAAATATGTAGAAAAAGAATTGCAAAATTAGAAACCTCAAAGAGGTTGTCTCCAGTCTGCTATCCAAAGATTGTTGGAAGGATGGAGACTCGGAATGAAGACTTTGATTGACTTGATGATTTGTTGCAGATGGGATCCTATCAGAATTGTACATGGAGGAAGTGATTTCAGATTGAAAATGTGAATTCTCTGCAACAAGAAGACCATCAAGTAGCGTCTCTGCAAAACAGAGCATACAACAATATCAGAAGTACCAACAGAAAGAAAAAAAGCATTGGATGGTGTTGGGGGGGGGGGGGGTCCATGTAGTAGGAGAGCAATTACTTTGATTCACACAGTGTCAGCGATCTTTTTATATGATAAATTGTGCAGTAAGCATAACTCTATGGTGAATGGCTTATATATATTAATCTCCCAATCTAGTGCTTGCATAAAGAGTGTAAGACCGATCCGTCACAAATTTAAGGCACGTCCAATAAACCAATATCTTGCCCACTAGAGAAGGGAAGTCAGGTATGGCTACCATTTATCACTGCCAGATGGCAAACAGCAAGGTTCACAATATCATTTCAGTATCCATATCGATACAGTGTCTGTATGGATCAATTCAGCATACCAACCCTCAGTATGCCCCCCATACCGAGGATTGGTATAGGGCAGTGCACACTGGTGAGGCTAACCTTGGCAAACAATTCTTTTACACACTGGTGAGGCAAACCTTGGCAAACAATTCTCTTGCTTTTGCCAGGTAAGGCACAAAATCAACATTTTAGCATGAATTCTGTAGAGACAAAGAAATGCTCGTTCAAATAAGCTCATCATGTGTATCTTATCATCTGAGTTTACTTTCAAAGTCTCACTAGAACAGGGTTCAAAATTATTCACAAAGTTATTAAACATATATGATCTCATTTCCCCCAAAAAAAAAGGAGAGAGAGAGAGAGAGATATATATATATGGCTAGCACTAGTGGTGATCCACTAATTTTTTTTCTTTTGTGTATTAAAGAACTATAACATAATCCAAAAATTGGCCCTACTATTTCTAGGTTGCAGTATGTTATTAAAAATCCAGCTTACAGACATATCAAGCAGCAGTGAACAAGAGGATTAGATGTCACAGAAAGGAAGCAACTGTCCTAGTTTCCTAGAAATGATAGGAAGAAAATGTGAAAAGAGTGAATTATTTTGATTAATTACCATATAATTTTTTTTGATGTATATGATGGATTATCTTTTTTTAGCAGAATGGCTTAAATCAAGGTGAGTCTAAAACTAGTCAAGAAGGTTCTTACAACTAAAATCAAAGGCAATGTTCTTCATCCTTGCATTTTCACTTGATTTTAAGCTGCTAAATGATAGACATAAGAGTCAAGTCCAATTACGCATGAATCAAGAGCATTATTCAAACATTGTGGATTATCAATCTTTACCTCCTTTAAGACCACCATATATATAAATCTGAGTGCCAACAGGGGCAGCAGCATGGCGGCAACGACGCAGAAGCTCCAAAGAAGGATCATGGTCATTTGAGGACTTGTGCAAGCGGGAGGAGGTAACAACACCATTTTTGTCCAACCACACCCCAGTAGCAGTATCCAGAACTTCAACAAGAAAAAGGCAATGATCAAACAAGACTTGCAACATCAAATAATAATATGAAACTTTATACAAAATAACGCACACACACAGAGAGAGAGAACCAGGAGTTACCTGCAATAGATCCTTCACCTTCAACAGCTCTCCCCCCCCTAAGAGCACCTCCAGTAACATGCAAACGAGCATGAACAAAAACCTGTTTAACTTAGACAGTCACTACATGCAAAATAAATTGTTATAGAATATCACAAGTACACAAGTTATCGTTCATAAAATATACAGATGACAGCCCAACAATTTACCAGCCAACATGCAAATTTCCCAAGCCATACAGCTAGACGGTAATGCCTCAAACATCCAACTTTTGTGTATATGACAGAATGTAATAGCTATAAAGCTAGATCTTCTTGATTTTTTTTCATAAGCAAACAAATAAGAAAATAAGGACGATGCATTCCCTTGTACTATGAATCACTTACCGCTGCATGTTGATACCTTGGTGATGGAGAGACACCAGGAGCTAGAGTCCACTCCCACCGGCCATTTGTATGCATTAGCAGTCCATAAGCATCAGACTGTGGCTGTAGATACAATTAATAATTACCATGTAGTACTCGCAATGGAAAAGCCTCCAAATCTCCAAATCATGCCATAAATGTAACACATCGGTACCCTTTTAAAACTTGAATTAAAAGTAAATATTAACTAAAGTCACTGTCAATGAAGTTTTAAGTCTTTGGGGGAAAATGTAGTACAAGAACATATATAATAGATCTTTTGCTTCAAGGATGATTAGAATAACTTTTTAGCCACACTATGCCTTCCAGCAGGCACAGCACTCACATTAATGCATGGTCATAAATGACTGAAATTCCTGGCAGTTTTGTAAAGAAAGAAAACTTTTTATTCAGACACTTGACTCCAAACAACATATATAAGCACCCAAGCTTTGTGAAATAAAAAGATTCCCTTGTTTATGGGGAACTCCTAAGCTAGGGCTGAAAATGGATCGGATATAAATTGGATACTGGTATATTCATATTAATATCCATATTTTTTAAGCGGATACAAATACGGATACAAATATTAAACTGACACCAAAATTTATAGCCATATTTGTTCCAAATGGATACAGATACGAATCGGATATTAAGCATATCCACATTTGTTCTAAATGGATATGGACACAAGTTGGATATCATTTATATCCATATTTTTTCCATCTCGACATGGATATAAGTTGGATATTAATTACATATAGATTTTGAGAAAAATTCAATAATGCAACTACCATAAAAGATATAATTATAAGAATACCAATCCATTATCCACATCATATATGACAAGTTGGACATCATTTATATCCATATTTTTTCCATCTCAACATGGATATTAGTTAAATATTAGTTGGATATGGATTTTGAGCAAAATTCAATAATAAAACTACTATAAAAGATGTAATTATAATGATGGCAATCCATTATCCACATCATACACGATGCATAGATAAGAAGGTATGGGTCCAAGTCATAATTATCAGACCCACACAAAGATTAACCGAGCCAAAGGCCTGGATCACTGGTGTGGTCGGGCTTCCGTTAAAAATATAAAAATAAAAATATTTAAAATAAAACATAAATATAAATATAATAACAAACTTCTACATTAAAGGCCACCATTACTCCTTAATTACAGCATTAATGAAAAACAATCATGAATTATCCATTTTTAGGAAATTTGTTACAAATTTATGTAGTATTCAGAGTCAGTGAAACCGTCCCGAATTGGACGTTTCCGGCCGTTACAAGCCGTACTAGTGGCTCACCGATACGGTTCTGGCAATGAAAACGAAAACCATTGCCGGAGCTAGAGAAGGAAAAGGAAAGACAGAGCAAGCAAGGGAGGGACGCTGACGGAGGGCCAGCGAGGAAGAGGGAGGGATGCCGGCGGAGGGCCAGCGAGGAAGAGGGAGGGATGCCGGCGGAGGGCCAGTAGAGGCCGCGGGGGGCGAAGCCGCAGCTGGTTTGCGACTTCACTTAAAAATCATAATTTTTGTAAGAACACGATCGGACCCCTATTTCATTCGAAACAAAAAAATCGGCCGCGACCTCGCCTCCCGCGGCCTCCGCCGGCCCTCCATCGACGTCCCTCCCTCTCTCTCCCTTCTCTCTCTCTCTCTTTCTCTCTCCCACTATTTGTGTGCCCTCTTCTCTGTTGGTACAAGTCCGGCACAGCATGGCGCGGGCTCGTACCGACTCATGTTGCTAGAGAATCGGCACAATGCCCGGTACCAGTTCGGCCGACCTTCGTAGTATTGATATTTTTTAAATATTTTAAAGAACAAAATTTTAAAATATCATAAAAAATAAAGTATATTTTCTTTTCATTCATTATCAAAGGGAAAATGATTGATTTTTTAATTTAAAAATTATTTATAAAAATATGAAGTATCACGAGATACTTCAATGACTTTATATAATGATGTGAATAAGTTTTAAATAAGTATAATAAAGCATCATTATGTAACAACCACTTAATATTGTCCTAGTTGTTGAGTGATCGTAGAGCTACGAGCTATTTATATTTAAATGAACTTTTTACTAGATATCCAAATCCAATTCTTAAAAAAATTTAAAATCTGAATCCATATCCAGCAAATCCAATTCGATACAAGAATCACTTTCCAGATCCAACCCGAACGAATGGGAAAATCTATTTGAAAAGTGGTCTAATGTGGTGCCTTAGAAAAACAACCTTCTCAAAAATGGAAATAACTGAAGGATTAAAAAATACAAGTGGTGGTTTTATTCAATGAATAATTTAATGTAGTGCTTTTTTCAACACCTATATTTATCCAAGTTCCAAAATCTAAGTCAAATTCCTCTTCGAGTTAAAAAGAGGTTAATTTTTTTAAAAAAGAAAATTACATAAGAGTGCAAATCCTCTAGGGGCTACATCTCGACTCCAACATCATCTTTCTCTTATGTTGCATCACCTAATTCCTCCTAAACTAGAAGATACATCTAGTCAAAATTTTGCATGAAAGAAAAGTTTACCTTAACCGGCCCATTTTGGACCACAAATGTTGTCAAACCCCCACATCAATGGGATGCAATGAACACTTCTAAGGTTGTCAAGCCCTCATAGTGCTTAGCAAGAGCTTTGTTTTGGCTCCTAGAATGCTGAAGACAAAACTATATGAGAAAGTAATGGCATCCGGAATTTACGATTCGCAATCGACTCCTAGATGTAGCATATCTTGCTTCTAGACCTTGTCCAAACCTACCCAAAGTGGCCAAATTAGTCCACAATGAGTCTAATGATCCTCCTGGATCAAGCCATGCAAAATTGCAAGTCTTATTGCCATTTTATAGAATTTTCTTGTTAATCGCCAAAATATGCATAAGTCACGACACACCAAAAGCACCTCTCCACTTCATATATATTTAGCTTTAAGTTCTAATCATGATCTGCCGAACCGGACTGTACCGGCCGGTTCGGCCCAGTACGGACCGGTCCGGCCTGGAACCGGTACCCGAACAGCGTAAAAACAGATTCCAGCTATTTTTGGACTGATCTCGACCAGTACGCATGCGTATCGATCGTGTACCGACCGGTTCGCACAGATACATTTTTTGCATTGGAAAGCATGCATGGCCCTTTCGGCCATGTGCTCCTCGAGCAGAGCACCCGCACGCCTACTCCCCGACCCGCGCAGTTCCCCGCGCTATGAAGCACCGCGCAAGCGCTTCCCCCACCCTCGCAGGGCAGCATGCCCGCATGCCCACGCGGGCTCATTAATGCCACTCTGTGGCATTTATCCCTCGGGCGCGCGATTTCTCGCCCCGCGCGGTTTCGTGCACTAGGGAACCGAGCTGTGAATTCCCCCGCCCGCGCAGGGCAGCACACCCACGCAGGCTCATTAATGCCACAGAGTGGCATTTTGTGGCATTTATCCCGCACATCCGCGTGCATACATGAAAACTAGAAAATAAAAAAACGCTTACCGATTCGTACCAGACTGGTTCCGGTATGAACCGAACCGTACCGGTCCAGTAGGCGACCGGTACGCCTACCGGTACCGGTACGGCAGATCTTGGTTCTAATTATATTCCGTACATCTTCATCAATCTCCTAATTCTCTTGTACAACAGGATCTTCGTTAACAAAAACATTCATTGATATTTCTTGTCCATAAATCTTGATTGGGAACTAATCTTCCCTTCTATTTTCATTGAAATTGCATTCTATACACTCCGTTTTGATTTTTGATAATTTTCAGCATTTAACTATATCCTCTTCTCATCAGTCAACACTAAATCATCTGTAAATGTCATAACCTCCAAAGTAATGGTTAAATTTCTTTGTACGTTGAACCCAAATAGAAAAGTTAAGAGGTCACTGGTCTAATCAAAAGGCAGTATATGGCTGAGATCAGACAAGATTATTTTGAGGTTTTTCTTAGAAGTATATAAAATAGGAAGGCTGGTAAGGCTGCTGTCCACTTTTTTCAATGCTTTTTCCTAATTCTTTTCCATGCTCCAATTCTTCTTTTATCTCCTACTTTTATTGCCCTGTATAAGACCCTGCAGTTCAGATTGAACCAAACTTGAATTTATTTGTACTGGTAACCCATAATTAATTCTCTCTATTAAAGCATTAGGATCTAAGAGCCCTAAGGACAACCACTAAACTTGGGGACCATAAAACCCTTATCTTTACCCGCTTTTTTCAATAAGATTCCTTACATATCATGCAAAACTCAATATAAGTGCACAGACCTAGGAATTCTGATTATAAGCTTATCAAAAGAACAAAAACACAACATTGAGGTAAGCATAGTATTTTGGGTGTTCTAAACTATTGTATCATACTTGTACATAGCTTCTTTTGCCAGTGAATGTACCACGTCCAACATTGAACTTGTCTCTCTAAGGATAATTCCTCCAATCAGATTAATTTAGGTTACACTATAGCTCATTTTGTTTTTCCATGTTAAAAAAAGTAACAATATTTTATTTTTTTTTTTGCTTTTTGATGAAATATCATTTAATTGACAATATACTAAATTAAATTTTCTTTTTTCAAAATACAAAATAAGAATTATACCATTCCAGAAGAGTCTCTTCCACCACAAAGCAAGAGCATGCCATCTGAACGAGCACTAGCAGTAGCGTACCTGCCAAAATATAAGAAAAGAAATTCATGTTTTGTGAAGCAGCAACTGTTAGAGTTAATGCAGTTGTCGTTTCAGCAGAAAACAGAATATAGAGGATTATAAGGTCATTTGTAGAATGAAAGATATTAACAAGCACACTCAAAATGTATCTCACAGAATGTATGTAAGTTATCATTAGCATAAGCTATTCTAGAACTTCTCTAGCACCATATGCACCTCCATCTCTCCCTCTAATTTGACATGGTTGATGGATTAACATTTTCTTTTTTCATTAA
Source organism: Phoenix roebelenii (assembly GCA_025769935.1). Classification (NCBI taxonomy): domain Eukaryota; kingdom Viridiplantae; phylum Streptophyta; class Magnoliopsida; order Arecales; family Arecaceae; genus Phoenix; species Phoenix roebelenii. The sequence goes on from JAOXJJ010000001.1 coordinate 4,361,940, forward strand.
AAGGCAAACTAACCATAAGGCATTCCCATTCACTTTGGCAACTTCATATTTTTAAGAAGTATTACATGTCCTGATGTGAAACAATTGTTCACAAACACCTTCACATACTTTAGTCGACAATTCAAATAAATTAAAAGTTCATACATACATTGGAGAGCCTCAATATACTATCCCAATTATTATCTACATGCATTTTCTAATAAAGATTCATTTATAAAGACCATTAGCTACTCTTAATATGTCCAAGTTTCCTGTCTTAAGCATTATAATTCTCAAAGAAGCCACTCCTTCTTCAAAATTTAATATGTTATATTCAGACTTTAGTTAACTTGTAAAGTCAATTCTCTTAGGGGGCATTTGGTTGCCTGCAATTCCAATAGTAATTGGAATTGCAGTTGTACTCGGAATTGCCGCAATTGGAATTGCATATGCAAAAATTGTTTCTGTTCGGTTGCCTATAACCGACAATTGCAAATGCATTTTCCGCTGTTTGGTTGTATGATGTTAAAAGCAATTTGGACCCCAGTCCATTCAATTCTACTTCTTTTTTATCCCCTCCCCCCCCCCCAACCGAATGTATTGGCTCACATGCATTAGATGTGTAGAGCACTAATTATAGATAAAATTTCAAGAAAAATAAATCTTTGAAGTCCATAGGCATATTTTTACTCATTTCATACAGATATGCACTGAAAAATTAGTATGCCTCCGCAAGAAACCATGTTGTAGATTTCTAGCATGAATGTAAACAAGATCTGCTTGTTACCAGAAATAACCTCATGCAACAAGGATAAATAGATTAAGCATAAAATTAGCTATTGCAAATGACCAATAGAGACAACAATGTGTTACATTTATCAACAGGTTATCAACTTATAAAGTGTAAGCTCACATTCTTGCTGAAGGTCTGTCACCTTCAGGGTTAAGTTTCTGCCATCTGTAGGGTTTCTGTGCCGTATCCAATGCCCAAGCATCAGAAAGAACCCTCTTACCTACACCAAAAGATTCTATTCAGTTTCCATAGAACTAAATTGTCATAAAGGAAAAAGAAAGAGTCAAAAATTTTGTGACCATGCTGTTGTCAATAAAAAGATTGAGGAAAACAAGGTGGAAATGGTAATTTGGACTTCCTACAGCTACAGGTAAAATTTATGTTCCCTCCAAATGGTTCATTCACACGCATGGAAACTGTGAGAAAAGATTTGAAAAAAACTGGTTGTGGGGCAGAGTAGGCTTCAATAGAGGCAAAGAAAGATCCATGGATCCAGCCACAGTTGGTAGGGAAAACATTGTTTGTATGGTTAGAGTTGCAATACTGTCTCAGAAATACTGTTAAATATTGTCATTTTCAAGCGAGGAAACAAGGCATTTTCCTGATATAGTAGTACACAGAAGTAGAACCCTTCTGCAAGTTAAAAGCCAGGCGTTAAGAAATAGTTTGGAAGAAAAGAAAGAAAAGGAGAAAAATGCGGAGAGCAGGATGTCAGAAAGCAGTAAGAAAAATGACCCATGCATAAATTCATGGATAAAGAAAGCTTTGGACGCCTTGAATGTGGTATGCTGTTGTTGGGTGCAAGGACTTGTCTACGTGCCAGCAGCTCAATAGAGCTGGAAACAAGAATTTGATCTGTACAAAGCTGAGTGCCTTCACTTGATGATTCATCTTCTTGCTCATGCTTTGGATTTGTGAGAATCAAGAGAAGAAAGATCCTCAGATATTATTTTTCCACTGGCAGCTAACCAGGAAGGAAGTTTGCTGCAAGAATTCTGAAAGAGGAAGACAAGGAAGACTCAGATTGAATGCTAGGGGTCGGTTCCACTTTGGATCTGGAGCTGGAGGAAAGTTCAGAACCCATCAACTCTGGGAAGATGCAACTTGAAGGCTGCAGATATCCCCAGAAATAAAAAGGAATAAATTGTAGAGTTATTCGATGGGTCTAATTCTTCGTTATTCGAAAAGAATAAGTCATTTGGAATGATTTACATAATTATAAAGCACTAGTATGACAACATCAGCTAGAATTTGACCTCGTGTGTGTACCATGTCATATCTAGCTAACGTTGTCGACCAACATTAAACATACATAAATATGTTAAGATCACTTTTCCCAACTTAAAACTATTTTGAGTAGTATTCTGACGATAATCTTCTGAGGAATTAGCCATGATATATCTGATCCATGCATAATATCATCAAAAATGGATACAAATTTTTGACAGTGGACATGTTTGAAACATTAGAATACATATTAGATTATTATGGCTACATAAAATTCTATGAATCCATCTGGATATGCCTTGCTTGTTCTAAGAGAAATAGCTGAGAATACACAAACAGTACCATATAATTATATAATAATCCAAAATCACAAGCTAACATCCAGTTATCCCTGAACAGCGATAACATAGCTCGATGAAAGTTAGAGGCATAACTCACCATCATTGCCAGTAACTGTGACAAGATAACGTTGAGCAACCAAATCCATGGCATGGCCATAGCGAGGTCCTGGTCCAGGCCCTTGAACCACCACCCTGAAACAAATTTCAGCAATGTCGAAAGAAATGATCCATTCCAAATCCACATAGGCAGACCAAAGAAAAAAAACATTGAATATAACATCACTTCAATCTTCACCTGTGCCACTTGAACTTATCATTTGTCAGGTCAAGCACGTAAAGATCATCCGTGGAATGCCCAGCGGGGCCTATGCCACCCTAGCAAGACAACATCGCCCAGTAATTTATCATCCCAAAAAAAACTACGGGAACTCCAAGAATTCAGAATTTGGCAAACAGATTCTATTTAACTCCTATCACCTGGAAAACTACCATGGTGCCAACCGCAGCTGCAGCATGTGCAGCCCTCGGCGAAGGTGGCTCTCCGACTGGATGCAACCTGTCAGATTTGAATTATATTACTCGATTCTCATGAAAAATTTCGACTTGAGTCCAATTTCATAAAAAAGGCATCTTTTTCATCAAAAAAAGGATGATCGGAAAGGAAAGAAGAGAAATTAGAGTAAACATTAAATTATATTACCTCACTCTCATGAAAGATTCCAACTTGAAATCAATATCCCATAAAACAAGCTATCTTTTATCGAAATGAAGAAAAATTCTATGACAATTAGAAAGAAGGGCAGAGAAATATGGGGAAAAGGAAGATCAAGACCTGGTCCATTTCCTGGTCTCGACGTCGTACGAGTGAATCGAATTCGTCACTCCCGCCAGCCCTTCACAACAAAAAACACCATCAGCAACAAACATCCGTCCAACTCCAATCAGATCAGAGCAGCAGGGAATGTGAGAGAGAGAGAGAGAGAGAGAGAGAGAGAGAGAGACGAAGGAAGAGGGGGGATGGGGAGAGTAACTGATGCCGGGAACAGCGGAGGAGGCGCCACCCTCGATGGCGGTGGCACCACCGAAGAGGATGAGGCGGGGGCCGTGAGATTTGGTGGCAGCCACGGCGATGAGGGAGTGGCCACAGCGGGGACCCGGGGCGTCGTCGTCAGTGTCCCAGCTCGCGTCCAACGGCCTGTATGTCGGTGCCGGTATCGGCCACGGTTTCGTGTCCATCTTTCCTCCTCCGCCACCGCCGTCGCCGCCGCGAGACTTCGGAAGACGAGGAGGGACTCAGGAGGAGGGCGTCGCGGACAGATCGGAAAAGAGAGGAGGTTGCGGAGTCGAACAGTGAAAGCTAAAGCCCTAAAGGGACCCGCCTGGGTTCCAGCTAGTGGGACCCAGTGGTGTAGGAGAGAAGAGCCGAGATGGAACGTTGGGTCAGCTCTGGGGTGCTGTTTCTCGGTGTCTTTCGTGGAAGTCAATTCTTAGTAGTTAATGCATCCTTACCCTGGAGCCGGCCAGCGTCCGCGGAGAATTTGATGCAGTTTGTCGCTGATGACTGTACACAAATCTCCACGCGGAAGTTCAATCGTGCGGTTGCCAATGGACACCCATCAAGGTTTTCATCTCGGCTATCACTTTCTATCAGTGTCCTTTAATAATCGATACGAGATACATAAAAACAATGAGGCGGTTTAATTTAAACCCAGAGATATTGATTAAAATGAGATCGAATGATGACCGGTATACCTACGGGAGTTAGATAAGAATACACATAGGTCCGATTGTCCGGATTAAAGGCTAATCCAAGTTCAACCCAATCTTCATTCGTTGTTAATTATTGAAATTGGAATCGAAATGATGAATGTCGAAACCAACCCAACATGATACACTTAAGATCCGTGTCGTTAAAATTGCTTTGGTTTAGAAGTGCATGCGTATGTGCGCGCGTGCATGCGTGTGCTTGTGCGTGCTGCGTGTGTGCCCGCATGCATGCGTGTGTGCCCGCGTGCATGCGTGCTGCGTGTGTGCTTGCATGCGGGTGGAGAGGTGTGCACAAATGTTTGTGTCGTTCGGATTGGCTTTGGTCTATTTTATATGAACCCTTGACCCAGTCCTAAACAAATATAATGGGGCTTCCAAATGCTAAAATCAAATTGTCCTGATCATAATAGAGGAGCCCAAACCAACCTAACCATTAAAACTAGTTCATTAGGGTTGACTCAAACCTATTTACACCCCGATTCCAAGACGTCAGGGGGGAGGGGGAGATTCCGCGAGAGGAGATTGAGGGCGCTGATGAGAGTCTTCGTCTCCTCGATGCGGTCCGAGGAGAAGGGGCTCTCGACGGAGGCCGCCATGGTCGAGAACAAGAGCTCGAACAAAACCCCCGCTTCTAAGTCATAAACATAAAAGAAGACAATGGTCCCTTCATTTTTCCCCCTTCGAGAGAGCTCTCTCGCTCGGTTCCTTCTTCCTTGGCGATGGAATTCGCTTGCTCGCTCTCAGAACTGGAAATGTCGGAAACCGGAAACTTGGAACGGGCGCGATGGTCGGTTACCGGGTTCGGGTGTGCAAGTATATATAGTAGCGATTGGGACACGTGAGATGCACGTGACTAGGGAATTGTAACGTTTAGCCTTTTAGTTTTAGGTTCGGTTTCCACTTCGGACCCGCTTGCGATCTTGAGATCCAAAAGCGGGTCTCGTGCAAGCTGTGAGATGCGGGCACGTGAGATGCACGTGCCTAGGTATATGTACGTAGTATATACTCCTTTTAACATGAGGTTAAACATACACTTTATTTCCATGGATCAACAACCTCAAAAATTGTCCAATTAGAATTTATGAAATATGGGAAGCAATGACAGATATCAAGTTCACATGTAGTCTCACTAGGGATATTTGTGTAACTTGACAAATTTTCTCTAGCTTTTGCTTGGTGTGTTCTTAATTATTTTCTCTCTCTCTTTTTTTTTTTTGGCTAAGGTGGGTGGATCATATTTGATGAGTACGGATACATCCAATAAAATCGAAAAATAAAATACTACGGAGTGCCAGGAGCAACTTCCTATCTTCAGCCCATAGGGTGCTACCCGAGTGACTGGCTACATAAGTAGCTATTCAGTCCGTAGTCCCATTAGCTTTATGGAAAACATGCTTGGCCTAGAATGCCTCTCCAGCCCCCACCATTGCCCAGATATTTCGGAACAAAGAGTGAACGCACCCATTACCCTAATTATTTTCTCTTTGAAAAAGCAAGCATTAAAAAATAGTTTATTGTATAACTTAACATAAAAATATATTTTATATCATAAAAAATAATTTTTGTATAGTTTTTTAAAAGCATTAGCATATTAGTTTTTCCTATAGCACCATTCTTTCATTTGTAAAATGCCTATATATCCTCCAATAAGGACAAGATAAAGAAAATTATTAATTTCTATCTACATCGTCACAAATCCTTGCCATGTTTTCCACTTCTATATATCTATATATATATATATAGTGTCTAGGTAGATTCTATCATTTTGCTTTTTGTCACTTATTTTCTTTTGTATTTATTTTTTAGTATTTATTTTATGTGTAATTATTTTATATTTATCTTTAAATTACTATGTGTTACATATACTGAGTCATGAGTTCTTTCCCATCAAATTAAAGTCTATTTTCGTAAAGAAGCAAGAAAAATCAGCCCCAATGGTTGATTTAGCTTTCTTAAAGAAAAAGCAAGAACAGTAAATTTTATTTGACATTGTTGTTGTCCACCTGCTGCCTTCAATTATCACAACATATCATATGAAAAATAGGAATCAGTTTGAAATATAATAAATATATTTAGTTTATAAAGAAATAGTTACAATTAGTAAGTAAATATAATTTTTTTTGAAGAAAAAATGACTAACTAGCAACTATTGAATTAAAAAGAAAATATTAATTATATTGTATGCTTATTTATATCAAGTTAGACCGAGTCAAACAAAAGCAAGCTAGATCCAGATTATGTTCAACTTATTCATACTTTAAGCTCAAAATATTGGTTCATGTTTATCTCATTCATTAATTAAGTCATTTTTAAACTGAAATTTTTGGCTTCAGTATGAGCTACCAATGAACAGCATGCTCACATGTCATCCATGGATATCTACATTGTAGCTTTTGATGTTTAGTTGATTATGAGAATGTATACATAAAAAGATAAATTTTGATTTTTTTTCCGAAGGATCTCTATACTTAGCCTTTTTAGTTGATATATTATTTTTTTCATTTTAAGATATGATCAAATAACCTATATTCCTTTCCAAGTGGTATATACAAGCTTTTAGTCAATCTATTAGTTATTAAATATCATTAATTTCGTGCATTATATGTTGTCACGGACTGCAACAACCAAGTAAACTAATTCAACATGTTCGAAATGTTATATGATAGTAAGTACTTAAAACTAATACTATGATTGTGTTTTATCTTGATTAAGATTAAGATAAAAATAATTATCATACTGGTGCGGGCACCAGAATCCAGAAAAGACTCCAATCAATTAACTCAAGGTCACTGTGGCTTTGATCGAGTCCTGTAA
>JAOXJJ010000001.1:4368960-4396739 GCA_025769935.1 Phoenix roebelenii
ATCAAGGATCCTCCTCCAGAAAAATTCCAGAAGTTCAATGTTTGGTAAACCTCAACTCTAGGTCTGATTTATTGAAGAAAGTGTCCTAATCAAGTGATTTCTCAACCACAACGGCCCATTCTTCTAAGTCCTAAATGAATTAGTGCATGCGGGTAACTAGTCCTGAAATTACTATGCTCATGTTAATGTTTTCTTATCCTATATGTGACTGAATTTCCTGCTGCTATTAGGCTAGTTAATCAACATAACTTACTAATTAATCCTTATGTTTAAATCCCTCGCATTCATCCCGCATCACATACCTATAGCATTTCGATATCTCAACTCATAATATGCATCATACATTTAATGTTGTGTCAACCTAGCGAGTCCATGAGCCACAAACTAAGTCAGTTCTGGTCTGGACCAGACCAACCCAATGCATCCATCTCTCTTCTTTCTCCTATGCACTCACCTGGCCCTGTGTCCCCTCCCTTTTCTTTTCTTTCTTTTTTCTTCTTCTTCACTTCTTAACTGAGCTCTACTACCACCACACAATCTTTGCCAATGCCTTCAGTTTTGCTGCCACCACCTCTCATCTTACCATTCATCCAGTGACCATCCCACTGACATTTTCCCTTCTATTCATTTCTCTCCTGCCTTCTTTCTTTCTTGCTCGCACAATATAGCATCTCCTTCCTTCTCTCATCTTTCTCTCTCAATCGGCCCACTCTCTCTCTCTTCCTTTTCCTATCTTCTACCATTTTGTGCATCTAATTGGTAAGAAATCCCTCTCCATTTCTTCCTATCCCTTTTCATTATGGTTTTGCCCTCTCTAATTTAACCTGTGGGTTTTCTTGTGTGGAGAGAAGAGGCCACAGTAATGGAAAAGAGGAAGTTGGATATGAGGTCTAGTTTATAGCTAGAGGCTCAGATTGAGGTAAACTCCAACCCTATTATCTCTAAATTGGTAAAATATTGTAATTTGACAGTAGATTTGAGAAAGAAAAAAAAAATATATATAGTCTTATGTTCTCTGTCCCCTCAGGCAGGTTTCCAATAGCATAGCTTAGATCCTTAGCCAATTATGGTATCACATATAATGTTTATTCTTGCCATTCATGAGACTAGCTTGATCATGTAATGCAGATTCTAATTGCATTATTAATTATGGATTGGGTCAAAAGCAAGAGAACTACATTTAGCCTCCTCCTAAAGTTACTTCAGTTATGGTTCCCATGACATATGGAATACATACAAATAGATATCAGCCATATATCCAACCAGATAATGGCAAGTTTATGGCATGAAACCAAGAACATTAGTTAATGATAAAGTCTTTCTAATTACTCCCAAATAATATGACTCATGCAATAAAGGATCCTGCCATGAAACTAAGAATATTAATCAAAGTTTGTCGTATCAATGCATCATGCCTTGTACCATACTGATACCAAACTGATATTTGGTATGGAGAGTGTATCGAAAGTATTGGTGCGCCAAACTGACCCATACCGATATGATACCGGCTTAGGTACTGAATTTGTTATTACGAACTTTGACATCGATACAGAATTAGGAAGACCTACCTTATTGAATACATGATCTCATTCAAACGAGGAGCAACCATCTACCAACTAGAGTAGAGTCTAAAAGGAAAGCGAAAAAGTATAAGCTCTCACTAATATAAATTGTAGCAACTGAAAGGCCATGATAAACCTTTGAAATAATAATAACGGCAAGACTGACTACAAATAGGATAAATATGGATAAGTAAATCATAAGCATGAATACCTTCTCCTATCTATATGATACACTTATATGGATCCAACTTCAAGGATCCCATGCAATGTCTAGTCTGCTGGAACAAAAACTACTTCCATTTCTTGCAAAGAAATTCTCTATTTACAGAACCTGAATATAAGACACATTCCTCACAGTGACTGCTTTGGTCAATCTATCTTTTGCTCATCAAAAACCATCTCAAATGACTTGGGTTATTATAGTTAACAATTAATGCAATCTCAAGCAGATAATTTAAAATTCATAGTTATATGAGTTATTATTACTGTTTAAAATTTGTACTTAATTACAATTTGTAGGAATAAATTAAAAAAATCACTACTAGTTAATTAATTATCGTAACATGAATTAACAATAAAACCGTGTTTAATTCAAATTTTATCTTACTTTTGCTTTTTCTTTTTCTTTTTAATGAAATTTCATCCTGCTTTTGCATGATTTGGCACATGCACAATTTCAAGATTCCGGCACCTGCAAATGTGCTGTCAAGGTACATACTACCAAACCCAAAGAACATTGTCATCCTTTACATTACACATTCACTGCCTGCAGTGCCTATGGTTCTTAAATGCTATCTAAAGTGAACAAGGTCACAATTAGTGCAATGCAACCGCCCTTTGTTTTCATCTGTTATATATATATAGTTGTTAGACATCAAATTTTGGAACAAAATTAAAGAATGAATAGTTGAAAAGAATTTTGCATTTCGGAGTATGCAATGAGATAATGTTAGCTCATTATGCAATTCAAAATAAGTTTTTGCCAAACACACATCATCAACAGGCTCCTAAACATCGTATAATAGAAATTAGTGTTCATAAGCATTCAACCCACCAATCCTTTCAATTTTATTGACTATCTCAACAGAAATTTGAACAGCAAAAATAACAAGATATCAGACTTGAAGGTGAATAATTACTATTGCATAAAGCATCCAAGCAAATATAAAGTGTGTCTAAACTATTTTAAGTAGCCCAAGATAAGACTAGACATGCCTCGTTGATGAAAAGACAATATCATGTGAACGGCCACCAGGTAAAGCCTTACAAATTGACATTGAACAGCAAGAACAAAAAGAATGGTCAAGGCACACTATGAAGCCTCAAAACTAAGCCAAGCTCTGTTCCACCACTTTGGAAGAGTTTCTTTTTTCCTTCTCAGACTCTGGAATATACTTCCACCCACGCTTGTTTACGCCGCTCATTTTCACAGGAGCATCAGCTGCTCGTACACCTGCAGGATACACTTCCATGTAAAGATACTCAAATACATGATTAATCAAAAAGGGATGTATCTAGTTAGCTATAAATTGGGTGCATTAAAAAAAAATCAAGATTCACGGACAAATTTAAGTGACTAAGAACAACAGGACCCAGTGCAGTCAATAGAAATCCAGGTTGAGCACCTGAAAGGTGAAGATTGATGCTTAAACTTTGCAAATATTTTAAAGAGTTACTTTTGGCAACTGTGAGACAGTAGCAGCAAGCAAAGTTTGTTGCAAGTTTGCTCGTGTAAAGCTCATGTACATGGAGACATAATTATCATCATGCTGGGCACCCTGAAAAACCAGTGTAGTTTGGTAAATAATTACCAAGTATATTTGAACTCAAGGCTAAGTCTCATTGCTGATTATGCTTGTCTCTCATGCATGAAGTGGTTTTAACTGCTCCCGCGAGCTTTTGATTTCTACCGTAATTCATAAAATGAACAGGGCACCTTTCCTCCTCAATATTTGATTTCTGCTCAAAAAATGTTACTAGAGGATATTCCTACATAATGCCTGGCCATTAAGAAAATTAGTGTCGCTACCTACGAGCTTGGTTAAAATCTTGCACCATTAGAACACTCGCTAATCAGACTCATAATGAAATGTTCAGGATTTGCTATTCTCTGTTTTTGCAAGCCATTGGCTGCTTTAAGTTGGCACCTTTAGAGGTCAGTACATTAGGCTTCTGTTAATTTATAAAATGTTAGATCCAGTCCATTCATCATAGTGTTGACTACAGATATTATACACATACTTGCCAATATCGTCAATTTCAATTGTGATTTTCATTAGCATTGCTCTGCAGACATCATTCTGCAGCCTTGCAATATGTTTATTTCTTTCTCAAAGGAAAAATTAACAACTTAAGATATCAAGATGAAGCCAGAAGCGGCTGCTCTGAAATCATGTCCTAATTTACACGGATTTTCTTTTCCCTATTCATCATAGGTCATTATTTATAGCATGCTTGGTAAAATGAAGTTTATCGATCTAGGAGAAACAAGGACAAACCACAAGTTTCAGACATAAATGCAAACATATCTACCACAGTCAAATTATCTGACTATAATAAAGCATAACTTTTACATTTCAAAGTCCAAAAATTCCAACAAATTTATGAATTTCAGTGTTTATATCGGCAGATGGGAGTGTATTTGTATTATCCCCCTAGCTATAACAAAGTGTGCTTGGAGCTTTCCCAACCCTTCTCCTTCAAGAAAAAAGTTACAGGCGATATATAATAATAGACTAAACTAAATTATAGTTACGAAGTAAATCATTCATTAAACATTCCAAATTCGACGGCATCGGCATATATTTAGCATAACAACATGTCTGCACAAACACTAAGAAATCAAAAAGCGCTGATATGGCCGCCCATAAGCCAGTATAGGCACTCAGGTGATCTCCCTGGCTAAATTTATACAGTAGGAGTCTTAAGTCAAGAAGTGGTGCAAGCACTGAAGCCGAAGGCATCTAAATTGACAACCTTCGAAGTCAATCTTAATTCTCAAACAACAATGATAATGAGTCATTTGCCAATTTCCTTGTCAGATGCCTGTATCACGCACACAGATGACTCGCTTATGGCATTCTCTGCTACAAATATTTATAAACTGGATCAAACATGTACTTTCGTATGCATGTGCTTGACGAATTAACAAAACAACAGAAAACACAATTTTTATAGAATTTGTAGCAATAAAAGATTCCTGACGGCTGAGTATGTTGGAAATATCGAGAAGTCATCAATACCGATCACTCTTATTTTAAAACAAAAATCGCACAAAGATCGCATTCTTTGTAAAATTTCTCCTTCCTGCAACAAAATGGCAAGGACAAGGACACGGAAAAAAAAAGAATTCTTTTTGACTCACCGGCCTTGTATCTAATCCCCCATGCCTTGCCGTGCCGCCCATCCTGCAACGTAATAACATCAAACAAGATGAAGACGGTGGGAGATTTGAGAAGGAAATGGTGGTGGAAGGAAGAAAGGGGGATTTGGGAGGGGTAGAAGAGACCTTGTAGAGATTGACCTTGGTGAGCTCGTAGGAGACGTCTTGCCAGTGGGTCTTAGCCACCTTGTAGCCGAGACCCCAGCTGGGGAGGAACTGTATCACGTCGAACAGGTTCTTCTTCTTCCTCCGTTTCGGCTTCGACTCCCCGGCGGCGGAGGAGCTCGGAGCCGGAGGAGAGACGGAAGTGCTTAGGCTTCTGAGGAGAACGAAGGACTGGCGGAAGAATCCAGTGATCGCTCTGTCCGCCACCGCCCTATTCATCATCCCCGCCGCCGCCGCCGCCGCCAGGGCTGTAGAGAGAGAATAGCGGCTCAGCCTTCACACCGAAAGGAGCAATGGGGACACAGGAGTTTATTGGGTTCGGTTCTGAATATTGAGTTAGATTCGGATCCTGAGAAATCGGACCCAACATCTTATCGGGTTCGGATTTGGATAAGAACTAGAGAAATCCAAAATCCAATCCAGTCATATAGCATGCATGCGTCCATGTCCATCTATGCGTGCATGCACGTGTGTATTTGGTTCGATCTATCGATCTTATCATCATAGTCCATATATCCAAGTTTGCTAGATATCACCAACAACATAACTTGTGACAGCTTTTTCAAAAATAAGAACAACACCAGATACATTCTAAATTACCTATTTAATAAATAAGTCTTTTATTCTTCTATTTCAAGTTTATTGATTTATTTAGTAGATGGATTGGTTGAGATTAATGGTACATTCGAATACTTTGTGTATCATTTGAGAAAAAGCCACCTCAATCCAATTTTTGCTGGCCTTAGTTACAAAAATTGGCCTCAGCCATGGATTTTGATGAAAAAAATCTTTACTCGAGAATTTTAATTTCTATTTTTCAAATTTCAAATTTTTTATCTTAATTTGACCTATCTAACCTAATACGTCGGGGTTTACGGGTCGACTACGGGCTAGTTAACTCCAACTTGCTAGCAAGTCGAGCATGATTTAGGTCATAGAGGGAGGCTGGATAAAATAATATATGTATATAATTAAATTTACATCTATGTTAAAATTATTGCCATGGATGGAAATGGCAATCGAGCCGGATGGGGTCAGATACAAGTTGGGTTAAACACTGGTCAAATCAAAAATTTGTCCACCCAAGCCCGACCTGTTTATGAAACATGTAACCATACTCAATCTACATAACCCATTTATCAAACAGATCAAGACAAGTTAAATGGGTTAAATAAAGAAAGTGAATTTTTTTATAGGTTAAATAGATTTAAACATATTAAATAAATTAAGCATGTTGAGTTCCGTAGAATAGAAATATGTTAAATATGTTTTAAATAGGTTAAACACAGTCTTGAACAAGCTATGACATGATGTAATTATTAAATTGATCAAAAATCTAAATCCAAATCCAACCAATTTAATAAATAGAATTAGACAAATTTTATCCGTCTATGCCACATTTAGAACCTACTTAAAGCATGCCCTTTGCAAGTCGAGGTGACATGTTGGACTATAAATTGTCATCCCCAGCTATGGTCTATGTAAGAATTCTTCCTCCTCTTGTATATTAGCTTTGGTAAGTTCAGGAAAAACCCATAACGGACTATAACGGGCGCAGATGGATTGCATGTTGGACCTCCACTAGTGCTGTATTTTTATCGTTAGATATCAGTTTGCACAAGTTTAAAATGTAGCGGGTTGGATGGATCGACTAAAATATTTGACCCAACATCAAGCATTCAAGATTGATCTGAATTTATGTCAGACACAGTAAAAAAAATAAAAATGGCTTAGCTCCTTTAGCCAAATTGGTTTTATCCAAGTGCCAAAAAAATTTGTCAGGAGTACAAACTCAACCTTACTCGCATCTACATTCACAAAAAAAGAAATAAAATTAAGAGCAGCAAAAATATTGCAAAAAAAAGAAAAAAAAGAAAATGAAAAGGTTCATCTAGATTCTCTAAAGAAGGATCGAGTTGTAGGCGATTGATAGTAGCCGATCATCAACAATGCGACCTTGTCGACACCATCCGATACCGAGAGGGAATACTATACAATTGCAATTACAGGCTAATTTTGAGGTGAAAAACAAAAAGACTACCTGGATTGAGTAGAGTTGGATAGGTTGCTCATCCCACTGCCATTATTATGCCTTTCAAATAGAAACTAAGTAGGTTACTATTTATATTAATAAAATGTTAGCTATATTTATACTTGATTTATCTTGGAGATATTAAATTAGTATTATTAATAAAAAACTTCTGACTTAACAAAAGCCTCTTTTTTATATATTTATCAAAAAAAAAAAAACTAGGTAGCATAGTTTCAACCAACCGGTCTAGTGTCTAAATCCGGAGCGGAGGCGGACACGCTTCGCTTCTAAGATTACACCACGTGGAACAATCTCAGTCCATCCACGCTGGCGATCCGTGGCTACCCCCATCTCACAAATCGCAGAGAACCTCTCTCTCGCCCCTCTCCGATCCTCACCTATATAATGAAACCCCCCAGACCCTCCTCCTCTCTAAGACCGCTCCTCCCTTCGCTCTACCGAAAATACCCCGCCGATCCCTCGTTCCGATCCTCTTGGCTTCCACTGAGGGTTAGGTTTTTTTCGTTTCCTCGATCCAAGAAGGAGAAGATGAGCTCCACGGCTTCGACCAAGGGAGGCAGGGGCAAGCCCAAGTCCTCCAAGTCCGTCTCCCGGTCCCAGAAGGCCGGCCTCCAGTTCCCCGTCGGCCGGATCGCTCGCTTCCTCAAGGCCGGCAAGTACGCCGAGCGCGTCGGTGCTGGCGCTCCCGTCTACCTCTCTGCCGTCCTCGAGTACCTCGCCGCTGAGGTTGGTGGTCCGATCTTTATTGCTAGGGCTTTGTTTTTATCTTATGTCTGTTCCATTTTCTGATTCAAAGTTTGTTCTTTTTGCAAAAACTGATTTTTTTTTGTCGGTTTTCGTTATATTTTGGGGAACCTTTCTGATTCAAAGTTTGATCTCTTTTTTTTTAAAATGATCCTTTTCAGGTTCTGGAGTTGGCTGGGAATGCGGCAAGGGACAACAAGAAGAATAGGATTGTTCCGAGGCACATACAGCTTGCGGTGAGGAATGATGAGGAGTTGAGCAAGCTTCTTGGGACTGTGACTATTGCTAATGGCGGTGTTTTGCCTAATATTCACCAAACTCTGCTGCCTAAGAAGGTGGGGAAGAAGGGGGACCTGGGGTCTGCATCACAAGAATTCTAGATCTCTAACAATCTCAAGACAGGATGGGGATATCTTCTCTTTGGGGGTTTTATGTCAGGGGTAGTGATGGTTTGATGTATGAATATGGTTGACTAGTTGCAGTACCTTTTTTGATGTTGAATCAAACTATACTCTTTGCTTTATACGATGAAAATAAGTCAAAAAATTGATATTCTTCAGCGTTTTGTGGTATTTGCTTGATGCAAATTGATAATTTGATTTTCTTTGTTTTTTTCTTTTTGGTCTTTTTGTTTCAAAATTTGCTAAATCTAGTTTCTTTTAGTTTTGAATCATATTGTTTGATGGATAGTGTCTGAGTTGGTGGTTTGATTTAATGCAATGGTGTTGGTGCTGTTCACATGGGTTTTGTCTTGTGTTTCTACCCATTGCAGGACTTGGTTGAAGCCTGAAATCTAACATTTCTTGTCTTGAATTTATTATGGCGTTGATATAGGATGTTTGTTGCTGGCTTTGTCTTCTGAAATCAACATCTGACTTTGAACTTTCACCCTTTTTCCCCCACCCTGTCAATATGTGTGTGGTTCAGATGGGAGAAAATGCCGATGTCGCTGATGTCACTTTCAAGTTGATATCTGGTTAATTCATTTGCTTATTTGCTGGTTGGTTGTGGTTGACATTTACTCTTCTTCCTGGAAAAGCAGGGAGATTAAAAAAAAACATTCATTTGTTTCAAAACAAATTACTTTGGCTGTCTTCTTAGATGTCATCGTGGTGAAAAGATGGGCTTGGTGATCTGTAACAGTGGTGTGCCATTGCATGTTAGGCTGAGGGTGCTGTTAGAGCTCTGAATTTGTTTGAGTCAGCTATGGTCTTTCTCAAGTCTGGTGGTTTGTTGTTGCAAGTTCTACAAGTTGAGAAGGAGCTGGGGAAGGGAAATGAGATGGGAGCTCTGTCCCTTGTCAAGGACTTATAGGGAAATGCATTTGTGATTTGGAGAAGCAAAGCAGGTTCCCCCTCTCTCTATGGGCTCTTTCCTAGAGATTGTGCCAGATATCTTTTGATGTGAGTGCTTGTCATATTTTAATTTTATGTGCTGATCTCTTGTCATTTGAACCTGAACAATTTCAATCTATTTTTTTGGGTAATTGTCTAATTTTATGTTATTTATGGGATGTCATAACATCAACATCCAACACATTCAATGTTACCTTCTTCTAAATTGACAAAATATGCTCTCCATTTGCTTTGTTTTGGATGGGGCATATCCAGGGATGCTATACAGATAATACATAAGATGTTAATGCTTGTGTAAAATGTGTAATTCAATTGTACTGTCTTGTGGTAGAATTTCTTACCCATATTGTGCTGTCAGCCTCCATCCTTACCAACTATACATTATATAGGATGAATTGCTGGGAGATTGCTCTTTAATTGTTTGCTTCTTCCAAGCAAAATTTTTTAAGTTAACTTGAAGTTTGTGAAGATCAAGTAGATGCATGCCAATAATTCTATTACTCTTATGGGGCAACTATCCCTTAAATTTTATTTATGCCATGAGATTTTCTAGTCTTGTAACTCAAGCTTTTATCCATTCATGTTTGATATTTAATGATGCCAATTCCTCATTTCTCATTGATGCCTTGAGATTTCTCATTGTTTTGACATGTTCATTCACTTTTAACCTTCTTATATTATTCAAGAGATTAATCTTTTGATCTACTTATGTTTCTTGTTTTTCCTAGCTGTCGCTTTCAAGCTATTCTGCAATGTAAAACCACTCTTACTTTGACACACTATTAAATTTATATACAACCAATCATATCTATTTCTTGTTCAAATTCTCAGAAAGACTCATATGTTTGAATTATTTACTTCTTCTATAGATAATTCTCTCTTTCTTTTTTAAAAAAATGAAAAAAATTCTATGGATAAAAGAATTCTTTACATCTGCCCACCCTAGATCTTGTAGCGGTGGGAGCCTTGTGCATTGGGATGTTCTTTTTATTCTTTTTCTCTTTCTTTAGATCATGATGATTGTTTAACTTTTCCTTGTTTAACGGTGAAAGTTGTGCTGTAGGTGCTGCGAAGACTCTGTAGCCTGGATGAGTTGAAGCTCAACGGAATTAACATAGCTTCTTTTTTCTCCTGTGAATGTAACTTTGGGTTTGATAGAGAAATCTTTGGCTTGCTGCAGTCCTAGGAGGCCTTGTTCCATGGCTTGCATTTGGTTTTTCCCAACTACAAGTATTGTATCTTTCCCTAGGTTTACTGTTTCTATGGACTTTAGATTTGGTGAGTTAAATTTGCCTATTATGCTGAAAAATATTTTCCAATGCCTGGATTAATAAAACTTATGATTAGCTTCAGTTATGCTAAGGAGAATTTTACATAAAATATGCATTTATTTTTGGGGTTTATGGTAATTTATTCAGATCTTTCTGCTGATTAATGATGGCTTAATAAAAACAAATTCAGTGGGGATAAGTGAACTTGCTTGCTTTTACACCTCATTGTATTTTGCATTCAAAAAGATCTAAATAAGCTGTTAGTCTCATTTTCGTGGGGCTAGTGTTACTGAATATTTGCTTCATGCTTATAAGCTTTCTTAGCAAGGAAGCATCAAGAAAATTCACATGCAGTTATTGTTTCTCTATTGGTATTTCTCAGATGGAAATTCTCTTCTGACTTTTCTGAATGTTCTTTTGTTTGATTTTGAAATCACATCTTTGCAAGTTGTGTAATGAAATAAAGATGAAAGAGAACGACTTTTAACAACATAAACTTGAACAATACTTCAATAATTGAAATAAATGGTGAAAATAGTTCTATTTTGCCTGCAATCAGACAGCTAAATCAAAGGAGGTGATAATCGGTAGGGAAGAAAATAAACTCAATAGTTTCCTCTTGTTTGAATGAATCAGGAGGGCCGACAAGAAAGTTGTGCAGATATGTGTTGGCAACCCTGATCCACTAGTCTTTTGTTTCTTATTGTCGAAATTGCTTCTTATTAGAGAAGGAAAAAAGTTAGGCAATGAGAATATAAAACTTTTTCTCCTTATTTTTGTCTCCTGGAATTTTTCTTTCATCTTTAAACAAAAGAAAAGAAGACTTTCTCTTCTGTAAGTCTCTTTGCAAGTAGTTCTCTTTATCAAAAAAAGAAATCTTGAGCCTTAATTACAGGATTTGATGAAGAATCGAAGCCCTATTTACCTAGTAAACCTTTTTTTTCTTTCCTGTTGTTGGTCTGACTGCCTACTTCCAGTTCATGCAAATCAGCTTCTTACACCATCTTGTCTATACTATGTCCATGTCTTCAGATAATGTCCAGAAGAGACCCATTTACCATCCTTTTGTGGTTGACTTATGCTGGTGTGTCATTTCCCAACCATTTTGATTCCATTTACAGATACTTGTCATTTTGTAGCTACCTTACCTACCACTGTACTCATCCATTTTATTTTGCTGTTAGTCGAATTTCTTAGCGAGTCTACTTCACTGAATATTCCTTCACTGGTCTTAATAACATTCTTGCCTCATATCTTGCACTACCATTTTCTGGATTACTGATAATTCATGTTATCATGCTGGGCTTCTTTTTCTTCCATTTTTCTTCATTGGACTTGGATGTTCTTTTGATAGGTAGGAGGCTTGACTGAGATATGAGGATGCCATATCCCAACCTAAGAAGTTATATAACTAACACCTGACTGATTAACTAGCTGCATTGCTGGGTGCATAATTTTTATATATGTGAATCTTCCATTATTGATGTTGGACAAACTTATAGGGACGACTTATCCATAGTTCTATATGTTATGGTGCAAGTCATCTATTTAATAACATGCACTATTTGTAAGATGACACTGTCCTGCCTGATTTAGGGGAAAGGGATTTTGTATTCTGTCTTTTGAGCCTTTTGTTTGTATTGCTTGAGTGTCTTTTTAATAGCTCTTATCTATCCCCTTTGTTTTGGCTGCTATCTGATTTTTAGCTCTTAGGTTTCTTTTGATGGAGGAGTCAGGAACTTGGTGCTTGATATGATCGGTCCCAACCTGAGTCAAAATACCACAACAGCGTTATTCAGGTAAATCATGTATGAGTTGTGCATATTAAATATTCCTTATTTTGTATTTTCTCCTTTGTTGTTATGAAGATGATATGTAATATATGTTGATTTTGGTTTTCAAATCTTGTGGGATAGGGCTATCCTAGTTTGCCCATGGAACGGGGTGCGGTTCCCGACACTTAGGACAAGGGATGTCCCAAGATGTGCCTATTGGGATGCTACCCCATCCCGGTGTCCCGAGATGTGAAATAGGCTTTCTTAATTTGGTCCAACAGGATTGTTTTATAGTTTGTTATGCATATTGGTAGTTTGGGCGTATCATATTATTTAATAAAAAACCATATTATATATATCCAAACCAAGTGCACAGTGAAATCTATACACAAGTAATCCTGAATTATATATGCTAGATACAGCTGTTGCTTCTAATGATGTTCTACCATGCTTCTGTTGAAATGCAAAGGGAGTATATTTCGCTCCTACATTTGTACAAAAGAAGCTGCATCTCACTCTCATATGGCACCGCATTCAGATGCGGTATAACACAATACTACAAAACACCTTAGATGATTCATTTTTCTTGTTTTCAACTATAATTTACACTGCCTATATGTTTCCTGCATGTATATTATCTTCAGAGTTCTGCAGTTGCAATACGGAGCACCTAATGTTTTGAAGCTTATCCATGTTCTAGTTGAATAGTTTGAAACGCATTAGAAGGCTCTGCATTAGAACTTAGAATAATGTGAGAACCGGTTAATCTATTTTTTGAAGTTGAATTCAAGGACCAAGTAATGTCATATATTGAAGATACTGATAACATTTTTTGGCATCTTATATGCTACTTGTGTTTTAGGCTCTTAATCTGTTCTTATTCTATTCCTTGCAGATTGATAAGAGGAAAAGTATCTGCAGATGTCAGACTCTTTCTTTCCTCCACTATAGCATTGTGACATGTTTCAAAGAGATCTTATTAGTGCTGTTCTTTGTGTTATTCAGTGCATTTTTGCTTTCTTTTTTTTTTTTCTTTCATGCCACTTACACACACACTATCTTGTTCTTTGTTTAATTAGGTGGTGTTGTTGAGAATATTGATTGTTGCTAGAGTTGGATGCCTGAAAGCACATATGCACATTGTTGCACCTTCTTGAAATTAAACTTACAGGCTGCATTATCTCGGATAAAGTGGCTGAGTAGATATAAATGACAATTGTCTTCGAGAACTAATCTTGATTTACTCTGGGAAGTTAAATATTGATGCTAATTCTTGACTGGCATTTGATGGAAGGTTTGGAGGAGCAAGGATTTATCTGTTTCTAATGTTTTGAAGGCCATAATGATATAAATTAAAGCGAAAACAATGTTAAATGTTAAAGTAACTATTCTCGAATGCCAATTGTTTGTTCTTTTTCTAACCATTCTCGAAATATAATATAATAATATAATAAATTATAATAATAGAGTATTTCTGTTGCACATTAAATAATGAGTTTTAATGGTAGTTGAGCACATTAATACCAATGTCCATATGGTTGTTGGAGAACTCTAAATAAGATGAACCTCCATTTTAGATATATGTGCAACCATTATTTTTCTAATATCAATCATTTCTAAATCACATCAACCAAGCATATTCATGATGTTTATATGCTATTGGACTAGAAAGGTTCAACACTAACATGCTCCATCATTAACATGGTATCCTCTTTACATTGCAACTCTCCAAGTTGTTTTGCTAGTAAATTCCATCCATCTCCATGTATGCATGTAAGCTAAGCTTTTCATGTGCTATGTGGAAGCCTGTGTATGTATGTATAGATGGATAAATATAGCTGCACTCAATTTGGTTGGATCGATTGTCTTTAGAATTGTCTGATCTGGACCAGTTTAGATGCATCAAACTTTCTACTCTACCATTAATAACAGCTGTTTGGAAAAAAGAAAAAGAAAATCAATAGGATGGGACATGGAGATGGAACAGATACTAAGTACCATTTCAAGTCATTTGCATTAATCTATAATAGTCAAAAAGAGAGTGTAATTTTCAAAATTTTTATCTATTCATTTTTACTCCAAAAACCAAGTATCCTTGAATTGATCTTGAAAAACCCTTAAAAGATGAGTTTTCGGATATTTGTTTGCAGTGCTCTGAAAGAACTCTCTTCACTTTTTTTTTTTGGTACAACGCTACGTCACACTAAACAAAAATAAGTACAACCAAGAAAACAAAATAAAAAAGCTGACCAAGCAGTTGAGGAACATCCGCCGAGTTCCTTCAGATAAAATTTCACTGTGCTGCGTATGATGCTACCTAGTCAGCAGCTGAGTTGGCCTTTCGATAACATGGCTTCGAAGGATCTACAGTCTTTTGCTATTCGCCGAATATCATAGAGTAGGGAGTGTACACTTAGCTTGGAAGGTCGCCCACAAATTCCTCCTACTGCTGCAGTTGAGTTACCCTTCAAGTGTAAGTACTCCGCCCCTGAAGTGCTCCTTGTGAAGGAAATCTCCTTCCATGCTGTCTACAGCTTAGCTCTAGCGATAGAGGTATTGAAGATCCGTCGACTACTGGCCACCACAAATCTGGAACGATGATCTCTAATGATGAAATCTACACCATCTCTCTCGTCTAGCTTAGCAACACTGCCATCGAAGTTCATCTTGAGGAAGTAGGGGGTGGGGACTTCTAGGAAACATAAACTAATATGGTCGTTGAATTTGTTGGATGGGAGACCTTGATGTCCCTAGCCATCACAAGAGAACTAGATATAGCACTACTGGTAAACTTCGACGCATGGAGAATGGCTCGGGCTGCCACCACTCTCGGATGTAGCCACCTATCCTCGAAGACCCAGGTGTTTCTATCCAGCCAAGTATGGTAGGCCAGAAAGGCACATCGAGTTCCCCACTCCACCAAGTCAGGCCTCCTCAGAGATGCTTGTAGCCGTAGGAGAAACACCTCCATCGAGGATCTGCCTTGCTTGCCGTCAAATACGATCCATGTGCTTCGCCAGACCTGGGCCGCTCACAGGCAGCAAAAGAGGGCATGACAAATGGTCTTCTTCGTAGCAGGGTAGGCCTCGCATGCAGGAGATCCCCATGCTCGCCAACACACCACTAGTCGGAAAACATCTCTAGGCCACTTTCTAGATGAACAAGGCAACCCGTGGGTGTATGTGCAGTCGCCAGATTTAGGCACCCTCAATCTGCCGCGTCGGGGCCCTCGCCACCAGTCCTCGGAGGTCGCGGCTCCAAACTCCTGTCAGCTCCCCCTAGTGATGATCGGCACCGCTAGAACTCGCTTAGCTAGTGTCTCCCCAAAGGCTTCCTGCACAAGATCCGCATCCCACCTCTGCTATCCTGAGATGAGGCAGTCACTTACTTTACGACTTGCCAGCCGTATCAGGTCGATGAAGGCCGGTCACCCATTGAGTGGGATCGCTGTCAACCACCTATCCTTAAGGATATCTACTGCCGCCCATCTCCAACCTCCCATCTGATCGCCTTCATAATCTCCGGGCCTCGAGTGCAGATCTCTCTCCAAATGAAAGAGCTACGGTGACTGGCGCAGAAAACTGAAACTCCTATCGGCTCCCTGTACTTGGCCCTCATCAAGAAACCTCATAAACTGTTCGGCTTTAGAATAAATCTGGCTGCATGACTGGTAGTAAGAACCTCACGCTGCTCAAGCAAGGAGTAGATACCAAGGCCCCCAACACTTGGCGGTTGACAAATCACATCCCCTCGCCCCCTCCCCCTTCTCCGGTGACTCTAGAGGAAGCTCTGAATAAGACGCTCCATCTTCCTCAACGGAGCAACGAGTTCTATGGTATTGGATAGGAGATATATTGGGATTGAGCTGAGCACGGACCGTACCAGAATCACCCTGCTCATCATAATTGACATGGAGATGGAACAAACACTAAGTGCCATTTCAAGTCATTTCCATTAATCTATAATAACCAAAAACAAAGTGTAATTTTCAAATTTTTTATCTGTTAATTTTTACTCTAAAAACCAAGTATCCTTGAATTGATCTTGAAAAACCCTTAAAAGATGAGTTTTCGAAGATTTGTTTGCATTGCCCTGAAAGCGATTTTCTGTCACTTTTCGAAAGGAAAAGCGACTCCTGAGAAGTTCGGATGTGGGGCTCCGCCGTCTGGAAGTGAATCCCGGGGTGCAAACGACACCTAGCCCACTCCCACCCAAAGTAACCACTTTCCCGACTTTAGACTCGGAGTGGGTTTGAATGGGCCAAAAGTGGGGCCGGGCCTTCGTTCACTTCACCCTGACTTCCTCGCCTCTTTCCTCTTTTGTCCTCAAGTGAATAGCGTGATGCACGTCCACGTGGTCCGCATAATACACATAATATAGATATATTTTTTTTCAGCCTCTCTTGATTCTTATATTTTTTCCATCATAAAATTATATTGGTGTATCGTGTGCACCAATATAATCATGCACTTTACTAACTATATTGTCTCATTTTTATAGACTAATCATCAAAACGAACCCATAATAAATCAAACCTTCAGAAATGAGACGATCTAATTGGTATCCTACATAGCTATATAGTGCATGCAATATAAGATATAATTTCTCCCCTCGAACTCCTATGGCATCTCCGTGATAGATCTATCTTAATCTCGTGATGCACTGATGCCTCGCTTGTTCCCATGGGCAATTTTTCTGGATTTATGATCATATCGTTCAGATAACTTACGTCCAAAAACCTCAAGCTGACCTATAACACCATGAAGGATGGGCGCATAATTATATCCCTTGGGGAAAGCCTGGCCGAAGCCACCTTGTAGATATTGGCAAAGCCATTGGATTTTTTTTTAAAAATTAAGCAAGTTCAGGATAGGCCTCTAAGTCTCCAACATCTGTACCTCTAACTTAGACTAGTTTGAGATGAATCTGTGTCTCTAAACTGGACAAATCAAGACATACTTCCAAGTCCATAAAGATAGACTCACAAGTCTTTAGACCAAGCACTTCTACAAGAATTTCAAATCTTTGGACTAAAATTGGCTTGTGCTG
Organism: Phoenix roebelenii; assembly: GCA_025769935.1. Taxonomy (NCBI): domain Eukaryota; kingdom Viridiplantae; phylum Streptophyta; class Magnoliopsida; order Arecales; family Arecaceae; genus Phoenix; species Phoenix roebelenii. The sequence goes on from JAOXJJ010000001.1 coordinate 4,386,317, forward strand.
ATAATGTACATTGTGGTTATGCCTCTATCTAAGCCATGTAAACTTGATTGAATTGAAATAAAGGTGTGTTTTTAACTTAATTTTATTTAGCGTTTTCCTCGATGTCTCTTAGTCGGAAGGACCTTAAAATAAAGGGATAATTAACAATGGGCTCTTGAACATGCTAGAAGCCATGGTCCATGTTGCTGGAAATTGGACTCGGGGGTGACCAGTCAGCCGAGAAGGAGGGGCTCCGGCGAACACCGGCGGGCGTCGGTCCGTCAGGAGGCGGCGTCCTTCGGGAATCCTGCAAAAAAGCCGGTGGCCGGGGTTTCCGGCCCCGGCCCTCCAATGTCTAAGTCAGAGGGGGGCAAGTGTATATGAGGAGAAATAATGTGTATCCAGAGTTTTTTGCCTTCCAGCCCCCTCTAAAATGGAGGAGTTCTCCTTTTATAGAGAGGCGCTGGGTTACCTGTGATGCGATGGGGCGAGGTTGCCGTACGATTGAGCACGTAGCATGAATTGGTGCACGATCAGGTGAATTAATGCTTTGCCGTAGGAGATGAGGTCGGAATCAGGAAGTTGTCACGGCCGACTAGACGCAGCTGAGCTGCCTTGCCGTGGAGGACTGGGGATCTGTAGATAGCAGGTGACACGCGCATTAATTGTTGAGTAAGCCGGAGGTCTGCAGGAGCCATGCGTGATGATGGTTGAGTAAGTCGGAGACATGCATTAATTGTGGAGTAAGCCGGAGATCTGCAGAGGCCACGCGTATTAAATGCTGGGGGTGGTGGCAGGGTATGGTCTATGATCAGGCTGCGGAAGGATGTGACCGCGGTCGGTGAACGACGAGGTCGGACTTCCGAGGTGGCGAGCTCCAAGGTCGGGCACCTGGTCGGGCGCCAGGTCGGGAGCTCGGAGGTCAGGCGCATCCGAGGTCGAGAGTTCCGAAGTTGGGTGCCCCTGATCACATGTTCCGTGATATGCTCACGCGCTTTGGGGCGATCTGTATTACCCCAACACTACCCCCGACTTTCGAGTTCGAGCCGCTTGCGAGCTCGGACGTGGGAAGTAGTTGTCTTTATTACTGTGGTAGGGGCTAGGGGGACTTTAAATTATTCCGGCGCTCCGTGCGTTTCGGGGCGCTTTTAATGAGAGGAGATGAGACGATGCCTTTTCGTCATCCGAGACCGCTTCGTGATGCGGGCTCATGATGGGATCCCGAGATTCGACGGGACACTGCCTCGATTGCGTGTTTGAGACGCCAACCTAAAATAAATATACCGCTTCGGTTTTCTGGGCCGACACATTGAGCGATCCGAACGGAAGGCGGGATCCTTCCCTGTCGATCCGGACCGTCGGAAAGGTCTATATAAACCCCTCGACCTGGCCCTAAAAAAGGTCTCGCTTGGCTGCTTTCCTTTCTTCACTCTAACCTCCTGTCCGTCTTTCTCAGTCGTAATCGAGCCTTCCGGCGGTGCCTCAAGGCGATTTTCGGCGATCCCCCACCGTAGGTCATCTCCCTTGTTTAGCTAGGGGTGTCCTCTCTTCCTTTATCTTTTTTTTCATTTGTCCTTTGCTTCTTCTCTTTTTCTGAAAATGGGTTCTGGTCCGAATGAAGTCGGATCTAGCCTATCGGAGGAGGAACTGGAGCTGGTTCACTCTCGGTTCTTTTTTCGGTCCGGGTTTCATCTTGAATCCGCGGGGCCGGAGGACCGGGTGACGCAGCTGCCCAGGTTGGATCGAGGTGTACATCGAGACACTCTGGGCCGGTCTGCAGTTCCCCCTTCACGAGTTTGTGAACGAGCTACTGGTGGAGTATCAACTCGTCCCAGCACAGCTCGCTCCGAACTCGTGGAGGACCATAGTCGGATTTTTGTCCCTTTGCCTTGCGCATGGGATCCCGGTTTTGGTGAGCATCTTCCGCCGGTGTTTTTTATTGAAAACGAACCCGGCAGACGGGGAGTGGTTGTACTTCGCCTTCCGAGGCGGTATGTCTCTCTTTCGAGGTGCCTCTTTCTCTATCCATGAGTGGAAGGGGAGATTTTTCTTTCTGACGTCCGAGGTATCGTGGGGGTTTGATCCGAGGTGGGGGCATCCCCAACTGAAGGCCCTATACAGGCTCTCCGAGCTCACGGCGGATGAGCAGAGGGTTTTCGACTCCCTGCGGGGTCTCAGGAGGGATATCAACTTGGCCGACCTCCTGAGCGAGGAGGCCTTGGTGAACGTCGGCCTGAGCTCGGCGCGCCCCGAGGGTAAGAGTGGTCATATTGTTTTGTTTCCTGTTTTATTTGTTTCTTTCTCCTCTTACTTAGAGTTTTTCTCCTTTCTTTATTTCAGATATTCCACACATGTCAACCAGCAATGCGTCCCTTTTTTTCCAGCTGAAGAGAAGGTCAGCCGAGGTCGGCGGGGCTCTTCCTGAGCCCCGGAAGAAAACGAGGTCGACTTCTACTTCCGTCCCTGCCGGGGCGAGAGGATCCGGGGTCGGAACGTCGTCGGCCGCCCGGGAGAAGGCCCCATCGGCCGAGCGCGCGAGCTCGGCTTCCGGAGGGGCATTCGAGTCGGCGCCTCCGGCCTGCCCCGCTCCCATTGCTCAACGGGCAGGCTGGACTGTCGTCCGTTTACGGCGATCGGGGCCCGAGCCGAGCAGGGGTCACTAAGTTCCAAGTGCACCTTGGGCCGCTGCTTCGAGCTCTGCTGGTCCCAGCTCATCCGGGGCTGGGGGACGTCCCGAAAAAGGGCCTGCCGACCTGGAATTCCCGACTCGTGAGGGCAGCTCGGCCCTCGAGGATGCTGATGTCGCGCGTGTGATCTTCCGTCGCGCGATGCTCTCAGCCGATCGGGCCAAGTTCAAGGCCCTCAGCCTCGAGAAGATCGTCGACCAAACTTACCGTAATGCCGTTCGGGTAAGTTATTTTTTCACTTTGCTTTCAGCCATCAGCATTTCCTTTACCCTTACTTATCGTCGCTTTCCTTCCAGCATTTTCACAAAATTGATACTCTGGTGTTCATCGCCTCGGGATGCCAGAACGAATCTCGACGATTCCAGAAACAACTGAAGTCGGTCGAGAAGAGGCTCGCGGAGTCCGAGGCCGAGCTGGCCGAGGCCCTCATGCGGAGGGAGGCCACCGAGGCCGGGCGGCTCGCAATCGTCAGCGAACTCGAGGAGGAGAGAGCCGCCCACTCCCTGACAAGATCCGAGTTGCGCGCTGCAGAGGCGCGACTCGCGGAGGCCCGCTCCGAAGCCGCGGGGTATAAGTATGAAGGCGGAGTCCTCCGCCTAAAGGTCGAGCAGCTCAAGGCCTGAGAAAAGAGGGCGCTCGAGCAAGCCCAAAATGCCGTGGAGGTCTTCAAGGAGTCGGAGGAGTTACGCGACATATTCAAGGAGGAGACCGTGGATGGGTTCCTCCGGGGCTTCGAGAATTTCAGGTGGCAGGTAGCGCGGTTCTGCCCCCAGCTCGATCTTTCGGGGATTCGGCCGAGATCGGGGCTCGACGATGATGGCGAGCCCGATGTGCCCTCGCCACTTGAAGAGGGGGAGGAGGCCGAAGTCGAGGCCGCCAAGGCAGAGGTCAGGGCCACTGAGGCGGAGGCCGGGGGAGAAGCCGTCGAGACCGAGCAAGTCATTCGGGCGATTCCTGCTGAGGGGACCTCTGAAATCGCCGACGGAGCTGCGCCCGCTCCTGGCGAGGAAGGTCCTGAGCCAGTCCATGCCGAGGTCCCACAGGTGATCATCGTGGATGATCCTGGCGCTGACGAGGCCGGAGCCTCCTAGGAGTTGTTTTTCTTTTTATTGCTTTTGTTGTAAGCGAGGTTGGTTCCTGAATTTGTTGTACAGGCGACCTCAATCTTGTACTTTGGCCCTTGGGCTTTCATTAATGAAATAGTTCTTTTGCAAACTTGTATTTGCTTTTCCTTCTTTCTTTTGCGCAATAAATAAACTTTCACTTTAATCATTCAAGTTGAACTCTTCCTAGCGAATTTTTCTAAACGTCCAAGCTCAGCTAAGTTCTCAGATGCAGGCTTAGGTGTAGAGCGCATTCGCTAGGGTATCGAGCTTAGCTTTGATAAGGACGATGTTTTTGGCGCTGGGCTCGAACCATAGGAAAATTCACTAAGTCCTTGAGCTCGGCTAAATTTGTAGACTTAAGTTTCGTGGACTGAAGTTTCAACCACGCTTGCCAAGTCAAATTTCCATCGGCGAATTTCTCTAAGTCTTCGGACTCGGCTAAGTGCGTAGACTTTGGTTCCATAGGCCTAGACCTAAATTGCGTTCGCTAAGCGAAGCTCCAAACTCTGACTTTAGAGAAGTCCTTTGAGTTTTCGAGCTTGGATTTGAATCTTGCCAAGTCCTCGGGCTCGGCTTGTGCATTGAGCCCGGACCTCGAATCCTGAAGAGGTTTCGTCGGACCTTTAAATTTGTCTCCTGGATAATTTTAGCCAAGTTTTTGAGTTTAGCTTTCCAGACGTTAGCTCATAGAAGGTCTTGGGGTCGGTCTTCGGGGAGATCATGGAACAAAATTGCGTTGTCGGTGAGACCTTCACAGTGGTTGGTCTTGGGCTTGGTCGAGGTACCAACAAGCAGAGTCGTAATTTTCTGGTGAGTGCCTCGACACTTCCGAGCTCGACCAAGGTATCGAGGGTCGAGGTCGTTGCTGTCGACTAGCAATGGAAAAGGCGTACTTGGGGTAGAGAAGACCCGTGCTCACGATTAACTTGGAGAAACATCCCGACCTTGGTCGGGGGAAGCCCTGAGCTTTATCAGAGATTTGCCGGCAATATGAGTAAATAAATGTAATGGAGCAAGTGCCGGGTAGAATGTACCTTCTGCATCGTCGGAGTCAGGCACCCTATGCCGAGGTGGGCAGCTTCGCTCTTTGGCTAGCTTTTGAGGGTGCTCTTTTGCCTGGTATCCGCTTTAGGGACGCCGACATATTGGGAGACGTAACTGTCATTAGAGATCTGTGTAGACGTTGCTCTACTGTCGTTCTCGAACGTTTAGGAGGACTGCGAAGGTACAACCCCATCTTTTCGAGGTCGAGGGAGCTTGGGCTCATTGTCGACTTATCAGGGCATCTCGACCTTAGTCGAGGAGGCGCTACGGGGGGCCGCGAAGGTACTATCCTGTTGTCGATGTCGAGCGCCACGGAGGGCTGCGAAGGTACTATCCCGTCTTTCCGAGGTCGATGGAGCTTGGGCTTACTGTCAACTTATTGAAGCATCTCGACCTTAATCGAGGAATCGTGCGCAAGGTCGAGGGGTCTAGGAACGCACTGTCGATCTGCGACGCTTCCCGAGGTCGAGGGATCTGGGCACGCACTATCGACACTCGGGGCATCCGGATATTAGTCGGGAAGGCGCTAGGGGGGCGCGAAGGTACTATCCCATTGTTGATGTCGAGCCCCACGGAGGGCCGCGAAGGTACTATCCCATCTTTCCAAGGTCGAGGGAGCTTGGGCTCACTGTCAACTTATCGAGGCATCTCGACCTTAGTCGAGGAATCATGCGCAAGGTCGAGGGGTCTGGAAATGCACTGTCGATCTGCAACGCTTCCTGAGGTCGAGGGGTTTGGGCACGCACTATCCACACTCGGGGCATCCCGAACTTTGTCGGGGTCTTTGAGGGAGATCGAGACCGAGCTCGATGTCGTCGTGGTGGGGCATTTCAGGCTTGGCTGGGGCATCCGAGCTTGGTCGGGCATCCGAGCTAAGTCGGGTAGTTTGAAGATCACAAATATTCTAATATCAGGAGAAACATAACATGATTAAGAGGGAACTGTAGATGAGTTATCATAAGAAGAAGTCGGGACTCGTGTTCCTGATCACCAAGGACCCCTTAGGGCTTCACTGGTAATACATCCGAAGATTTTTGGAATTCCAGCTTCGTGGGATAAGTGTCCCTTCGAGGGATTCCAGCTTGTATGCTTCGGGTCGCTGGACGAGCGCAATCCGGTAAGGTCCTTCCCAATTTGGGGCTAGCTTCCCCTGCTCGGTTGGCTGAGAAGCTTCAGCTCTTCTAAGGACGAGATCCCCTACTTTGAAAAGCTTAGCCTTGACTTTGGAGTTGTAGTATCGGGCCGTCTTTTGCTGGTATCTCGCCATACGGACTCGGGCAACTTTTCTTGCCTCTTCAACAAGGTCTAAGTTGTTCCTGAGCTGAGAAGAGTTGGAGTCAGCGTCGTAGTGCTCCACCCTCGGGGAGGGAAGTCCGATTTTCAGGGAGATGACAACCTCCATCCCGTAGGCTAGATTGAAGGGGGTCTCGCCTGTGGGTAGACGAAACGTAGTCCGGTAGGCCCAAAGAATGTTGTATAAGTTCTCGACCCACTGTTCCTTGGACCGATTGAGCTTGGCTTTGAGCCCCTGCAAAATAGTACGGTTTGTTACCTCGGTTTCTCCGTTTGTCTGTGGATGGGCGACCGAGGTGAAGCGGTGGTCGATGCTGAGCTCGAAGCAGAATTCTCTGAATCGGACATTATCGAATTGACGGCCGTTGTCAGATATAAGGATGCGGGAAAGTCCAAATCTACAAATTATTGATTTCTAGACAAAATTCCGCATCTTTTGCTCGGTAATCCGGGCCACTGGCTCGGCCTTGACCCATTTGGTGAAATAGTTGATGGAGACAACCAGAAACTTCCTCTGCCCGGTTGCAAGGGGGAATGACCCTAGAATATCAATTTTCCATTGGGCAAATGAACAGGGAGCACTGATCGAAGTCAGCGGGATCGAGGGTCGGTGCTGGATGCTGGCGTTCCGCTGGCACCGATCGCATTTCCGGACGAAGTCCGTTGCGTCCTTCTGGAATGTGGGCCAGTAGTATCCCTGGCGAAGGATCTTGTGGGCTAGTGCTCGATCTCCCAAATAATTTCCGTAAATTCCTTCATGGACCTCTTGCATGGCATAGTCCGCCTCTAACGGGCGGAGACATCTGAGGAGGGGTGAGGTAAAGGATCTGCGTAGAGTTTGCCTTCGTACAATACATATCGGGAGGTGAGGTGCCTGATTCGGCAAGATTCTAGCTCATCGTTGGGCAGGATTTCATTTTTCAAATAACTGATGAGCTCGTCCATCCAGCTTGGCTCCGTCTCAAGGCAGAGGGCTGGCTCGGGTTCCTCCGTGCCGGGCATTTGGAGATACTCGAACATTGTTGCTTTGGGGAGCTCGCTCATGCGGGAGGTCTCCAGTTTTGACAGTTGGTCGGCCATCATATTCTCTGACCTTGGAATATGTTGGATGTTGAAGGAGCTCAAAGTGGAAGTGAGATCTCGCACTTTCCGGAAATATTTCTGCATTGTGGGCTCTTTGGCTTCAAAGTCTCCCAGGATCTGGCTCACAATCAGTTGGAAGTCGCTAAAGACCCTTAGGTCCTTCACCTCCAGCTCCTTTGCCAATTTGAGCTCGGCGATGAGTGCCTCGTATTCCGCCACATTATTAGAGGTGGGAAACTCGAGGCGCAAAACCTGCTCCGCAACTACTCCGTCTGGGCTGGTGAGAATGAGGCCTGCTCCACTACCCCCCGAGTTCGAGGAGCCGTCAACATGTAGAGTCCATGACCGCCCTGGGATCTCCTCCGCTGGCGCGGATGCGGGCTCGGGCTCGTCCGGCACAGTGCACTCGATAATGAAGTCGACGAGTGCCTGGGCCTTAATTGCTGGCCTCGGTCGGTACTCGAGGTCAAACTCTCCAAGCTCGACTGCCCACTTCGTGATTCTTCCAGCCCGGTCCGACCGCTGCAGAATTTGCTTCATGGGCTGGTCGGTCAGTATGGCGACCGTGTGGGCTTGAAAATAGGGCCGGAGTCTCCAAGCTGAGATGACCAAGGCGAAAATGGTTTTCTCCAGTTTTGAGTATCGGATCTCAGCATCCCTCAGGACCCGGCTGGTGTAGTACACTGGTTTTTGGTGCCCCCATCGGTGATGAAAGCTGTCTTTTCCTCATCCTCGGGCGCCATCTGGATTTGGTTATACCCCGAGAAGGCATCCATAAATGTCAGCAACTGATGCCCCGAGGTGGAGTCTACGAGCTGGTCGATGTTGGGAAGCGAAAAGCTATCCTTTGGGCAGGCTTTATTCAGGTCAGTGTAGTCCACGCACATACACCATTTTCCATTGGCTTTCTTGACGAGGACTACATTGGCGAGCCAGTCTGGGTAGGATATCTCTCGGATGAAGCCAATCTTGAGAAGCTTGTTTACTTCCTCGACCGCTGCTCGCTGTCGCTCTGGGGCAGAGCCTCGCTTCTTCTGCCGTAGGGGCTTGCAGGTTGGTTTCACTTGAAGTCGGTGAACCACGACCTTCGGATCTATCTCCGGCATGTCGGCGGGTGACCAAGTGAAGACGTCCATGTTGGCTCGCAGGAACTCGATCAGGCATCCTCTTTCACGGACGTCCAGGCCGGAGCCGACCTGCACGGTTAGCTCAGGGCAATCTTCTTGTAAAGAAATCTGGGTAAGAAGCTCACCAAGCTCTACCCGCTCCTTCCGTGGGCCATCCCGTGCTTCCAAAGTTTCTATGGAGAGCACCTGGTCTGTCGTCGGAGTTGACGCCTCGGTCGGTCGCCTCGCTTTGTGGGTTGCCATGTAGCATTGCTTTGCTACCGTTTGATCCTCACGAACTTCGCCCACTCCTTGGTTGGTGGGGAATCGCATGAGCAGGTGGTAAGTCGAGACTACGGCTCGGAGGGCGTTAAGCCCTGGTCGTCCAAGAATGGCGTTGTAAGCCGAGGGCAGACGGACCACGAGGGAATCCATCCTTACGATGCTTTCTCGAGGGGGGAGGCCGACCGTGACTAGGAAGCCGATCTTGCCCTCGACCGAGACTGAGTCCCCAGTAAATTCAACCAGGGGAGCATTCATTCTCCGAAGTTGGCCTTCTGTCATTCCCATTTTTCGGTAGGCATCATAATACAAAATATTCGCCGAACTTTCATTATCTACCAAAACACGCTTTACATCAAATTTATTTACAATCATGGAGATGACCACAACGTCATCATGAGGAGTCTCAACTCCTTCCAAGTCCTTATTCGAGAATTGGATGGCTTCGGAGGTGCGCAGGTGCTTTGGAGGGGTCCTTTCCTCGGCTAGTTCTTCAACTGAACTTTCTCCTCCGATGGTGTTGATGATGCCGGCGATAGGCCTGTTGTCATTTGGATCTTCGGATAGTGTGGCATTTTCTACCGGCCTCCTTTCTTCGCGTCGGTTCCGCACAAACCGGTTGAGTACATCGCGGCGGATGAGCGCCTCGATCTCATCCCGAAGCTGGAAGCATTCCTCTGTGTCGTGGCCATGGTCCCAGTGGAAGCGGCAATACTTCCTAGGATTGCGCCGAGCTTCTATATCCCGCATCGGGGGTGGAGGTCGAAAGTAGTCTCGACCTTCTATCTCCATTAGGATCTCTGCCCGGGAAACATTGAGGGGAGTGTAGTTCTCGTACTTCCCCAAGGGCATTCGTGGCCGTGGTGGAGATCTCGATCGAGGCGGGGATCTTGGTCGAAGCTGTCCCCCTATTGAGGTGGACTCCTTAGCCGAGGTATGCTCTTATCTTGGTGGGGAGATCGGCTTCTCAGGCGGCCGCGCTCCTCGCAACGTTTCTTCTGCTTCTTTGAGACCTGCTCGGTCGCGCCCCGCCTGGAGGCGATGGCCTCTTCGGCCTTCGCATACTTCCGAGCTCGGGCCAACATCTTAGTGAAGTCGGCGGGGAATCTCTTCTCAATGGAGAAGAGGAACCTGTAAGATCGAGCCCCAGTCTTTAGTATCGACATAGCTATCGACTGTAAAACGGTCGAGGTAATCTTTGAGGGACTCTCCCTCCTTTTGTTTGATGTCGAGGAGGAAATCCGACGTTCGCCGCTGATGTCGGTTGGCAGCAAAGTTGGTGACGAACTGCCTGCCGAGTTGCTCGAAAGAGGATACCGTGTTTGGCTTCAGTCCAGAGAACCAGAGCCGAGCCATTTCCCGAAGAGTTGCTGGGAAGGCCTTACAGAGCATAGCTTCCGAGGACCCCTGCAATGCCATGAGGGCTCGGTAACTTTCTAAATGGTCGAGCGGGTCGGCAGCTCCATTGTAGGGCTCCACCTGGGACATTTTGAACCTCGGTGAGACCGGCTCATCCTCGATCTGGCGGAAAAAAGGGGACTTAGTGGTGAATTCAAAGTCACCCTCGCGCCTTGCCTTCCCGCTGTGAAACGCTTCAATCTAGCGCTCGAGCTTCTCGACCTTCCTGTCGAGTTCCCCAGCCTAGGGGTTTGCCACAGTAGTCTGCTCCGGCTCGTGTCGGTCCGGGGCTGACTTAGCTTCCGAGCGTTGCGGCCTTCTGTCTACGCTCCTCCCTGGCAGTTCTCTCCGAGGAGACGCTCGGGCTAAGCCTTGGTAACAGCACCGTTCTTCATTGTTGGCCCTCGAGGAGCCATGGAGATTCTGGCCCTGGGGCGCCGGTTCG
>JAOXJJ010000001.1:4396839-4429830 GCA_025769935.1 Phoenix roebelenii
CTGGCCTCCTTTCCTCGCGCCGATTCCGCACAAATCGGTTGAGTACTCCACGGCGGATGAGCGCCTCGATCTCATCCAGGAGCTGGAAGCAATCCTCCGTGTCATGGTCTGGTTTCGGTGGAAGCGGCAGTACTTCCTAGGATTGCACCAAGCTCCGGGATCCCGCATCGGGGGTGGGGGCCGAAAGTAATCCCGGCCCTGAATCTCCATCAGGATCTCTATCTGATGAGCATTGAGGGGAGTGTAATTCTCATACCTCCCCGAGAGTACTCGTGGCCGCACCGGAGATCTCGGTCTGGGCGGGGACCTCGATCGGGGCTGCTCCCGGGACCGAGGTGGACTCCTTAGCCGAGGAAGGTTCCTATTCCGACAAGGAGATTAGCTTTTGGGACGACCGCGCTCCTCGCGGCGTCTCTTTTGCTTCTTAGTGGTCGGCTCGGTCGCGCTCCGCCTGGAAGCAATGGCCTCCTTGGCCTTCGCGTACTTCCGAGCCCGGACGAGCATCTCTGTGAAGTCGGTAGGGAAGCTCTTCTCAATGGAGAAGAGGAACCTATAGGATCGAGCTCCAGTCTTTAGTGCCGATATGTCTACCGACTGGTCGAGCTCGTGAACCTCCCAGGTTGCGGCGGTGAAACGGTCGAGATAGTCTTTGAGGGATTCTCCCTCCCTTTGTTTGATGTCAAAGAGGGAGTCCGAAGTCCGCCGCTGACGTCGGCTGGCAGCAAAGTTGGTGGTGAACTGCCTGCCGAGCTGCTCGAAGGAAGACACTGTACTGGGCTTTAGCTCGGAAAACCAGAACCGAGCCGCTCCTCGAAGCATCGCTGGGAAGGTCATGCAGAGCATAGCCTCCGAGGATCCTTGCAACGCCATGAGGGCTCGGTAACTCTTCAGATGGTCGAGAGGGTCAGTCGTGCCATTGTAGGGCTCCACCTGGGATATTTTAAATTTTGATAGGACCGACTCGTCCTCGATCTGGCGGAAGAAGGAGGACTTAGTCGTAAATTCGAAGTCACCCTCGCATCTCGCCTTCCTGCTGTGGAGCGCCTCAATCTGGCGCTCGAGTTTCTTGACCTTCTTGTCAAGCTCTCTGCTCCGGGGGTCCGCCACAGTAGTTTGCTCTGGCGCGAGTTGTCCCGGAAACGACTCGGCTTCCGATGGCTGTGGGCCATTGTCCAGGCCCCTCGCTAAGGGTTCCCTCCGGGGGATGCTTGGGCCGAACCCTGGTAGCAGCATCGCTCCTCATTGTTGGCCTATGAGGAGCCGTGGAGGTTTTGGCCTTAGGGTGCTGGTCCGTTCGAAGGAGGCACTGGCAGGACCTAGGCCTGCAGGAGCGGCGTCGGTGGGGCTCCCTCACGTTGCAAACCTTGGACGGCCGCGGCCAAGACTTGGGCCTGCTGCACCAGGATGTCGAACTGTTCCGGATGAACTTGCAGGGCTGAACCAGCCAGAGGTGACGAATTCTGGACGGAGTGTCCCGAACTTGGTGGAAGACGCCGGGAGGCATTAGAGGCTCCCTTGCTTCTCAACTTCATGGTCGCGACTCGGGCCCTTCCTCTAGCGCCAACTGTTGCTGGAAATTGGACCCGGGGGCGACCAGTCAGCCAAGAAGGAGGGGCTCCGGTGAACACTGGTGGACGTCGGTCCGTCGGCGAGCGACGTCCTTCGGGAATCCTGCAAAAAAGCTGGTGGCCGGGGTTTCCGGCCTCGACCCTCCGATGCTTAAGTTAGAGGAGGGCAAGTGTATATGAGAAGAAATAATGTGTATCCAGAGTTTTTTGCCTTCCAGCCTCCTCTAAAATGGAGGAGTTCTCCTTTTATAGAGGGGCGCTGGGTTACCTGTGATGCGATGTGGCGAGGTTGCTGTACGACTGAGTACGTAGCATGAATTGGTGCACGATTAGGTGAATTAATGCTTTGCCGTGGGAGATGAGGTTGGAATCAGGAAGTTCTCACGACCGACTAGACGCAGCCGAGCTGACTTGCCATGGAGGACTGGGGATCCGTAGATAGCAGGTGACACGCGCATTAATTGTTGAGTAAGCCGGAGGTCTGCAGGAGCCATGCGTGATGATGGTTGAGTAAGTCGGAGACGTGCATTAATTGTGGAGTAAGCCGGAGATCCGCAGAGGCCACGCGCATTAAATGCTGGGGGCGGTGGCAGGGTATGGTCTATGATCGGGCTGCGGAAGAATGTGACCGCGGTAGGTGAATGGCGAGGTCGGACTTCCGAGGTGGTGAGCTCCGAGGTCTAGAGCTCCGAGGTCGGGCACCTGGTCGGGAGCTCGGAGGTCGGACGCATCCGAGGTCGAGAGTTCCGAAGTTGGGTGCCCCTGATCACATGTTTCGTGATATACTCATATGCTTTGGGGCGATCTGTATTACCCCAACATTTCATATAAACAGAAACCCCTCCCTAATATGACTAATTTAAATAGACTAATTTATAAAATAAATCGCAAATCCCTCGTCTCTCTAAACCTATCCCTAGAGTAGATTTGTTATCCCACAAACTTTAACACACCCAATATGACTTGGCTTATCCTCCTTTGAGACCTCAGGACAATGCCAAAATAAAGGGAAAAAAAAATCAAATAATGGTTTGCTTTTCTTAGTCACAATGAAATTATGGTATGTAGCAAGAGAATACTTACCCCTGCTAATGCTGAAACTTGAACTATACTATCTTTTTGGGTGCTAGCTCTTATGTCTGCATGGTGCAAAATATTATAGAAGTAGGCACTACTGGATTTGCAATTCAGTTCGAAACCATCTAGGAGGCAACTTGCTTCATCCTTGGCCTTGCAACTGTTATTAATTCAAGCTCTTACATAAAGTTAAAAAAAAATACTTTCTTTAATACCATTAGCCTTGGCTAGTATTTTGAATGTAATAGAAGTCCAACATGTGACCTTTCTCAACTCTATGATAATTTTAGTTTCTATATGACAACTATTGTTTAGGAGTTTTCTCTAATGTTGGAGTCTTTCTTTCTCAATAAATTTCTCTCTGTTCTTTTTTATGTTGTTTCTTAGCAATTATTGGTATCTTATAAATAGGGTGAAAACCTATAAGATCAAAGCATGTAAAATTGTACCAATAAATCATGATGGGTAGAAATCTCAACTTCAATTCGTTGTATTATTTTATTCTCTTCTTTTATTTAGCCAAATAATACTGATATTTGGGAAATTTATGATATAAGTATTTCTAATTTGGTAGTGTGATAGCAAAGAAAAGTAAAATAACCTATGGAAAAACTATTTTATTGAGAGTGCAACCAGGGGATCACCCATCTGATTATACTATCCTATCACTCGCCTCATATCCAGATCTATAATTTTGAAATAATTTAAAGTCTTGTTCGTTCAATCATGTAACCATTATATTGCATCAAATTCAAAATTTATATAAGATAATACTTTAAAATATCTATATAAAATTATTTATCCCACCAACCCATCAGTCAAATATATTCCAATATCATGGATGATATATAGGAACTGAGATACTGAAGTCTTAGCTATTATAATAAAACAAATATAAGAACCATTTGAAGGCTTTGCTTTTGGAAATTATTCGTCAAAAATTTTGAAATATAACAGAAGGATAACAAAATCCTAGCTGATACTATATGAATATCATATTCACTGATATCTTGAGTTATGTTGGTTTATTTCATTTAAGGGCTAAATTTTTCATTTTATTACAATGCCAGGTGTCCAATATGATACAAATTGATAACTTGGTGGACATCCTAGGTAAGATGAAAATCTTGTTTATTAGCAATTTAGTAAAAGTTATGATACTAAAACTTATAAGAGATGAGTAAAAGCATGAGACTTTTTTCTTTTTTTCCGAGTAAAGTGGAAGCATAGGCAGTAAAAAAAAAAAAAAAGCTGAAACAATTGGTATAGTCAAAATCAAATTGCTGAAGACCAAAACCACAACCACTTGAAAAAAAGTTAGATAAAACCATTTCAGTGGTACTTTATCTTTTATTTTTAAATAAAATTCGATATCTACTAAAGTTATTGAATTATAATCAACCATAAAGTTGCCATACTAGCCGAATTTGGTTAAAACTAAAGCTAGATAAAGTACAATAGTAAATATTTTATTTTAATTTTCGAAGGTCCAAGATAATTAACCTTCTAGCTTGACCATAATTTTGAAATATCTCTATAAGGTACGGTCTGTTACTTACAACTTTGTTTGTTTACAGCTGTTTTATTTTGGAGTGGTGCGTTCATTGATCTATAAAAAATATGAAACTACACATACGACGATAGATTTATAAGAAAACTATATAGATTAAGGCGTCGTTCACCTTGTAAGTACGGTAAGTCTTAATTCATTAGGTTGTCGGGCTTATATAGTTGGTAAAGATGCACATGAATTAACTCGAGCCAAATTTTACATTGTTCGAGCTAGATGGTTCACATATGTGCATCCCTAATGGAAAGCACTCCATGGTTAGATCAGAGTCGTTGGTAATTAAAATAAAGATTTGCTCGAAACTTATGCTCCCTTGAAAACTAAATTGAACGTATCGAAGTTAATTCTGACCTCGATTTGGTTAATCAAGCTTCAATCGAACTGCTTATGGCTTAATATCAACCACAATTAGAATGCTGTAGGAAACTAAACTTGAGTATACTAAAATTTACTGACTTGGGTTAGAGGTTCAAGATTGGATTTTGATTTCACAACCAATATGAGACGCCGAACAACTTGCACCTAACCTATTTTGTTCACGTTCTCTAACAACCGGGATGTCAACATTCATTTGTCCTCTCTCATTTAGTTTAAGTCCACCAATTGGCCATTGGTATATTAAATAACGGCATGGTTTGTGCCACCCACGCGCCATTCTGCGCATGGCACAGTTTTCCATGCCATTCTTGTCCAAAGCCGAAGCCCGTCCGTACACTTGATAATTAGATGCTCGTCCCGAACAGAAAATACGGTGTAGCCCTAAAATCTTTTTTTTCTTTTTCTTTTTTTGCTAAAACAAAAGGAGGAAGGGAAGGAAGGAATAAGCCCACTCCTATCTAGCAGCCCCCGGGCAGAAATGACCGTGTGTTGGACACGCCGGCTGGTTTTACTCATACCCTTTCCATCTGTAGGCCCGGCTCGTTACCCCTTTGGGCTTTGGCATGGTTACCCTCCGTGTGAGTACGTCACATCTAGCATCATCGAGGCTACCAGTGGATCAATAAGCCCTCATAGACCATATGTTCGAGCAGAGAGCATCCGGTCTCCATAATTTAATTGACGCTCGTACATTTCGAACTTGAAACTATTTGGTTGGAAGCAAGGCCCAGTTTTACTGAGCTACCACCTCAGTAGTGCCCTAAAATCCTTTGCCAGCTTAGATTTAGATCAAATTCACACAAGTAATCAGTGAATTCCATTGGTTCCACCACCAATGATGCCGTCTCAAACATCCAGCGGATCCCGAAGAAGCATGCCACGTCCCACCGACCCTCTTACTTTTTTTTTTTATTTTTTTAATCTCTACATCTGAACCACCATCATCCAACGGTGACAACGAGCTTATACAACATAAGATCATGTATAAGCTTCACATAGTAGCGCAGATAGCTGCATGGTTCATGAATCAGGGCACTCCTTGGTCGCTGTCAATTGGAATATCAAAATCACGCGGAATATTATATTCCGAACCATGTCGACATGGTGTTCCGAATTGCAGCCCGCCTATCCGTTCTCTCTCTCACTTTCGAAGTTTCGAGCCAATTGTCCTACGGTCCTACCAAATAGACGGCCCTGTCGGCTCGAGATCTCTCCGCAGAAATTTATATGCGGGAACAGCATCTGCCGTCAGAATTTTTTATTTCGACGGAAGATATGTTACTCGCATATAACGTTTTATAAGAATAGTCGCAGAATAGAGTTGCCCGCCCACCGTTTTCTCGCCCCGCCTTCGACTCAAACCATACCAGCGACGACTCCTCCCGCTAAGGAAGAAGAAATTGCTTCCAGTAGGCTCTCGCTCTTCGTGTCCTAGGGTTAGGGTTTCGGGAAATGGAGAATTCGGACGCCTTGGAATGGGGAGGCCTGCTGGATTTCGCCATCTACGACGACAGCCCGCTCTTCCTCCCCTGGGGAGGCCCGGAGGACCGCCCCCAAGACGCGGCGGCGGCGGCGGCTCGGCCGCCGCTCCCTCCGCATCGTGCGGCCGGCAGCGTGGATCGCGTCCGGAAGCGGGATGTGGGGCTGGTCTGCTCGAATTACTTGGAGGGTCGGATCCCTTGCTCGTGCTGGGAGGCGGAGGAGACGGCGGAGGAGGAGGGGGAGGGGCAGGAGGTGGCGATGGAGGGAGTGGAGAGTAGTAAGGGAAAGAAGCGGGCGAGGATGGGGGGGGCTCCGATAGGGCCTCTTCGGTGTCAGGTGCCGGGGTGCGAGGCCGACATCGGCGAGCTCAAGGGGTACCACCAGCGCCACCGGGTGTGCCTCCGGTGTGCGTATGCTCCTTCAGTGTTTCTTGATGGGGAGACCAAGCGGTACTGCCAACAGTGTGGCAAGTAAGTTGGCCATGGAATCTCTATTTGTTTCTTTCCATGCCATCGTGTAGTTTCTACATAAAAGCTTATGGTTCTTTTATCGGCTCTCGACTATCAGAATCTGAAATTTAATTATCTTTAGACTCTAGGGAAAAAATGTTCTTTTGCGGCCGTGCAGACCGCTAGTTGGCACTGGTTGGGTGGAAAAAATTAATAAATGCATTAAAAAAAGGAATCTTTTGAATTGAAATGCTAGGTTTGAAAAAAAAAACAAAATTCCATCACGGTGATCCAATTTGTACGCTCTTGTTTTATTTGGTTGAAGAAATTTTGACTATGATGAGGGATGTTTCCAATATCAGTTATTCTTGTTATATTGCTGATTTTATTAAGTTACCACGCTGACTAGCACAGATAGGCACATTATTGCTGATAGATACATGAATGATATAAGGGCTATCATTGGGAACTTTTTCTTATAGTTATAATGGATTGCTTTATAGTGGTGAATAGGCATTTTAATCATTTAACATGCATAGCTGAGTAACCCAGATGAATCTTTGTATTAGGAATCATCATCTGGTATATGGGCCGGTACTCATAAACATCATAAAGGTATGCAAGCTATTCCATTAAGCCCCTGTTTGGCGCCGTTGCTGTTTTTGTGTTCTTGTTTCTATACAAATTAGTCAAATCCTACATGGAGATTGATGTGGCAGACTGCATTTGTAAGAAACTTCAGGAACTCTTCACTTCCATTTTTGCTCATTTTTGAAAGCAATAAATCTTCGCTTCTGCTAGAAAAAAGAGTTTTATCATGTAAGTTGTCTGATCCAATATATATTTCTCCTTCGGTTTTTGAAAACAGAAACAAAGCAACAAAAGAAATACCAAACGGAAAACCGGCACTATCCTTTTCTGTCTAACGGATGTTATGCAACTATAAGGAGCATGCCCCGTAGATTTGCACATTAGAAAAATGGAAGTTTGGAAAAATAAATCCAAATAAGTGGTACAACAAGGGCTGGCTGCTTAAGCTAATGGCCAACCTAGAACTAACCTATGACCATTTTCAGTTGGCTCATTTCAGCTTTTTTTCAATGCTAACACAACTTTTGTCAGTTAAACTTGGGCCAAGTTAGGTCAGTTTTGGTTGTATCTTTTATGGGATTTTGGTCATAAGCCAAGGCTATAATTTAGACTAGGTTTTGGGAATTTGTGAAGCCTTCTGTTGCATGCGAGTTTCAGAGACCTAGATCACTGGCTTTACTAACCCTCTTTTTATTTGTATGGTGGAGATTGCATGATCTTATATTATTGGAGGCTTTAGACTTGTTATTTGACATGGCAACTTAAGTTACAATGGCTTGTCATTTCTTAAAAAAGTTTTTGGCCTTTTTGGTAGTCCAACAGATAGAAAAAAAAAAGGATGATTGAGAGGAGAAAATGGGCGGACGGATTGCCCATCTCACTCGGGCATTTGTACTACCCTCTTCACCTACTCCTCTCCTTTTAAATCCTACGGGTCTGCTTAAAGTGTGGATTTGGGATTCAAAATTTGCTTTTTAGGGCTCAGTATTTAAAGTCTATGCTTAATAGAGACATTATGACTTTGAAGAATAGAAGTAATTGAGAATCAGAAAAAGAAATGCCTTAAAACAGTCTCCATCAACTACCTTGTTATGGAAATATTGATTTTGTATCAAGTTGCATTTGGTTCAAGCTATCTAGGTCTTTAACTCCGACTCAATCTAACTTGAATCATGTGACATGTTCTAGTCTAAGCCTGACTCGAGGTAGGTATATGTCAACCCAACTTGACCGAAACTATGAGTTATGTTGGGTCAGGTATGGATTAAACCAGCCCAAGTTGTATGCTATCCAAGTACACAGGAAAGGAAGATGCATGCGACAGAAGATAAATCGATAATTGTTGCTGTCCTAATATCTTAACCTGTCTAATTCCTTGTTATATAGGTTAATGAATGATCGTTTGTAAAGTTTGCATTGTTGGGGTTATCAGCTGGCTCTCAAGTTGTATAACTAATGCTAAATCTGCCTACTGACACCAAACATGCATATTTGTGGTGTAATTCTGGTAAGGCTACAAAATCTGGGAAAGATAAAAAAGGTACGTTATATAGCAAATGTAAAGGGACTTCAAAAGGAAATCTTTTAAGGGTATTAGATTTTTTGAGGTTATGATCGATAGAAGTTGGAGTAAGATGCATTTTTTTTGGAGAAACTGAGTGCATTTAGGGCCTACTGTTCACATGACAAGGCGTTGGTTGAGATAAGTAGGCGAGGACAAGAATTATGGGAATCAAGGATGCCCTTAGATTTCATATTCCCGTAATCCAAGATTTTGATTGATATGAAAAACCACTAGAAAGTTAACTCTAACTTTTTGCGAGATTTTGGGATTGTGGGATCCATGGCCTCCTCGATCCTCCCTAGTTTCCAACCTGCTTGTCTTCTCCCTCACTAGCAAGGTTCGCTGTTTTGGTACCGGACTCTGTATCGGTGCCACATTAGAATAGCATCGGTACGGTATGGTATAGAATTTTTTTGGCGTACCGAGTATCGATATGTCATCCGTACCGAACCGGTATGGTACGGTACGCTCCGTATTATCCGATTCAGACTAGTATGGCGTACCTTGCTCACTAGTTTATATTTCATGGGAGTTATTCATGGACGTGGTATGCAAAGAACAAAAAATGCCCCTAATGTCCAATCTAGCTATGTTCAAACCAAGGAGAAGGGAAAGGGGGAAGTTAGAATTCCAAACTCTATGGGAGCTAGGTAGCCCATTATTTTGGGAATGGATTTGTGACTAAAGGGAAAAAGGGAAGAGCATTTTTCGTAAAATATGGGCACCAGCCTATCATCATCATGGATGGGATTGTTGAAGTTTATGGCAAGATATATCCACAGATCTAACTGTGCATTGGGTTTGGGATATTATACAGAGATCAATAACAAGAAAAGGGTAAAGAAAAGAAAAAGGAGATCGAGAGATAGGGAGAAGATAATTTGAACAATCCTATTAAAGGAATGCAATGCTGGAAGGCCATAACTTATCACAGGGTGACATAAGGTGCTGTTTGAATATACATGGAATATTCCTTTGTAGTTAAGAGACAGAATAACTTGGCAGGGTGAAGCGAGGTTCCTTCCCTGATCAGGGAACCTTGTGGCTCCCAGATCCCTAAAGTTTAGGATATGTACCAGCTTTCTACTGGAATACATTATCAAAGTTATTCCATCGTGAGAGATCGGCAACCTCCCTCAACAAGTCAGACTATTTTTCTCTTATCTCCTTTAGATGGTGACAACTGCTGATGATAAGCTATCAGCAGATGAGAAATTCATTTATCCAAATAGTTTTTTAAAGGCTTTTTTATAATAAGTATAACATAGCATATGCAATATTAATTAAAATGATTGGTGGAGGTCAATACAAAGCTGAAGAGCCATCAGGTACAATATACCATAAGTCTATCTTTGGTTAGTGGAAATTTAAGTAATTGCATTGTGGCAATTGTCATGGAGAACTCTTACTCTTCAAGATATGGATGAAAAGCAGATCTTTTGGAATTAACTGTTGGAGAATATAACATATCATTTATGGAAATTTTAGTCATAATATGCCTCATAACATTAATTCAAGAATAATTAGGAAAATCTTCCTACTCTTGACCCCATCACAAGAAAGTTATGCTCTCAGACTTACATTTGGTACTAACTTGAAGATCTTTCATATAAGCAGATAAGAAAAGTAGGAGACAATAATAATGCTACACCTTACAAGGATCCATGAGATTTTAAAAGACGTATCATGCAATCAGATATCTTTAAATTAATATTTTATTTACTGATAAAAGGAAAAATGATCTGCTGGAAATATACATGGCTTTGATGTTGTAGTACTTTGTTAGAAACAAGTTTGCCCTTGACATGGCGATTTTATCAGTTTATTCTGAAATAATTCAGGCTATAATTAATTTTAGAGGAGGAAAACCTGCCCTCTGCAGCCATATATAATTAAAGCATGCCTGTGCTTTCGAGCTTCGTATATGTAGGTTCCTACAAAATGTATTTCAGGTTTTAGAAATGGGTTCTTAGTTCTGCTTAAATAGTACTGGGAGTCTGCTAGTGGTATTTCCTAGAATGTAATTCTGGGGAAAATCTTAATTCAGGGAATCCATGATTAATTGTTTCTTTTGGTTGTTTTCCAGGTTCCACATATTGACAGATTTTGATGAGGGTAAGCGAAGTTGTAGGAGAAAATTAGAGCGGCACAACAAACGAAGGCGGAGAAGACCTACCGATCTTATAAATATTGTGGAAAAGGATAGGGAACATCAAGGAGATATTTTGGCAGATAATAATTGTGTTGGTAAACCTAGGAAAGGTACAACTTGTATAACTCAAGTGTCTTCTGCAATTACTTCTGTTCATGTAGAGATAACAGAATTATGCTGTTGAAATCCAATTTCTAGGATGCAGCATCTTTGAAATCATAAGTTTTGGTGGAGGTACTGCTGTATCAGATTTGTGGTCCTTACTGATTGAATTGGGATGACATGTTTTGTTTCAGTTCATAAGCCTACTGCCTCTCTCGAGAAAAAAGGGTGTAGAAATAGTATATGTTTTAGACTTATTCAGTCATGCATGACTTAAAATGCTATCGGTCAATAAGATTACTGTGCGGGCATGCCGTGTTAACTGACGGCATTTTCCATTGTCTCGTTTTTTTTTCTTTTTTTAAAGAATTTCTAATTTCTCATATTTGTCTTACTTAAAGGTGTTTGGGATTATCTAGTCAGTTGTTGCATGCTTCACATTATCAACATGCTTTGTCTACTGAAATCCATCTAGGAAGACCCCCTTTCTTTTTACCCTTGCCCAATGCATCAAGGTGGATGGTGGTCTTTAAGTCCTGTTAAAATCTGATTTGCAGACCAAAGTTCACTACAGTGGTAGGGACTGAAAGATTACAATTGCTTTGATAATTCATGTTCATATTCTTTTCTCTGTGCCCTGGTTCTTGGTTGTGTAGCTCGATTAGTTCCTCTACTTTCCATCTTGGCTGATGTAATAAGATTCATTCCAAGATATCAGCAGTTATATTCATATAGGAGCCAAGCTATTTTTTGAATATTATTTTTTTGACTATCTCATTATGTTTAAGATGTATTTTGAATATTATTTTTGACTATCTCATTATGTTTTTTTAATAAATAAATAATACAATTACTGCCTAAAACAATAGTGCTTCTTGCTTTTTACTATATTAGCTATTCATTTGAGCCCTCAGTCATTATATTCTATTCGAGATATTGATATATCTTACACCTTATAAAATTTCTTCATCCTTAATATCTCATTCCATGTTGTTGTATCATCCACTGAGCTGGTTGAGACACTGTATTTTAAAACCCTTTTTGGCATCCAAACAAAGAGCTTGCATTGAACCCTCCAAGCATCCTCCAAGTATACTTAATACATAAAAAGTGCTATGTTATCAGGAAGCTTGTACATGTTAATTATCTCTCAGCCACTTTGAATCAACTTGAATTTTGGTAACAATTGATGGAGGCTAGAATCTAAAGTTAGGTTTTCACTTTTAGCATGTCATAAGGCTTTTTAAATCAAGGATATTGGTGCTGATATGCAGGTTTGTATTGTATTGTGTGTACCTTGCCAGCAAGATATGGGCGTAATATCGGGATATGTAGTGTTCTGTTATGCATGCGGATCCATTTCTGTTTGCCTATTGGCATGGACTGGGGTAGACTGGTATGGATTGATAGATGCCCTCTCTTTTGCCATGCCCTGGTGTGTAATGGCCATAACACCATGTGGTGCGATATGTTGATAATTGTACCTTTCCATATTGTGATTGGCATAGGAGTAGCATGTGGTACTTTTAGTCCACTTTTCTACATATTCTTATGTGTAATTAAGCACTCATTTACCTTTCACGCCACTAAAATAAAAATTGATACCATTGCGCACTTCTTGATAACTACCTCTTAGACAAGATGGTCTAAATTCATCTACTTTGCCAAGATGATAAATTTCAAACCCTTCTTCTCAGTACATGCTTTGAAAACCTTACATTGTTTACCTTTTAGCAATCAAAAATATCAGTTTCTTTTGTTGACATGTTTCAAAGCAGGTTATATTAAACTTCTAAAAGTAGTAAATTGCAACGATAACTTCCAGTTCAAATGGACACTTGGTGCGGACACCAGTACCGGACCGCCTGTTACGCAGGTCTACGGTTGTCGCAGGAGGAGGGTCCAGCCACTCTCGTTATGGCTGAACTGATTTGATGTTAGTTTATTTTATGTTGATTGGGTTTATGCACATATTGTTATGTTAGAAATTTTATGGGATTAGTTTATTTGTAGGGACCTTTTTGTATTTTGTAACCCTATATATGGGTCTATGTACTTGATGAATGTTAATGAATGTTGAATGAAAATTAGCCCTTTTTTTCTTTTTTTTGTTTCCTCCTTCCTCTCTTCTTCGTCTCCCTTTCTTCCTCTCCTCTCCTTCTTTTCTCTTCCTTGTTTCTCCTCTGTCCTGCGCCAACTTTGGTATCAGAGCTTCCGGTTTTGCCTCTATTGCCAAAACCTGTTTCTTTTCTGGGCTGTTGTGGGACAGCTATGGAAAAAAAAGAAGAAAAAAATCTTATGTTGCCTCCTCCCTCTCTCTCGGATCTCACACCAGAAAAGGGAACAATTCCTCTGTTGGCTGGCTCTTCCTCGTCGTCGCACTTGAGCCCACCGCTATCATCGATCGCCGCCAGCAACGCCCAAACCGCCACACAACGCCGCCGCGCCTCTGATTTTTGTCAGAGAACGTCGGGCTCCACAGAAGCTCCACCCTGGTGTATGGCGGAACAGCATCCGATTCCACGTTTTAGGTGGCCGCACGAGATCTACGCTGTACCCCGCGCGCCACGAACGCCAGAGCGTGTTGAAGGGCCACGCGCAACTCGCGTTGCCAAAAAGAGAGGGAGCATCGCCTCTCTTCTTTCATCTGTCCCTCAGTTTCACTGTCGCGGCCGCTGGGCACCACTCACAGGAAGAGAGCCGAGAAGAGAAGAGAACCAGTGTCGGAGCGGGTGACCGGTCGCCGGCCACCACCACTAGCCACCGAGATCCGCCTGCAACCGCTGGCGTGAACCTTGGCACGATCGGCCACCGAGAGCCACCTGCAACCGTGGGCGTAAATCTCGGCACGCACACTTGAAACCGTCTGAGAGTTTCAAGTTGACTAACGGGTAAGATCCAGACCTGTTAACCCTTGTTAAGTAACCCGGATC
The DNA here is from genome assembly GCA_025769935.1 of Phoenix roebelenii. Classification (NCBI taxonomy): domain Eukaryota; kingdom Viridiplantae; phylum Streptophyta; class Magnoliopsida; order Arecales; family Arecaceae; genus Phoenix; species Phoenix roebelenii. Next base: position 4,410,706 of record JAOXJJ010000001.1, read on the forward strand.
CGTCCCAAAAAAAAACTGCAGGGTCACGTGACCTGCGCGTGACTCTCGCACGTGACTTCCGCACGTGACAATCACAGGAGAAAGCACGCGACCTGCACGTGCTGTCCCCCCCCCAAAAAAAAGAAGCATACCTTTCTTTCCGACGAAGAGGAACCCTAGAGCTAGGGTTCCTCCGCTGCCACCACCGCACGCCGCTTCGCTGCTCTTGCCGCTGTGCCACTCACTCCCGCTGCCTCTTCGTTGCTTCCGTCGCCTCCCACCACCGCACCACGAACGCCCCCCCTTCTTCCTTCCTCCATCTTCCCGATCTCCCACAACCTTTCCCCACCCCTCTTTCCACCCCGCTGACGGGAGGATTGGAGGGTCCTGAACCCTCCTAAGCATCTTCTCCCACCTCACGGCCGGCCGACATCAGGCTGTCTAACCGCCACCGCCTTCGCCTGAGCTTCATGACCACCCCTACCCGCCGCTGAAGAGCCGCCACCTCTTTCGCTTCTTCTGCTTCCGCCCCACCTCCCTTGTTCGCCGCTTCCTCTACCTTGGCTACCGCCCTCCATCTTCCCCAAAATCTCAAACCCATTTCACCTCCCAGCCCCCCCCCATTTCCTCCCAACTGCTTTGGCTACCCAAAAAAAACAAATCCCCTCTTCCCCTCCCCCCTCCATAATTTCTGACGGGCCGCCCTTTCATTAGGCCTGAGCCCGACCACTTTCCCTCCTTCATCGGGCTCGAGCCCGAATGCCCCTTGCCTCCCTTTGGGCCTCGGCCCAGCGATTTTATCCTCATAGACCAAGCCCACAAGCCTGCCGCGTCATTGCAGAGCCCACTGCAGCCTGCCCTTCTTCCTCCTTTCTTCGGACCATGGCCCAGCAAGTCAGATTTGCGCCGATTAATGAGCCGATTTGCCGCATTTGGGTCGTCACCCTCCACCGGATCAGGTTTGTTCTTTTGTGGATATTTTGTTTACTTTCATTTTGGCATCAAATAGTTGTTTTGTGCTTGGTGGCATACCTTGAATATCCAAAACATACGTTTTCACACACCTCCACGAAACACACAACCCTTGTGACAACCCTCTTTATTCTTAATTGTAGAGTTAGCCTTCATTGGGGCCTACAAGGTTCTGTGACACCTGATAATTCACTGGACACCTACATTACTTGACTGCAGCTACTTGTTGGCTTGCGTCTCTTTCTAGTTCCCAGTTTGGGGTATTTCTCTGTTCGAGCATAGTTTTGTGTTATATTGAGCATACACTTTGCATTTTCATTGTCTTTGCATGCATTTGGTCTACTTCACATCATTATTGCCCTCCTTTGATAGGATAGCATATAATTGAGTTCAATCATCATATGCATCTTCGTAGTGGTCATGTCCTCTCACATTCCGATACCCAATTTACCATGGACGACCGCATTGAAGCCCTACTGAAGGTCGTCGAAGACTTGACCACTAAATCTACCCACACCAATGCCTGCCTTGAGTCAGTTGTGTCCTCCCTACATAGACTCATTGAATCCAAAGAAGATAGTGTCGCTCACTTCCCCGATCTAGACTTCAATGAAACCCTAGAACCCCACGGCTCTGTTCGGCAGGAAAATTTTGACACTGTACCCGTACCGGGACGTCATCATGCCTACCCATGCCCTAGAGGATCGGGCACTGTTCCTAATGCTGACTGAGGTCATCGTTATAATGTGGAACCTAGACATCCTTGTGACCATGATGAAGATGTGTTAAAGGGCATTCGTGTTGAGGCCCCCACTTTTGATGGTCGCCTCGACCCAAAGGTCTTCTCAGATTGATTGCACGAAATGGACCACTTCTTTGAGTGGTATAATTTGTCTGAGGACAAGAAGGTCCGGTTTGCTAGAATGAAGCTAATTGGTCGCGCCAAACTTTTCTGGCAAAGTATTGAACAATTGCTAGCTCAGAGACATTAACCTGCGATAATCGATTGGGTAGAAATGAAAGAAAAACTGAAAGAAAAATATCTACCCTTCAGCTACCAAGATGATATTCTCGACTGGTGGAATACCTTGCGCCAAGGCAATCAGTCCGTTAGTGATTACATCGTCCAGTTTGATGAATTTATGATGCGATGTAATGTGGAAGAAAATGAACGATAGTCCTGAGCAGGTTTTGCCGAGGTCTTAATGATGAGCTTAGGAACAAACCCACCCTTTGAGAAATATCCACCCTCCACCAGGCCTACACATTCGTCCAGAACTATGAGCAGGTAACCAGGTCTACATTTGCTTGACGTTCTGACCTTCGAGGGCCATCCACCGGTGCTGCCTCTTCAGGATCCCGATATTCGCTTGGGCCCACGCCTTCTAGACCTATTTCCTCCATCCCTATCCCTAACCGAGACACTAAGGGCAAGGGCATTCTTGGCGAAGCTCCAAAGGCAAATTCTCGAATCCAATGCTTTAAGTGCCAGGGTTTTGGTCATGTCGCTTTCCAATGTACGAATACCTCTCTTGTCATTGCGGCGCAAGAACAAGAGGATAATACCGGCGAATTAGAAGAACAAATCTATGAACCAAATTTAGACGACATCCATGACGTCGATGATGACCAAGAAGAACGTACCGACAATTTAGGATGTATCCGAACCACAACTCCATCGGTTGTGACAGAATCAACTCAGTTCGCTATGAATGTAATACGGTGTGCTCTCGCCCAACCCAAAGAACAGGCTGGCAGGAGACGTACTTCGATCTTCCTCACTTATCTTAAGTGCGGAGACAAGGACTGTAAGGTTATCATTGATAGTGGGAGTTGCATTAATGCAATATCTTCAAACATTGTCTCTCGTTTGGGTTTGACTGTAGTTCCTCAAACCCGACCTTACAAGGTCTCCTAGATTGATACGTCTTCTATCCAAATCAAAGAATAGTGTTTCATCCCAATTCAATTTTTTTCGTATAAAGACACCATCTAGTGTGATGTAATTCCGATGGATGTGGGTCACCTAATATTGGAAAGATCTTGGTTGTTTGACCTTGATGTCATCATCTTTGGTCGATCTAATTCTTGCTCCTTCATATTTGAGGGCAAGAGAATTAAACTTAATCCCCTACAGCCCAGGACACTTGACGAGGGCAAGAAGACAAGTGAGCCAAAGCGCAAGGAACTCCATATCCTGAGTCCATCCGAATTTGAACGGGAAGTCTCTAGTGATTCTATGGTGTACGCTTTACTTGTTCTCAAAAACCAACTGAATCAGCAAAGCGAGCTACCATCAGAGGGTCAGCTCATCCTTGAGGAGTTTTCAGAAGTTTTCCTTGAGGACCTTTCGGATCACCCGCCGCCCTTGCGTGACATACAACATGCTATTGATCTGGTTCCGGAAGCTACCCTGCCTAACCTACCCCACTATCGAATGAATTCTTTTGAGCACGCTGAGCTGCAACGGCAAATTAACGAGCTTATCCGAAAGGGGTTCATTTGTGAAAGTTTGAGTCTGTGTGCTGTACCTGCACTTCTAACTCCAAAAAAGGATGGCACGTGAAGGATGTGTCGACAGTCGGGCCATCAACCGAATCATGGTCAAGTACCATTTTTCTATCCTCGGCTCGATGATATGTTGGATATGATGGCAGGCGCCACAATCCTCCAAAATCGATTTAAAAAATGGATATCATCAAATCCGGATCTGTCTAGGTGATGAATGAAAAACGGTTTTTAAAACAAAAGCTGGCCTGTATGAGTGGTTGGTCATGCCTTTTGGCATCTCGAATGCTCCTAGTACTTTTATGCGGGTAATGACACAAGTACTATGACCTTTCATGGGCAAATTTTTAGTCGTGTAGTTTGATGACATCCTCATCTACAACCAATCAAAGGAGCAATACTTCAATCATTTATTACCGGTATGTACAACCCTGCATGATGCAAAACTATATGCTAACCTTAAGAAGTGTTCTTTTTTTACTTCTCATATCAACTTCTTAGGTTACATAATCTCCTCAAAGGGTTTGTCTGCTGACCCTGATAAAGTCACTATGATAGTCGAGTGGCCCGAACCTAAAACCCTCACCGAGGTTCGCAGTTTTCATGGGCTGGCTACTTTTTACTATCGTTTCATTAAGGGGTTTAGCATACTTATGTCCCCAATCACTGATTGCCTAAAAAGGGGCGATTTCCATTGGCCTAGCGCTGCTGCTAATGCATTCCGCGATGTCAAGAAGATGATGACAGAGGCGCCAGTTATGTGCTTGCCCGACTTCAGTAAGCGTTTGAAGTGGAGACTTCAGTAAGCATTTGAAGTGGATTGTGATGCATCCGGCCTTGGCATCGGTGGGGTGCTCAATCAAGAACGCCATCCCATAGCATACTTTAGTGAGAAGTTAAACAAGGCTAAGCAAAAATACCTTATGATAAGAAATTTTATGCCGTAGTCCAGGCTCTCCGGTACTGGCGCCATTACCTGCTACCCAATGAATTCGTACTTTACTCCGATCATGGAGCCCTTCGCTACCTTAACTCCCAATAGAAATTGAATTCTAGGCATGCCAAATGGGTTGAGTTCCTTCAGGAATACACTTTTGTTCTTAAACACACATCGGGTGCCTCCAACACTGCTGTTGATGCACTGAGCCGTCGAGTGACCCTACTTTCGACCATGTCCATACATGTTACGAACATCAACAGACTTAGAGATGGCTACTCCTCTTGCCCTGATTTTGAGAAACTCTACAAAACCATCGTTGATGGACAAGGACCCTCAATTGATTGGTTTTATCTTCAGGATGGTTATTTGTTTAAGGCAGCGAAGCTCTGTATCCCACGGACGTCAGTAAGAGATTTTTTGGTGTGGAAAGTACATGCCGGTGGCCTTTCCGGGCACTTCGGACAAGATAAAACCATCGGAGCTTCTGGACTAGCCTAAAACGGGACATTGCTAAAATCACTGGCCAATGTCGCACGTGCCAATTAGCCAAACACTGAAAATAGAACAGTGGTCTCTATACCCCTTTACCGGTACTTGATCGTCCTTGGCATGACATTAGTTTGGACTTTGTGCTTGGACTTCCCCATACCGTCCGAAAACATGATTCAATTCTTGTCGTCGTGGACCGTTTCTCCAAAATGGCCTACTTCATGCCTTGTTCCAAAATCTCGGATGCTTCCAAAGTGGCCAAACTCTTCTTTGATGAGATTGTTAAACTCTATGGCCTTCCACACACCATCGTGTCTGACCGGGATGTACGTTTCATGAGTTACTTTTGAAAAATTTTGTAGCACTCCGTTGGTACGAAACTTAAATTTTTCACTGCTTATCATCCATAAACTGACGGCCAAACAGAAGTGATAAACCGAAGTCTGGATAATCTTTTACGGTGCCTTGTGGGTGAGCATACTCGTAACTGGGATTCAGTTCTTCCTGTCGTACAGTTTGCATACAATAATTCGGTCAATAGGTCCATAGGCATGAGTCCATTTGAGGTCGTACATGGTTACAAAGCTAGAAAATTTTTAGATCTTTTACCTATGTCACCCCATGTTAGGATTTCTGGGTCTGCACACGCATTTGCACAACATATTCATGAGTTACACCAGGAAATCCAAAAGCGCATCCATGCTAGTAATGCTCAATATAAACTACAAACTGATTCTCATAGATGGAACAAAATATTCCAACCTGGGGACTATGTTATGGTACGTATTCAGCCGGAGTGGTTTCCGCATGGGACCGTTACGAAACTGCAGGCTCGTAGTGCGGGGCCATTTCGGGTATTGCACCGGGTGGGCACGAATGCCTACATTATTGACCTTCCCTCTGATTTTGGTGTCGGCTCTACTTTTAATATTGAAGATTTGGTTGCTTACAAGGGTCCACCATCCATCCCTGATGACCCTTTCGTTGAGACCTCTCTTGAGCCCGCTATTTCCCAGATCCCTGATTCAATACCTTCTCCACTTCCTTTGCCTCTTCCACCAGTACAGAAAGAACTTATTGATGCCATTTTTTATGAGCAAACCATTTTATCCAGTGCTGGTAGCATTCATCGTTTTTTAGTTCGTTGGCGTAGCCGCCCAGAGTCCGATTCGACTTGGATTACACGAGAGGAGCTTCAGCGTATTGATCCGGACCTTTTGGAGTATTACCAGAGCTGCAGTGATCCGCGTTCGTTGAGGTCGACTTCTTCCGACTCGGGGGGAGTTGGTGCGGACACCAGTACCGGACCGCCTGTTACGCGGGTCTACGGTCGTCGCAGGAGGAGGGTCTAGCCACTCTCATTATGGCTGGACTGATTTGATGTTAGTTTATTTTATATTGATTGGGTTTATGTACATATTGTTATGTTAGGGTTTTTATGGGATTAGTTTATTTGTAGGGACCATTTTGTATTTTGTAATCCTATATATGGGTCTATGCACTTGATGAATGTTAATGAATGTTGAATGAAAATTAGCTTTCCTTGTCTTCTTCTGTTTCCTCCCTCCCCTCTTCTTCCTCTCCCCTTCTTCCTCTCCTCTCCTTTTCTCTTCATCCCTAGTTTCTCCTCTGTCCTGCGCCAACACTTCTCTAATTGACATACAGAGTACAACACCGAAGAATGACCAATAGACACAACCATAAGGCTAATGGGAAACAAGGGCTTGACAGTTCTCCTTTAAGGTTTCATTGGATTTACCACGAGAAGAGAGCATCTCTTTGTTGCTAACCACGATCATTAATTCATAGTAATGAGTTTCCATGTACATAGAACCTTCAAAATTGTTCCTAAGCCAATTGGCACTCAAAAGTTGAGCTACCAACTATAGTGTCTTACCTCGGACATTTTTTTGGGGCAGTCAATTAAGAAAGACACTACTGACCACTGAGACATATTAACAGATATTCTATTTTAAAGAGAATATACTTTCTGTTTAACAAAGACTTTAAAGAAAGCTCTTTCATGTAAAATGCTCCGTACATCCTTTTGTAAAAATTCTGTTAGATTCTAGATCAATGTGCCCCTTATTACTAGTATAGTTCTAGTAGCAAGTGCTTTAGTTGTTTTCTATCCATCATATGCTTATTTGGACCCTCATTCTGGTTTAAAATTCAGTCTGTATTAACTTGGCTTGCTAATCGTCTTTGAAAATGCGATTTGCTGTATAGACATCTTGTTTATTTAGTTTTGCTGCATCTGTATTGTTCAGAGACATTAGATGGATTTGCATGTGGTACAGTTGAGACATCTGTAAGCAACAAACTGAGGGAGAGAGAAACACTATTAGAGTCTGAAGATGGGCATGGTTCTCCATTTCATTCTCCTAGTAGTTTCAATAATGTTCATAGCAACAGCATCATGTCTTTCGTTACATCAGATGAAGCCCGGAGAGAAGAAAAAATTGATAATTCTAAATCTGGCCTTTCTTCAACATTTTGCGACAATAAGAGTGCTTATTCATCTGCGGTAGGTTCCTATTTCTTAATCATCCTAGCAATTCAGGTCATACTTTTTCTTGCTAATGCCTTAGCTAGGTCTATTCATGTATGGCAGTAATACTATGCTTTGATTTTGTTGCATGAAGAAAATGATGCATTACGTGTTTGTAGTGTCCGACAGGTCGTATATCATTCAAGCTTTATGACTGGAACCCTGCAGATTTTCCTAGACCACTTCGCCACCAAGTACTCTTAGAAAATTATAACTGCAATTTAATACTTTAAATAAAGTAATTGCTTTCTGCCTGGAGTTGCTAAAGGTCAACGAGTTGGTCTTGTTCTTTGAACATGCAGATATTTCAATGGCTGGCAAGTATGCCTGTTGAGTTGGAGGGTTATATCCGTCCTGGATGTACCTTGTTGACTGTATTTATTGCAATGCCACAGTTCATGTGGGAGAAGGTAATATACTTTCCCTATTAAAGAACTCCCCCCTTAAAAGAGCACACAGTGTCCTTGGTTCATCATTAGGATGGTAGGATCCTTGATTCTTCCTGCACTACTTGTGTCAAAACCTACACTATTTATGATTCCAAGAAATTATCTCATATTGCACCATTATTTGAACTTTGAAGCTATGTATTAGTTATCCTTAGCATGGAAAACAATAAAATATTAAATTACCTTTTACTGTGTTTATGCATTATTGCACCTTAGTAATTAATATCTGACGTTTTGATATGCTTTTTCTAGTGTAATACTTCTTAAAGACAGCAATAGAAGTGGCTTTGTCATATGCACTGGAGTTTTATATAATAAATTAGGTGCACTGTGCACATTCAGAAGATACATGGTAGTTGGGAGGATGGATTGGAGTTGCTTGACTAATTACCAACATGATGGGGTTTTTGTTGTGATGGTGTGGTCATTTGCATAACATGCAGTGATTGGTGATCCAATTTGAGCCAGCTTGTTAGAAAAAGGGCATAGACCATAAAAGCCTAAACTAAAGTTGTGATGAAGGATTTGAACAAGTACATGAGATGATAATGGCCAGCAATAATATCAAGTGGTGCAATGTAATCTTCAATGTGATCCAACATTATTGGGTATGCTATTTTCCCCTCTTTTTTTTGGCTATCAAGACCTCAATGATAACATCTTTAATTTGCTGGCGTACTTTTATGTGGTAAGATTGCATGTGCACAAGAATAGCAGACATAGAATTTGTATGGTAACTCTTGGGTTGCTTAGAAGTAACAAAGTATATACTGAGATGTGTTTTGGATGTGTGAGAAAGTCAGCGAAGGGGCTCAAATTGGGAAACAAGAGGAGCATAGACCAAGTGGATATGGATTGAAGTTATGAAGTTATTTCAACAAGTTGTTTAAATGGATGACAACCCAATAATAGTGTGAGGACCTGTGCAGGCGTGTGTGTAGTCCCACATCGGTTATTTACCGAGGAGATCTTGGGTATTTATACAAGACCAAGGAACCCAAAAAATACCTTCCAGCTAGCTTTTTGGGTGAGGTCCTGGGTTGTGATAAATGGTATTGGAGCGGACTCGGCCCATGGCCTATGTAGACTCAGGGATATTGCAGTACGGGTTTATAGAGGTTGACCACGGGCCTATCGTAGTGCTTGTGATTATATATGAATGGATTTGCACCCTTAGCCTGATGAGGACGTCAGAGCTTGAAGGGGGGGAGTATGTGAGGACTCGTGCGGGCATGTGTTTAGTCCCACATCAGTTATTCACCGAGGAGATCTTGGGTACTTATACATGATTAAGGAACCCAAAAAAAAATCTTCCGGCTAGCCTTTTGGGTGAGGTCTTAGGTTGTGATAAATAGTCAATGGCATATTATAGGCTTTGCAAATTTTAACTAAGTTGGTGTTGCTGGGGGACATGGCCAAGACCCTTGTGGATGGTGGACCCAAAATTTCCTATTGTAGCTATTCAATGTGTAGATTTTGTCCAAAGAGGCCCCATTTATTTAAGCATCATAAGCTCACCATTCTGAACTTTATGTCCAAACATAAAAAGAAACCTCAATTGGATGGTGCCTTTTTGATGGGACCATCCTCACCCAAAGGGATTAACTCCATCTTTCAGTCAACGGGTTCAAGCATGAAAATGAGTCTCTTTCAAAAACTTGGCATTTTCTGAATTAAACAGTTTTGGAGACCACACTTTCAAGTCTTACTACCAAAAAATCATTAATTTAACTTTTATAAGGGACACTCAGGTTAATGAGTTAGTCTTGTGATACATGCAAGAATGCTGGATAAAAAGGGTAAGTTGAAAAATATATTAAAGTAAACAAAATGATAAGGATATCAATTCCCTAGGAATGCAGTCCTGCAGGAGAAGTTGAAGCAGAACACTGAACACTAGCTAGCTTTCCTTCCCCTCAACTTTCTTCTTGACTGTGGAGTATGGGAATGCATATGGACTCATTTTGGCATCACCCCCTTCTCCTTCTTGTTTGTAGACTTGGAGGGCAGGCTGGTCAACCAAGTGGTGGTCTTTGTAGTTGCTAGACTTGCCACATGTAACGGGTCTTTTCCCCCGAGCTGAGCCGAATGTCACACTGCATGGACTTGGTTCCAAATATAAGGGAGGCTCAAGCTTGAGCTGAGTTTGACATACCCTATTCAAGCTTGGCTCATATCAGCTCTAACCTGAGCTGAGTTGAGCTTCCCTTTGGTTCTCTAATCTAACCATGTTCAGGCTCAGCTCAATTAAGAGCCAAGCTCCAAAAACTATGTGAACCGAGCTCCAAAAACTATTTGAGTTGTGCTCATTTTCTAATTGTGCTGAGCCTCAATTGAGTTGATCTTGAGTTGTTCATGAGCAGCTAAAATCGTTTATAACCCTAGCCACATGATTGCTTTGGCTTGTGCTACATTGAAGAATTGACACATGGCTTTTTGTATTTTAAACCTTTTGGCAAGAGTAGTATCATATAAGAAAGTTGGGAATGGGCACAATTTAATTGCATGCCATGTAGTAGGGAGGTGGATTGTGACAAGAGTATGGGGCACATGGCATCTAAATTTGTGCCATGTGGGAAAAAGAGGTAGTGTATGGAAGAATTAGATTAATGGCAATCTAACTCCATTCTACGTAGGGACAAGGAAATACGTGGCATCATCGATCTGTGGCAAGTAGGATTTAAGATGTGGCATTAGAGAATTTTATGACATATGATAAAGGCAAAAATAAAACATGACCCTTAGGCTACGATTGGTTATGGAATGTGTTGCGGATAGATGGATAGCCATCCTTGTTCTTCATTATACCTTTAGAAAGGTACTTATCCCGTGCTCCGAGGATTGGGTTGCTGGATTTGCAATTGGAGTAATATGGAAGGGAGATGGATGAATATAATAATTAAAAAATAAAATATGGGATGGAAAATAGGAAAGGGAAGAATAACATTTCATACAAAGGCGACAGGATAAGAAATTGATTTATTCTGCAAAAATGGGGTATCCCATCTTGACTAGAAATATTTTGTTCTGTAAAAAGCCAACTTGTTTGGCATGATAAGCTATTATCTTTCCTCTCCCATCTCCTATATTCGGACTTTATCTAACCAAACACAGCCTTAAGGTTATCAGGCCTTGTAACAATAGTCTCTCTCCTTTAGAACTGCTACTCATTGTAGTAATACTCTTAAGTTGGTTGTTTCCAACTTGTTCTAGAGGCTTATGTAAAAGGTATTCGAATGCATGAGGTTTCTACCTTTGCAAGGCCCGAGGAGAGTCAGACATATGCAGCCTTAACCCCATGTGTGGAGACATTGTTTCCGTGTTTTGAACCCATGATATCTAAGTTAGAATGGAGCAACCTTATCGTTGCACCAAGGCCTGCCCTCTTCTAGAGGCTTATGTGATGAAATCAAATCCAATCTCTTTCTTTCTCATCTATCCATTGAGTGGTCTAATTTCAAGTTTGAGAGTGGCATCACCTACCTAATTGGAACATTCTGAATGTTCTTATGTGATTTTATTTGTGCTTTATATAGCTATCTCAGGATGCAGCTCGCTGTGTAAAAGACTTGGTTTGTGCACCTGAAAGTTTGTTTTTGGGAAGAGGCAACATTCATATTTACCTAAATAACATCATTATTCAAGTTTTAGAAGGTATGTCATTGCTCCATCGATTTGGATAGATAAGTTCCATTTATCCTTTATTTTATCTTTATAATGATGATCACTTCATCCTTGCTGAAATATTTCTTATTTTTTTTTACAATTAGGCTTATTAGCATTGAAATTTTATGCAACTTGAGATATTCATTGTAGCATGTTTGTTTATGAAAAACTTTGTATAGGTTTGAAATTTCAGCTGAAACAATCTATCTTGGCCGAAATTGATTGATTTTGGCTGATAAGCCCAAACTGAAACTGACCCCCAATCTTGGGTTTCAATTAGTTTTAGGGTATGTTTGGATGATTGGGCTGAAAATCTTATTGGATTCATGGATTGAGCTAGTACAACCAGCAAAATCATAGGATCACAGGCCGGGCTAGGTCTATATTCATAAGCACCTAGAAATGGCTTTAGAGTCGTCTGGCCCGAATCCCATAGGGAGAAAAAAAAGACCCTTAGCAGTTTCAGCTGAAACTGTTTGGTTTTGGACCTTTTGGTGGTTTCGGCTAGTTTCGACCGAAACTGTTCGTTTTTGGTGGTTTTGGCCAGTTTTGGCTGAAATTGACCGAAAGCAGCTATACGCACTTCTTTTAAGTATTATTTTGGTGTTTGCAACTATATCTGGATCATTTCTTTATTCATTGAAGTACATGGTTTACATAATATTAATTTTCAGTGATTTTTCTTACATAGTTTATATACTATTAATTTTCAGTGATTTTTCTATGATGAGATGCATGTTTTGAAAAAAATAGTATACTTATTGAGCTGGTAGGCCTCAAGAAACATTGACATGAGAGAAAATCTTACTTTTAAACATCTTTTGATTCGATGTCCAACTTGGTAATACTAATAGATGCCGTTTTCTGTTTAACATCATCACAGAACAACGAACTTTCAACTTTAGTGTGCTAATCAACTCAAATGCATTAGACTTCATAACTGAAATTGTTCCTGCAGATGCACTAAGTATATAACTTGGAACGGTTTGAATATTTTCAGAATCGATTTTATATTTGGTTTTTTGTCCATCAAATGTCTGATTCACAAAATAGTGGAGTGCCATCTCATATAGAATGTGGAAAAATGAGAATGATTCAAAAGGCAATATCATGTAATTGGGGTAAGAACGGTGTTATAATTGCATGCTATCCGGCATTGTTGGATCATTGTGGTTGTGCTACAGCAATTTTGGCTCTTTTTATTAGACATAATTTGAGAGTGAAAAGAATAGTTAACAGATTTATGACATCATGTATTATAGGTATTCTCTTGCTGCTATTCGAACTATTCCTTGGTTCTTCACTCAACTACTGTCTTCTTTAAATTGAAGAACACCAAAAATGTTTGTGTCATTGTTATAAGTTAGTGGGGAATCAACTTTTGAAGATGGACATTCAGAGCTTGGGAATAGCCTATAAGATTTGAAGGAACTTCTTGAAGAATAGGAAAAGTAATCAATGACAATGTTATGAGTGCAGCCATAATTGTATGTGTTGTGCTTTGATTTGGTTGCAAAGGAGGATTGAACCAATCTCTAAATGTGATTGCATTTTTGATACTAGAGGCATCATAATTTTTTATGCCAATCTTTCTTACTGTGAGGAGCCTTATCGAATTTGGGTCCAAGAAAATGCCATTCCACAACTCTTATAATGCAGTGTTTAACAAAGCTTACTAGCATGTTTGTTTTAAGAAATTCTGTTTCTAAATTTAGAGTGCTTTGTATTAGAGTGTTGCAAATGTGTTAAAAAACTGCAAGTGGCAGATGGGTAGTGAAGGTTTTCCTAATGCTTAGTGTTAGAATAGGGCTCAAACTGGGCTAGCTTCAAGTTGGGCTTTAGGCTTGGCTTGAAAGGGTTTGAGCTCAGGTTCAGGATCGGGCAGTAGAGCTCAAGTGAAGATCAGGCCCAGCTTGAGCCCACCTTGAAGCTCGATTTTGAGCTCAACCCACTGCCTAATCCCCTTACACCTTGCACTACATCTTTGCCTCTCATCTCTCCCCCCTTATATTCTAGCTGTCCCCTCCCTCCTCCCACTTGTCCCCCTCTCTCCACCCTTCCTCTTCAACTACCATTCTCTCTCTCTCTCTCTCTTCCCCCTTCTCACCCCTATTCCCCTTAACCCACCCTCTCCACTTCCCGTCTCTTCTTTCTCTCTCTCTCTCTCTCCCTCATCGCCCTCTCACTTCCCACTTCCCTCCCCTCCCTTTTCCCGCCCGTCCCCCTCCCTTGCCTTTTTTTGCCTCCCATCTCTCTCTTTCTCCCTTTTCCCATTTCCTTCTAGATCTCCCCTAGGGGTGGCAATTTTAGCCGACTCATCAGGTACTCGACCCGACCCGACTTGAATGGGGTGGATTTTACCCGACTTGTGTAAACTCGGAGGCGGGTATGAGTTTTAGATATAATACCGGAAGCGGGTTTAGGTCGAGCATGGGTAATGGTATGCCTCATCCCGAACCCGACCCAAACCCGACTCGACATAATATAACCTTAATCCACCCCCTCTTGGTTTCCTAGATAGATGATATCCGTCATAGCCCTATTCACCTTAGTTGTCCCTTCCTCCTTTTACTTAGAAACTTATTATTGTTGAAACTTAGAAAACATATATATTCTATAAAAATCACAACAGTCGATTATTTTTGTCTATTTTGTTTCTAAACCCTCAATTAATTTGACTTATGTATGAATGTTTATGATTGGAATATATTGTAGTTATTGATGTATGCTAGGATTTTCTCTATCCAAATCAAAAATTGGGTCATAAGAGAACATGCTATAAGCTTCTCCCATTTATATAGTAGCTATAATCTTATTAATTACAGCTATAAGTTATAATTATCTGACCTGACCCGACCTGACCCGACCCGATCCGACTTGTCTTGTCTACTAGACTCGACCAGCCACAGCCCGCCCAATCTACTTTACTCGACTCGAGACGGGTAAGGGGCGGGTATTGGTATAGGGTTTTTAATTGCAAGGCGGGTACAAGTGTTGGCCGATCCGACCCATACCTGACCTGTTGCCATCCCTAATCTCCCCTCCTAGACATCCCCATTGTGCTAGGCTTGGGCATGGGTTAGGTTGATTTGGCTTCGGGCTTGGCTCGAGTTGCTTGGAAACCTGCTTTGACCCAACCCCACTTTGAGCACTATTAGTGCCTAGGAAGGCATCCAAAGGTTGACATAGCCCAATAATGATAAATTTAAAATGATAAACCTAATATCTATATAAAAGTGAATGGTCAAAGGGATTTTGGTTCTTGCCTCTTTGATCATCCACTATTTGATTGGTGACCAGCATGTGGTTGAAGCATGGGCCTCCACTAACTAGCAACCCACCCACTCTATAGATTTTTGCTTGCTTTTGTTTCTTTTCACCTAGTGACTTCGCGGTGGTTTATATTGGCGTTTGAGGTAGGGCTGCTAGCCCAGGCCTGTTTCTGCAGATTTTCTATTTGATATCTTATGCCTTTTTTCTAAAAAAAGAAAATTTTCAATTCTTCATCATGCTCCCAAGCAATAAAGTTTAAATGTATGGTGGGACCTTGAGTTACCATCTAATGAGGAAGTGTTGTACCATGGGCTCATGTTTTGTATATTAGATATTTTTAAGTAGAATTTCATAGGAACTTGGATTCTTTCAAAGTAACAACTCGCATCATTATCTGACATTCCCTTCAATATCAATCAAATAATACACACCTTATATAGCTGATCTATTTAAATGTAATTTTTAGAAAAAAATCTCCTAAATTTTAAATTTATAAATAATCATTAATTAATGGGTAAAATATGATGCCTTTGATATAAATACCTTTTAACCGGTCAAATACATGTACTAAATATGTCTTATGTAGTGTGTATGATCTAGGCTAGGGTCACTAGGCATGTTAATGGCTGAGGTCTCAAATTGCTAGCTTAGACTTCATTAAGTTTAATTCAGGTCTTCACAATCCAAAATAGATTAGCTTAGCAATAGTTACTTAATTTGGCAAACTTGAATGAAATTTTAAATTGGTTCTCAAGAAATCAAGTCAACACAAGGTTAACACACAAGTGCATTCTATTAACCACGAAAGGTAAATAGTTTGGTTGGCACCTTCATAAGCAATAATCTCAAGTAGGATAGTCCTATTTAGTTTAGATTCCTTATCAGAGATGTTTATTATTTAAATTCTTTTTTTCTGAAAAATATGGGGGCATCACTATTGGAATCCAGACTCTCTAGGTGGCCTAAAAGGTGAAAAAAAAATAAACATCTATCAACTTAGGCAGCAGCACCAAACTATCGATACCTGACTACTGAAGATGGTATTGGTTTATGAATTAGTACTAAATTTTCCAAGTTGGTAGTTTGTGTTGATCTTCTACATCTTCTAAATCAATACCATCCTCAATAGTCAAACTTGATGAAAAGATTAAGGTGGGCACTTAGGCAGCGACAACACCAGTTTCTTAGAACAGTACTAGCCAAGGGATGGGCTCTTTCTACCCATCCTGTATATTATCTTTTCTTTCCACATTAAAATAGAAACTTATTGTTTGATTATATAATATATGATTATATGAGGTCGAGTTCGTTATTTATAGAAAGAAACAACTACTTTTTTTCGATGAGAATTTGTAGTACTTGACATGAGAGAAACATGTCTTTGTATTTTCTAATTAAGAAAAAGATTCTTCAATATATTGAAGTGATACTCCCCCCCCAAAAAAAAGGAAAAAGAAAAAAGTTCGTTTCTTTCAGCACTCGTGCTTGATTTTGTACTTTCCCCAAATGATGAGTCATTAATGATGAATAAATGACCTGGCATCGATAACTTTAGTGAGGCATATGTGCTACTATATATACTTGCTGACCTCTCAAAATTGGAGTTTCTCGTCAATAATTGGTTCCTACATCTCATTCCAAAGAATTGTGCTTGTATCTTGATTGAAAGCAATTATAATTCTCAAATGGTGTCTAAGATTATTTTGCTCATAAATTTAGATGGGACATTGTTAAATAGCATCAGGATGGAGGTGCAAGTTCCACGGCTTCATTATGTGTATCCTACTTTTTTCGAGGCTGGCAAACCTATGGAATTCGTAGCCTGTGGCAGTTATCTTGACCAGCCTAAATTCCGGTAAAATCCACTAGATTTAAAACTTTTTGCTACAACTACATTTTGCACATGTATTTGTCTTAATACTGATTGTTTATCCTTGTTCCAATTTACATCGCAGATACTCTGGCATAATTTTATTCTTAGCGTGTGCAACCACGTGGTTATGAACTGCTATTTCAGCCAACCATTCTTATATTTTGTGTGCCAATCTTGATATTTGTATGTACTGACATTATTTTGTTATGCAGTTCATCTTTAACTACTAAAGTTTCCCAAGAATTTGGGTAGAGCTAATACAAACAGTGATGGTGAAATTAGTATATATATATATTTACTACTTGATCAATAGCGTTTATTTTTTCTTCTAATCCCTGTGACTTCTCTTATCCTCACATGGGTGTCATGAGTCAGATCATGAAAATGTGGTTGGGTAGTGCATATATAAGGTGAGTGTGATGTTATGGAAATCTGTCACACTGGACACTATCACAATATGGTTTCTAGTGCTTTGCATGATAAGACTGTTTTGATTGTTTTTTTTTTCTGTCAGAATATTAGGTTGAGCAACAGAAGTGTTAATCTCTTGGAGATTATAAGTTTTCTATTATTTAATGATTACAAAGGGTGATCAAGACAGATGAACATTTGTTTAAAGCCATCAGCTTTTGATTTTTTTAATCCCTTGTGAGCATATAATTCAGAACCTATGGTCAAGTTATAATTCAAACGGTTTCTTTTATTCCTTTTTTATCTTCTATTTTCTTATGCATAAGACCAATATCACTATAGGAGTTAGACATTTGGCAATTAGGGCTGAAAATGAATGGGCTATGGATCGGATACTAATATATCCATCCAGGTTGGATGCACTAGTATTGGAACCTGTACTACTTACCTGACAGTACGATACCAGTATTGTGCCGTTTCTAATCTGTTTCAGACTCCTTTTTTATTTTCAAATTTTGAGCTAAAATCAGCATATGATTTGCCAGCTTCAGCTCAAAATTTGAAAATAAAAAAAAAGAGTTTGAAACCCTCTCTCTTGTTCCACTCTCCCTTGTTCCGAAATGAAGACAGTGAGAGAGAGGAGAAGAGGGAGGAGAAAGAGGAAGAAAGAGAGAGAGGAGGGAGGTAAAGGGATAGGAAGAGGGAGGGGGAGAGAGGGAGAGGGAGGAAGAGAGAGGGAGAGAGAGAGAAGAAGCGTCTCGAAGAGCTTCGAAGCGGGCCGTAGGCCGGGACGAAGATAGAGGGAGGGAGAGAGACAACCTACCTTCGATTGTTGTTGGGTTTTGAAGGGGGACGTTGGGTTTCTAAGCGGGATGGAGGCCAGAGCATTTTGAAGGGGCCTCCGATGTTTCTCTGGCCTTCAAACATAGCAAATAGGGTGAGAGTTTTGAAGCGAGTGAAGAGGATTTTGAAGCAGTTTTGTTCAACCAGCCTTATATCCCGTTTTGAACCGGTGAACCGTGTCGCTAGCCAAATGTTCCGATTCGGTATGCCGTGAACTGCAGTACGGCATGGTTCGTCAATCCTTAATGTCCATATTCACATGCATTGTTATTTGATGAATATGAATGCGGAAACACAAATTAATTGGATGTTAATATTTATTTCCATATCTTTATGTGCTTTTCTTTGACCGGTAGAATAGGAATATGGATATTAGTTGGATGCTAAAATTGATATCCATAGCCTGATAGAGTTGGATATTAAACCAGATTTGAATATATATTTTTTTTATCCATTTTCACACCAATATGCTTTGACAAGCACATAGCTGAATTAAGCAAACATCTAAAATATTTGTGCACAAATAAACGACATTACATTTTCCTGTACTTCTGCTTGACATGACATTTGCAAGGATTTTATATGAGGTATAACAATTTTGTTACTAGGCATCATTTTGATATTTGTGGCATTGGATCAATGCTTTAGGTGCTGTACTTTATGTGACTTGTGTATTCTATTGGACCATGGTCTACTGTACAGTACTGAACCAAACCGATACAGTACTCAGTACCGAGATTGTGGACCTTATATCTGACTATATTTTAGTTTGAGTATTTGACTTGTAATTTGCTTTTTTAGTGTCCTAGGAATTTTTTCAAGTTGGCCTCTGGTTGCAAAAGCTTAATCTATGGTGAATGAGAAAGGTTTTCTTCTTTTCCAACTGCCGCTTTAGATTTCATAGCGTAATCTATTGTGAATGAGAAAGGTTTCCTTAGATAGAATTTTGGCACCAATTTTTAGTGGGGCTTGAACTCAGGCAAATTGGGTTTGGTTGAGGGCTAATCTTAACCCAACCTTTTTATCCCCAACCCTCACCCATCCAAGATCCCATCTTCAGCTAAATTCGGGTTGGGTCGAATTAGCATTGGGTTGGGTTTGGCTCACTGGTGGAGCTACAGGGGCCAAGTGGAGGGCGGGAGGACAATTGCACCCCCCCCCCCCCCCCACA
>JAOXJJ010000001.1:4429884-4452417 GCA_025769935.1 Phoenix roebelenii
CATTCCCCCCCCCCCCCCCCAAAAAAAAAAAAAAAAATGGAATTCCTTGAACATGGGTTCGTGTAATAGAGAAATTCCTTTCATTTGCTGCCCCCTCCCACAGAAAAAAGCCAAAAATATAGGATTTTAAGAAGTGGACTGTTATAGTTGGGTTTCCATGTTTGTTTAGGCGCTCAAAAATAAAAATATTATCTCAATCTACCTATTACTTAGGATTTCTTTTTAAAATACAAGAAGATTCATTTATGAGTTGGGATCTCCATAGATCACATTTCAAGAGCAGACAAACTATCCTTCAAATCCATGATGTGTTCTAATATATTTTAAGAAATCAGCTATAAATTAATTTTCTTTTAATACTTCAGAAAGTGCATAAAAAGAAAATATTTATTAGAGAAAAGATGAAGGGTAGGAAGAGGCCAGAGGGATGCAGCAACATAAATATAATCAAGTATTTACATTCTTAACTCTCAAAAAGGATTTCTTCCTTATTTTTTTCAGGTGGGATTTCTTCTTTCCTACTATATTCTCAAGTCCTCGATAATAATAATAACAGTTCCTTCTAAAATGCTCGATTCTCATATATTTTAGGTTTGCTATATAATGTTGTATTTTGACAACTGGATGGTGCTTGATATAGAAAACCCTTTTTATCTTACTTGAAACAATGACAATCTTGCATGTATTAAATATATAAAAAATTAGCATTTCCTTGTTAGTTCAACTGGTTAGCATATTAGCAAATTAAAAAAAAGTTTATGCTACCCACCCCATCCCCCCCACAAAAAAAAACCCAAAATCCTAGCTCCGCCACTGGTTGGGCCATGTTAATTAGGTTAGATCGGGTTGACTTGAAATTTTAAGCTAGAGGGAATGTTTGTGATGTTTTTGCTGGACTAATATTAATGGGGAGGTCGCAACCATCCATTGACTTTGGAATACACTAACACAATATTATAATTAACATGACTAAAGACATAGTTGTATGCAGCATATAAGTAATCTTATATGAAACATAAATACGAATTATTTATTTATTGGGTTTGGTTCAGGTTGAGTTGGTTTTGGGTTGGCTTAGGGTCAGTTTTGTGTTGGGTTTAAGCTCAATCCTAACACCTCAGTTTGAGGTTAGGCTAAGATTCTGGAGCCCAAGCCCCAACCCAAATTTGTAAAACCTCATCCAAACCCCGCCCACCAAGTGGGTTGGATGGGTTAAGTTGTTGAGACCAATCCAAGTTCGACCCCCAATTTTCAATGGGCTGATGATGTGTTCGTATTAGGTTGTATCTTTTTTCCAATCCTTGCATGAAGTTTTGTTGATTTGCCCCATGTCCTATCCCATTTTGATGAAAAAAGGCACAAGTTTTTTTAGCAGCACAACTTTTGCTGCAGGCTCTATCTGCAAGCCAAGTAGAACTTCTAAAAAAATGTAAAACATTTACTGAGTTTAGCAATTATTTCCATTGAAAAATGTATGGCCAGATTGAAGTTGTCCACTATAACCTTGAAGTCTATCGAGAAGCCTCATTATAATGGTCAGCTGATCATGTTTAGCCTAATTCATTTTTAGTGAAATTTTTATTGCAGTCTATAATTCTATATAATTCATAATAAAGAAATGTTGAAGGAAAACAAGAAGCAAAACAGAAGAACAAATTTTTAAGGGAGAGCTCAGAGAAAAAAGAAGAAAAGCATAGAATGACAAACAGTTATATTTCTCTTTTCTATTTCATCTTTTGTGCATTTACGTTTCAAATGTCTGATATGCCCCAGATTTAGAAATGACTGGTTACAATTGGTATACCACAATTAGATTCTAAAAAACCTAGAATGTAAAGAAAGTAAGTAGGCAGCTGGTCACAGATTGCAGTCATCAGTATTTAGAGAACTTGGATTCAACTATTCACTTAAAAGATCCTCTGAGAAGTTCAAGTTTTGAGTAAGTTATCGATGGTATTGAATCATAATTGAGAGGATTATGAGTTTTGAGATGAGCTTCAACTGGAATAGAGGGAAAAATTTCAAGAAAAATTGAATGACCTAGGTGTTCAATGGAGGAAATGACTTTATTTACATTTCAAACGTGGAAAGGGTTTCTCCATTGTCCGTAGAGTTTATTGTTGACCTTTATGAAGATTTGGATCCTTATTTTTTGATTGACCAATCCTTGAGGTTGAGCATCTTTGAAGTGCTATTGCTTTTGTGATTTATATATACAATTACTAATCCTGATAGTGTTTCATGGTCTCAGAATTTGTTTACTCAGAGGCAGAGTAGCAAGCTGTTGGTTGCAGCAGGTGATTATTCTATTAGGTACTATATGTTCAATGGTTTAACAAGGTTTGTTTGAGTTGGGTTGAATTGGAAATATATTATCTAGAGGAGATTGATTTAGTAGGTGTCGACGGGTCTGCAGTAGTGAACTCAAGAGGCGAGTTTTCTATAACCCATATCTGCTAGATTCAGCCAATTTAAGCTTATGTATCATTCAGTTAAAGTATTAAACAATGGTGTTTACTTGAAGCTGGATTAGATATCTGGCAACAATCAGAATTTTAAAGCTAATTTTAGGGGTTAGCTATTTATTAGCAGGGAGATTTTCAGTTCGTCTCTGCTATCTTGGGTTGCTTTTAGGTATTTTTATGTCTTGTGATTTAAATGAAATTATTTGTTTAACAGGAGAGGTTAATTGAGGCTTTTGGGATTTAGAGAGTGACATCGTACTGATAATTACTGCTTTAAGTTATTTAGATATGCATATATTTTTTTGAACACCTGAGATTTATGTAAGCATAATGTGTAGTTGCAACCTTTCTTGGAGATGAGTTTCTTCAGATTTTAACTGAGTATGTTCCTTAGGTTTGTTCTTCTGACCTTTGAGCTTGTTGCTTGCTTGAGGGTTAATTTTAGAAGAGCTTCATGGTTTGCACCATCATGGGGGTTGGTGAAGCTTTGTTCCTAGCCAGTGTACTTGGTCCTAGGTTGGGGAGTTTACCTTTAATGTATTTGGCTCTTTCATTGAGCAATAGGAATCTGGGGAAGTTGGATTGGTAACTGCTGATTAACAAGGTCAACAAAAGACTGGATGGACAGGAAACTACTCTCCATTGGAGGCAGGTTGATCTTGATCAATTCAGTTCTTTTTCTTTATCCATGCACTTGGTGTCCATTTACAGGATCCTGAAGTTGGTAGTCAGAAGATTGGACCAGGTTAGAAGAGCTTTTTTTTGGAAAGGAGAGGAGAAAGTCAAAAGCTTTTCTTGCCCTATGAACTGGAATGCAGCCGCTATATTTTCCTCAAGAAACAAAACACAATCAGAGCTATGTTTAGCTCTCAGTTTTTCTAAAGAGTGGGGAGTTTTATGTTCTAAAAATGATCAAGGGGAGTTCTGTTGGGAGTGGGGTAAATTGGAGAGCTTGTTGTAGTTGCAAGAGTACAGGGTCCTCAGTGTTGGGCTTCCTGTTTCATCCTTTAGTAAGTTCGAGGGGTGTGTTCTTTGCCCTTTCTATTTCCTCAAGAGAAAAAAAAAATCGGTTTGTTCCTTTTATTGCCTGGGAAAACTGTGGGAACTCTACTATCCTTGCTGATGACTAAGAGTAGTAATTCAATAAATCGTTTGAAGCAATCCCTTTGATTCTTTGCATATGGTTGCAGTTTGTATTGGTTGCCAAGGGAGAACAGTTCCATTCACTGAATTTTTGACTCCTATCAGTGGGTTATATGTAAATGTTCATATAACGATGCCTTTTTGACAAAATTCAATTTTTATTTTAACATCCCAAAACTTGTTTATTTCAGTGAGGAACTCGTGACTTTAATCTTCAGTATTTCATCAATTTTTAGTGGGGTGATGAGTGTCACAGATTTTGTATGTTTTGATTCCGTTACAGTTATTTGAAACTGCTTCCATCTTTAGAGTCTCCAGTTCATTTTAACTGCCATAATAAGTGTTTTTTTTTCTTTACGAAGAGTAATTGGATTTTTTAGTAATTATTTTTTGATGGCAGATTTCTTGTGTCTTTTGCTGGAAAGTATCTTTCATTAGAGTCCTGTCATGCCATCTGTCATAAGATCACTGAATGCAATGAAAATTGGGTGGGCTCTATTTCAAGCATTGAGCATGAAGTGTTCAGGATAAATATAACTCAGACAGATTCAGAAATTTTTGGCCCTGCATTTGTTGAGGTTTGTATATTGTGAACATTTTTCTAAATATTTTTTGCTGAAACTGACCTACTGTAAATTGTAATTCTTGGCTACTAGTTGTGCTCAGCTCTTGCGGTGCATTGCTAACTTGCAGTGACCATTGCTTGCTTGATGCTTCTGTGCATGTTTAATGTGCCAACTACCCTTTATTCTATTGCATAGGCATACCTAAACATAATTACTGTAGGATGCTTGAATCCATAGTGCCAAATGATGCAGGAAGAGAATTTTGTTTCTAGAGATCTAAAAGATGGGATGTTCATAGAATAAAAGGAATAAAAGTTTGGGACTCGTCGTTGCAACAGATAATTAGTGGAAAATTCACCAAGCAGCTTCAGCATTTCACTCGATTAGTATCAGAAACATCAATGCTACAGTCTATCCTGGTGGGATACTACTCTTCTTGATGTACAACTTTCATGGAGGAGGACATAATCAACAATTACATAATAAGTTCAATTTATAATATCCAGTTCATTTGTTACTCTAAGAGACATTCAAAAATCTTACTAACTTAAGAAATTAAACCTAAGATAACAACCTAAAATAATTAAAACTGTGAACTACATTTCTGAGTAGGTTACTTTCATGATTGTTCGACATTGTGAATTTTATCTGGTAATTCACTGAACTTGCTGTCTTGTGGTTACTTAGGCTTCAAGTACATGCATCATAGTTACATGCTATACATGCATGAGCTCTTTTCTTTCCCTTTTTTCTTGTGTACACTGCACTAGATTTTAAATTTCAGGCTGCATACTCACTTCTTATAGTTTCATAGTTTGGTTTAAATAATTTCAGATTTAGGTTTTTATTATTTTAATTTTCACTGGGTAGTAGATTTGTCCCTAGGACTGGTCTGCGTCATTAAAGCAACTCGATAATATGCCAGCTTGTTTTTGTAGGTAGAAAATGAATCTGGAACATCCAACTTCGTGCCCATCCTCTTTGGAAACAAGCGTATATGTTCTAAGTTAAAGAGGATGCATGGAGCATTCTTTGAATCTCTCTGCACAGACAGCATCATCTCTCAGACCACTGATACTGTTGCAAATCCAGGCTTTTGCAAGGCTCTCGTGTTAAAACAAAATTCAATATCTGAACTACTTTTGGATATTGCATGGTTGCTTAAGGAACCTCAGTTAGAGGAAACAGAAACACTCTTGAGTTCAACAAATATTCATAGATTAACTTGTTTATTAAAGTTTTTAATACAGAACAAGGCTTTCATTTTGTTGGAAGAGATACTGCGTTGTCTGGATGCAATTGACTGGGAAGGCTTAAACAGCAGAGTAGATAAAGCTTTAGATGCTGATTCGAGGCTTTTCTTGAACTATATAAACCATGCAAGAGAAATTCTGCATCAGAGAATTCCATATGATGAGAAACCAGAGTTGGATCCACTGGACTCCCTTTCTAGAGCTTCCATGCCACAAAGCTATGCGATGAATGATGAGAGTAATAGAGTGTCTTGTTTGAACCAAGTAAGTTCACATTCTTTCCTAATCTTTATTTTTTGGGGGTACACATCGTTCTTTTTCGGATTGAATTTTTCATGACAAGTTCAATGGAATGATTTTTTTGATCTAATTGTTTCTACTAATTATTTTAATGTCATCATTGATGGTGGTTAATTAAAATTGACATAGATATTTTTACAAGTGCTGAGCCCAAGCTTTCATATCATTTCTGTTGGATATTTTGCACAAAATTAATTTTTTTACAAAATACAGATCCATGATAAAATAATTTCCATACCAAAATGTTAAAGATAGGATGTGATATCAGACTTGATGTTGATTTAAGTTGTTTCTTGAAACGCAGAGGTTGCTGGTTGGGTCCTCGTTACCCATTAAAAAAGTGAGCATATTTTAGGGAAGTAGAACTTAGCTTATCAAATTCATAAAATAATTAGAGAAGCCAAAGTGCATGTATTTTCATGCTGCTCCTGTGCTTCTGTGTGAGATTTTTCAGTTATTGTTCCTTTTATTCCCATACTTTTTACTTGTTTTGAGCCTTGACATCTTTTTTTCAGCCTTTAGGTGGACTGAAGCAGCTTGTACAACGAGTAGGTATAGGAGCACATAGGTGGTGGTTTGCATTAAATTAGGACGCCTGCTTAGGAAGTGAAAATATATTGCTATTAAATCTTGTAAAAAGGTTAGTTACTGTTTTTCATGTTCTATTAGATATGAACAAAACATAAACAGCGTAATGGTAATTAAACCATAATCAGCTCTAATTCCTAGTGGCTGTAGTACACTAGTATTAATTGCTTGGTTGAAAAGGAAGTTGTTGTTTGGAATCATCTTTAAGCAGGAGAAGGATTGGAAAGCAGTAGAATATTTGGCTGTCAATCTGGATACTTGAAAAAGAAAAAAAAAAGTATAATTCTTTTTAGATTTAATAAGGTTCATATATTGGGATATGAAGTGTATTTACTTGAGAGAGTGGAGGACTAGGGTATCATGTTTTCTGCATTTAAGATGCAAGGTGAAAATGGTGGTGGACGTTTGTGTATGAAGCACATCTATGTTTGATGTAGCATATGAACATGGGACTCCAGGAAAGATGAGGGGGAAAAATATGTCTTTAATGTTGTAACGTGGAGGTGGAGTTAGGTTATGATCTGCCATTTCTATGCGCATATCTTTCAGCTAAAAGTTAATATCTATTCAAATACTAGCCCAAAAGAAACTACCCAAGACTATGCATGATATATCTATTATATGCAGATATACACATAGGTAAACAACATTTTCCTTAATCTAACTTGCTTTTGTTGGTATTCTAATTGGTATGCGACTAGAATCTCAAAACATGATTTGCTTATTTACCCAAATCCCACTTTCTAAATCTAACCAAAAACTTCAGTTCTTCCACAAATCTATGAATTAGTACTTCGACTGAAGCTTGATTGATTAATTTATACTGTAAGAAGGTTTTCTCCAAATAATTGTATATAAAAATGAATTTGAATAATAACCTAAACTGAACAAATAAGATTAGTCAACAATTGATATGTCATCATGTTGCCTACATGGCCTACGAATGACAACATGCTTGCAAATACTAGCATTTTCTTTTTTTGATCAAATTCTGGAACTAGTTTGCTGTTTGGCTTTGACGACCATTAAGCTAAAGATTTTGGTAGAATGCTCACTAAAGGAGCAATACAAAACAATCTCATTGAACCCAGACCCACCAGACTGAGATGTGCAAGTAATTACCGGGATCTGTGATGCAGCAAGGGTCATATCCGGCGGTAAATCATTGACTAGTTGCATATGGAACAATTGTGCAGAACCGGTCATTAAAAAAAAATAATGTATTGCACATGTATTCGAATTATTATAATTCTGCTGAGATGTTTGGCATTATCTGTTAGTCTCTAATCTAAATCTGCTTGTTTTTTGTCAGAGCGGTGGTTTGACATTATTAGGCCTTTGAATCACCTTACTATAGTAACTTCAAAACCACTGCCTTTTTGTGTTGCAGAGTACAGAGAGAAGGGACAAAGATGGTTCAGGCTCAACAACTCCTCGAGCTACTCAAGGAAATGATGAAACTGTTCCACTTCTAACTAGGGAACGAATTTCTGGACAGATGTGCCGGCTGTATTCGGGTACAAGATGGACATCGGAATCCTGGGCCAACATTTTCCCTAGCACAAAGACAAGCATTCGTGCTGCTCTATTTGTAACAGGGAGTGCTTTACTGTGCTTTGTGGCATGTGTCGCCCTTATCCACCCTCGCATGGCTGGGGAATTTGCAGATTCTCTGAGGAGGCTTTTATTTGCTAGTCCGAAGCCAAGGAATTGAAGATAGTTTTCCTTTCAAGTTTTTTATCATCTGCACATTGTACGATTGCCAAACTGTAAGTACCACGCTGTTAAATCTGTTGATGGGTCGGCCAGCAGTATAAAGAAAACATAATGCATTCTCCAACGCTGGCATTTGTTGTTTTTTTTTTTTTCACCATTATTCTCTCAATCTCTGTCTCATATTTGAAGGGGTTCCACTATTTCTAGTTGAGAATGATTTAGAGATTGGGAGGTTTGGTGGTGGTGGCGGTGGTTGATGGAATCGTATTCCTCGTTCCCTTGGGTACGTATTTCTATTGTTTTTTTTTCTTTTTCGTCATCATGTACGTTTGCTTGTTGATTCCTAGTATGATCTCTCTTGCATAATTGATATATATTTCTGGGGCCCACCATGTTTGTGGAGTGGATTTTAATTAAATCATAATGCAGTCCGTTTCTTCCGAAAGAAATCGCAATACGGGTAAGCAATTCATGTGAAAAAAGAAATCTTGATAAGCAAACAAAATCTTCTTATGGTTGCCGGTGCTCATCCGTACGGCAAGGGTTGCACCTGGTCTTCTTGCTAAAAAAGAGGGATCAAAATAATGCACCGCCAATGTATCAACAGAAGCTTGAATTATCCAGAGCTTTCATTCACCTTCGGTTTTACTTCAGACGATAGAGATTAGACTGATGAATCGTCTACAATAATGCCTGCCACCATTTATCTGCACCATCGAGTGCTTTGATCAGCTTATCGCCAGCGCTACTTGTTCTAAGCCATTGTGGATACTAGAGGATGTCGACAACATTGGCACATATAAGCAAGCACTTGTGAACATTAAGAAAAGAGATCATCTCGCAATATCATGGCCTGCTAGAAGCAAACTACCCTGTCCACAGCTGAATTTTTCCACAGGTGGGAGTTCCAGTGGAAAATGGGCCTCCCTTGTTTCTGAAGGACCAATATTTGCATCCTAACAGATCGCAGAACTATTTCGCAAGAGGCATAAAGTTTAATCCATCATATGGCTACTCTTGCAGTTGCTTCTTGCCTGCTGCTCTTGCAGCGAACTCAACCATAATTGGAATTAATAACTGTAGTCTCCAATATTATAATGGAAACTGCAGTGCATATCATTCTCTACCAGCCAAGGATAAGCAGTCACGCCCTGAAGCTTGACAAAGGATTACTTAACATCCACATATCTGATTTGCAGCGTCAAAAAAGAGACTCGTGCGGTCAAAAGCCTACCATGAATTTAAAGGTCTGCCCTCAAAGAAAGAATTCAGAGGTCTGGAGTAGGCAAGAAGTCATTTGATACATACAAAATTCTGTACTCTTTTTGAAAATTTTCATCAATCAAAAGACCTGAAGCGTACTCAAATTCCACCATCCACTGTTGCATATTGCTTCTAACAGTACTCAGGAAGGAAATCAGATATTACATTGACCGAGAAGGTAAGAACCAAAATCTCATGCTTCACTTGAGCAGGCCCCTCCATTGCATATCCACTGTATTCCATGTGATCCAGCCATAAACAATGTCTACTTCTTTCTGCGTGGTAAACAAAATGCAACAATTAGATGAAAATACATGATAAAAAATTGACATCAGTAAATAAGCAAATAGGCGCACTAAGTTCTTTTTTCTGAAAAAAAAAAGTATGGCAAACACACTAGATACTGTACGTTGAAGAAAAGGTTATTGGTGTGGTATGTGTTAATTAGTGTTTGTTTCCCATTTGGAAAAACATGCATGCAAGAAATTATAGAGATAAGACTACATGTTGCATGGGGCAAAGATCAGGAGCAGAAGACACAATAGCCAATCAATACAAACCTGCTCCTTTTAGCTTTTGGGACAAGTAAACCCCGTTTCTCAAGGCTTTTGAAACGATCCCTTGCAAGAGTGCAACATCCCTAAACAAAATAATAGGTGTGCTAAAATTCAGATGTAACCAAGAGCTGAAACTGGAAGGAATCAATATATAAATGAGAACCTAGTGAGTACCTTCAGCTTACGCAGAGACCCAGAGATTTCCTCTGTCAAAAGAACCTGAAGAGGAGCTGGTTCAAATCTGCAAGGGATGAGAAAAAGAATCAATGAGACCATAGTTCTGGGAAATCAAGAAATGGTAAGAAATTATGGATTTTTAGGAAAGTTTATTCATCTTAAAATAGAGATAATTTCGTAATAACTAGAACAAAGCACATTCTGGCAGGAAAAGCCAAAGGGTATCCCCATCAATCGGCACATGACAAGTACTCAATTTCGTTAATCCGTCAGATGTCAAGTACAAGATGGTCCATACATCTGCTTCTTATCAGGCCAGGGTGACTCGCAGCTTTCCTCTTCCCTCTTCTGCAAACTGGCCATTCTCGCATGTATTTCATCATTAGGTGCAGGTTAACTCCACTACCAGGCAGAGTAAAAGCTTCCACTTCAGAACTAAATACCAGTAGAGCAAAGTTTCGAGATTTACATTAAGCATGATATATATTCCAATGAATCAAGGAAGAAGCTCACTGTCTTCAAGGTTTAGAGTATTATTCCTTTCAACCTACTTTGTTTTGAAGCCTGGCTAAACCTAAGATAATCCAGAAGATCTTAGCATCACAATCTTTTTCCATAGTAGTTGGAGCACTGCTTTGATTGTCTGATCTCATAGTCTTGTAGACAACTTGGATAATTACTAATTCAGAAAACTAATTCCCAGTAATAACATGGGGGTGAACTTGTACATAACTAAATAAACATTATATTCTGCCAAGACAAACCAAGTAAATCTTCAACATGCCTACTAGCTCGGAACCACAGCCCAGACAATATGTTCTTTAACAATGCTTTGGCATATACAGTTCAAGAAATTGTTGCTGCATTTATGCATTATCTAAAGATTCTAAACAGAGTAGAGCAATAAAGTTGATGAGTTATGGGATGTTACTTGTGCTTTCCCAGGCGAGGTGGAGCTGCTTTTAGTCTATCTTGCTTAGAAACAACACGTCTCATATGTCTTCTGTGCTTTTCTTCATCCTCTTTAGCTATTTCTTTCAAGATATCTGGTAAACTGCAGTAAATTGCTGAAGACAGTAAGCTAAAATTCCTCATTAAAGACACTTCACATTCTTGAGGATGAAGACAGATAAGTACCTATCAATTTCCTTATTAAGATTCTCCAGCTTCTCAGCTTCTGCTTCTGCTTTTAGCTGATCCTTGTGTCTGGCTCTCCGATTTCGCTCCACTCGAGTTACCATTTTTGTTTTAACTTTTCTGCACCCAGAAGAAAAATAGTTGTTCTAATGAACTTGCCAAAAAGCAATACGATTTCAAAGCTAATCATAGACACTTAGCAGTGTATGCTAAAATTATTTAACTGCACAAGGTTCAAGCATCAGATTTGCCAACTTGACATATATGCTTTCTAGGTTATATAAACTAGAGGAAAGAAAGAAGTGCAGTAATCTGGTGAGTTTTTCTGGTGTCGATTTTCTTGAGTAGGGTAACAATCTGAAATTCCAGAGTTTCCCGATCAAGGGTCATTGATTTAGTGGAGCACCTGATATCCAAGCACCTGCAAGAGTGCCCAAGTGCTTCGACGATCATGAAAATTAGTGCTAACGAAATATTTCTCCAAAAGTGGCTTGATATATC
Organism: Phoenix roebelenii; assembly: GCA_025769935.1. Classification (NCBI taxonomy): domain Eukaryota; kingdom Viridiplantae; phylum Streptophyta; class Magnoliopsida; order Arecales; family Arecaceae; genus Phoenix; species Phoenix roebelenii. The sequence continues at coordinate 4,441,551 of JAOXJJ010000001.1, forward strand.
ATTCCAAACAAGCAACATCAAATTGTTGTAAATTGTACCTTATCAACCTTAATATAAATAAAGTTAAATTTATCTCTACAGTATCACCATGCAAGGTCAGCCAAAACAGTCTGAATAACATAACATGACTAAGCCAATGACTCTTAAGAAACTTTATTAAATCACAAAGGTTTCCTGAAGATTGATGACATATGAATCTAACAAATTTATCTGTATCTTCTGATTAATATTTCTCACTTCAATAGCCAATCTTCCAAAATAAAAAAGATCAAACCAACATTACCTGCATTATCTTTTCATGTCAAAAAGTAAAAACAAGGCCCAGACACAATGCCTGCTACAAGATTTTACTCTTCAGAAAGGATTGATGGAAAAATATTAGAGGACCAATAACAATATACTAATGTCAATTAAAACAAACTGAAGTAATCATGCATATTTATAATAACCAATTTAATAGAACTATACTGGTACACCATATAATTGTTCATAAAACGTTCCCATGCAGGAATATGTCAAAGATTCAAAGTATCAGAGTATTGGAAAATCTAAGTTCAACGTAAACAAGGTCATTAGCTCTTGCTATTTCATCAAATAAGTCATTAAATATGAGAACTTACAACATTTAAGGCCCCTTTGGCATTGCTTTTGGAGGTGATTTTAAAGTGTGGGGCAAAAATTTTGAAACAGATTTCTAGCTCCTCCAAAAGCTAAGAAAGGTCTGCTAGGGAAGAACTCCAAATTAGAGCTTTTGGGCAAAAGCTCTATTTGAGATGTGGGGAGAAGCTGCTTTTTCTAAGATGAGAGACCTGTGTTCAAGTCCCAATAATGGTTTAACAAGTAATCTAAAAATAATCTATAAATTAACAATACTTTATAATAATAGATTTTTAATTGTACAATAAAATAACAATATAATATTATATAATGTAATAATAATATTTTATCATAATCATCATTATGATATTATAATAATCATATTATAATATTATAATATTATTATACCATTATAAAATACTAAAACAATAATGTCATAATCATATTATAATAATAATATTATCATATAATATTATCATATAATATTATTATTAAAATATTGTATATTTTTATAATAAATTTAAAAAATTATTACTAATTATATTATTCAGGTTAAATATCAAAATAAATAATTTATGAATTAAAAAAATATTTTATAATAATAATTTTTTGACAGTATAAATAGTTAGATAATTGAGTGTAATATGTAATATCCTTTATTATCATTTCTTGATATTAAAAGCACTTTCTTGGTTTGATTATCAAATATATGTTAAAGTTTTACAGTACTTTTAAAAGTATAGTTATCAAATAGCAAACAACTTTTTATTAAAAGCTCTGCTACCTATAGGCTATAGCAATGCCAAACGGGCCTCAATATCTAAAATATTCTTGAAGTCCTTCTCCTTTCATTCTTAAGTATTTTAGCTTGAATCCATAAATGCAAAAATGCCTGTACCATACCACATCACATTCTAGCATGCGTTCATATAAAAATACACACAATAATCTCTTTAGATATGAACAATCAATTGCTATATGATTCTATTTCTTTCCCATCAAGACCATCTTGGGTTGAATTGAATACACAATGACTTGTACCAAAACTCCATCTTATAAAATAATGTACGACAATTTAAAGAATTTGCACTTCCTATATAAAGATGCAAGTAAAACAGGAGGGGTAAGTAATGCATCCCAGATCATCTAGACCAATATCATCCCATATCACATATAGTTCATGGGATGATGGTCTGTTCCCTCATTTCCTTATAGCATTGAACTTCTACAAAGTCCCTACACTCCTGTAGCACCTTCACCTTGGATTCATTACACTTATCTTTCACTAAGACATCTGAAGAAGGACAAGCACTAACAAGCAGATATAAGAATCAGTCAATCATTCATTGTACTCTGTCAACTATCCCAAGCCTTGTCAAGGGCAACAGCAAGCAAGTATAACAATTAGTCAAATATTTATTGTACTCTGTCAACTATCCCAAGCATTGTCGTGGCAACAGCAGAAGTCAGCATGTCTCCTAAACATAACCTCAACCGCAATCCCACAGGTTAGTTTATATGAGAACTTCATATAACTCTTCAAAGCAGAAAATACACTCAGCTGATTTCCTGACTGTACACTTAAACCATACTGATCATGATACTTGCAAACCACATTCCAATGGGAACATTGGAAAGACAAAGATTGCAAGTGCATAGAATATCACTTACAAATATTAACCTGACTATCATTGGTATTCCCTAATTAACACATTATTACTATTGAAAAAATAATTTTCAGAAAACCATTATTTTCGCAATTTTAAAGTCAATGACTCTCCTAATTAAAATATTGAATAATAAGATTTATGAAAAAAGGGGTGGATTTGGGTTGGATGAATCACTCGTTATCCAGTAATAAATTGAAACTTAACAAATAGGTTTGGTACGGCAACTCTCTGTCTGCTATTTGATTGAAACAACTAATTCAATTTCAATTCATGCATTGCTCCAGAGATTTGTTGAAGAGTCCACATAGATGCATTTGTCGACCATTTTAGTTTTTTTTAAAGAAATATAAATTAAGGGTTTTTTGTCAAAGAATTCCCCCTCCAATAAAAAAGCAGAGTGGAAATACTTTCATCCTAAAATGATTTTAGAACTCATTTCCGCTTCAAATCAAGTCTTAACTCTCATATAAAAGATTGATCGAGGTAGATATAATGCAACAGGGAGGGTGCAGTTTGAACCTACCATAAGAGTAACCCACATACTGTTGCTTATCCTGGAGCCATTGGGAACTATCTACAATGGCATTCTTCAAGGAAGACAAAATAATTCGTAATCACAAACTTAGTAAGTCTCTTTTATCACATATATGTCATTATGATTTGAAAGGAAAATTCTATAGTTAATTCCTTCAATACGATGTGATTAGACATACAATCTATATAGGGTGGGAGGAAATTTTGGAACAGGAGAACAACTTAAAAATTAATCCATCAAATTACGAAATGGAGGATTAGGATGGAGAGAATAAGGAGATTTGTTTAAGGATAGATATAAAACAGTTGGCAATGTCAACAAGAATATTAAAAGGATCCCATGGTTTTCCACTACTTCTGATGAGGCCCAACTTTTAGAGTGGCACTACAGTATAGAGCACTATTTGCAAATCCAAATGCACGTCTCAAATCTCACAACTAAAATGATACTTGTTTATGGATTCACAAGATTAACTTTGAGGTTAGCAACTCATGCAATCAAACAACCGAAAAAGTTGAAGTTATGAGGAATCAAAATTGATTTTTCGAGTTGGATTCAAGTTAATTATATTGAGGATAAAGAAGCATAGGCAAGAGCTTCCACTGGAATCTTCAGATCCCTAGAGCTATCCCTGACAACCTAGCCATGAATGTTAATTCAAGAGCACAAATCACCAGCCCCATGGCAAAGACCTACTACAAAATTGTCATTCATCTATGTAGGAATGGAGATCATGCTGGCATAAGGACAAATCTTCTACCAACACAGACCTTGAAATCGGCAAATTACACTTCTTGAGAAATTAAAAGGAAAACAATATTTTGTTGGGCAACCTGTTGTCATGGCCTCATTCTTTTGAGAAGTAATATTGCATCATTATCTTCACAAAACCTCTATCATCTTTCACGGAAAAAATGATATAATGGATGCTATCAAAAAGTTATGAGAATCATTCACAAAAATCACCAATTTACATAAATAAAATCAACCATCAAATATAATAAGAAGCCTTACAATATTAAGCTATGTTCTACATGAAAAAAATTCTCCAATCATATATCTTAAATACTGCACCTTCTTTCTCAAATGGTATAGTATTCAATTAACAGGACATAAGAGCATTATTAACAAGAAGATTTAGAATAGCAGACCTTTGTGCATGCAACTCATTGCCAACATCACCCTCACCCCCTTCCACATCACTTTCATTGCCATCATCTGCATCCAGAAAAAATTTCTAGAGAGCAAAAGGTGTTAGCAAACGAGAGCAACTATATGTTTGTATCAATGTATGAATTTCATATCAGCTAACATCTATAATTATGACAGGGGTCAAGCATTCCAGAACTGCCAGATGGTACTTCAACTCTTGCACCCCTTCTCCATTTGGAGGACTTTCATACAAATTAGTGAAGTAAAAATGAACAAAGAGTATTACCAGAAGGAGACAGATTCAAGCAAATTAATCATAGTAATATATTAGAGATTTAGGAAAATACAAAATTAATTATGGCTTAAAATTTCAATTTAACAGTAAAATGGATCAGCCAACTTTTGAAGGCACAAACTGGTGTATAAAATTCTATATTAGGTATGTAACTTATCTTTTCTAAGTTTTCTTAAGCTGGCTCTGGATCCTACATCTTTTATTTTGCAAGTTTGAGCTGAGGATGCCAATATACTCCTTTAAAGTTGGGTGGCGACACAATGAGCCTCAAACAAAAAGTTTAAGGTGGATTTTATAGGCTTTAGAAATAATTAAGACACTCATCTATCTTGCAACATGACTTGATTAACAAGTAAAAAGTAGGTCTAGAATTTACTTATCAGCCTATGTCAGGGTAACCATGTACGGATTGTATTTTGTTTGCACTAAGTTATGAATGACCTTTACTTTCTCATAATCGGATCCAAAATAGCCTAACAGGATTTCTTAGTCACCTCGTCCACTTCTTCAATTCTTCCCTTCTTATAATACACAGTATCAGCAAAATATTGCAAGTAAAAAACATTAATTCTTCCCTTCTTACTATACAAAGGATCGGCAGGATTTTGCGGGTAAGCAAAATATGCATCACCAAATACGCATACAATAAGAAATTAAAACCTGCACTTGCAACTGAAATATCTTGAGAACATTTATTCCCTTCAACCTACTTTCATTTGGAGCCTGGCTACAATCAGTAATTTGGGAACTAGTGCTTGACACATACCAAATCTAGATTAGTTTTAATGCACCCATCTATCATGGTCAAATGATCACATGGATAAAAATGGGAATTACACGGTACAATCACAAGATTTGGGGATACTCAATGGAAAAACCCATAAGCTAATGGTCGTGGAGAGCTTCCCTTCGTTATGCATAGTAGTAGCAATTATTTTTTCTTACCTCTGCATGAAAGAAAAAAAAGCTAAGAAGATTTGAAAAGAAAACCTCTTTAATATCAACTAAAGAAACTAAGAAGATGAACTAGCTGCTACCTCATATGCATATCTTACTTCATAAAATTTCTGGTTATCTTCATATCAACCTAGCCATTTGAATCTTCTACTTATACAAAAAAGCAAGAGAGAGAGAGAGGAATTTCTACACTCACATCTACTTCAGCCACTATTTCACCAGGAACTGTAGGTGGTACTGGTTGAGGTCCCAATTCTTTTTTATAAACTTTTTGCATCTCATCTGCAACAGCTCGGGCCAACGAATCCTATATCCAAAGCAAGAAAGCAAAACAAAAAACAACTGACCCTCATATCATGGACAGAACTTGAGAGAAATGAAACTATCTTATCTAACTAGCCTCTAACCAGCCTCTTTGATGAGCTACATATAACTTGAATGTTATGGCACATTAGAAAGTCCACAAGATACCTGATGAGCCTCAAATGGAGGATTGAATGAACATCCTGGTGGCTCCACTTCAACCGCCGGAATAAGAGAGATGGATGACTTCTGTCAAATCCCAAGAATGTTATTAACGAACTTTATGAATTCCATAATTTCAAGAACAAGAAAAAAATACAAAGTCACCCTCTTAAGAATCTTTTATGCCCAATCTAATCTTGCAAATAATAACAATGAACTTATGCGGAAAGCTACAGGTAGAATAATAGGGAAAGAATCAAACGGTGATTCAGACAGTTGCCGCATGATCCTTTCCCATGAAGAAAGCAAGAGATCACCAAGCACCTGTCTGTGAGTCATAATTGAAATTTGCAAATGAACTGGCTCTTGTCGGTGTTTTTTTCATTTTTAGTTTCAAACTTTTTCAATGTAGCTTGTGAATCAATTATTGGAAGAATGTAACAGGTGGATCCAGCTCTTCAGCATTTTCTGTTGGGTTGATGATTTCAGCGCCATAGTGCTGACCATTGAGCTATATGTCTTTCGTTTCACAATACTCCCTGTTGCTATGATTGACTTTAGTGATATACTTAACATCACCTTCAAAGGAAATAGGATACAGTAAACATCCTAGCATGGCCTAAGAACATAGTGGAGGTATAATGTCATCATCATGGCCATCACTTGGGCAAAGCATGCCACGTATGACAAGGTGCACTATGCAACAATAGGTAAATCAAGATCTTAATTTTACTTTCCTTTAGTTGGAAAACATCTCATGGCATGCAAGAAGACAGAGACCACATGAAAAGCTTCAAGTTGTTTAAGTTCACTTCAGTAGTATTTTTTAAGGACTTCCTAGATGGAAATTGCATGGTTCGAGTAGCCAAGTAACTCTAGGCTTCCTCAGAAGTACTAAATGTTTAAATAATTTATTTGTTCACGAGTCATCAGATCATAAATATGAGATATGATTGTCTCACCTTTTTGGCCTTGGCACGCACTTCACCTGCAAGGTTTGAAGGGAGATAAAAAGATCAGAATGGAGTCAATATTAGGTAATTATAATAAGCAGTGCTGAACATATTAATCATGAAAGAACCTTTTTCATTCCATATGTCATGGACTGTGGTAGCTGAATCCTCGCCCTGAAGATATCAAGAACAGATAATAAATATAAAGGATAATTTCCAGGCCTAAAACTTCTCTAACAGATTGCATACCTTTGAAGCATTTTGTGTTTCAGTTTTTTCTTTCAGAATTTCTTTCTTTTTCTTTTTTGACTTTTTCAATGTTGAAGATGGTACAGGTTGCACAAAGGGATTGCTCTGAAGCAAGCTCTCGTAATGTAGAACTTTCTCCCTCTTCTTTTCTATCTTCCTTTTGACAGGAATATCTGTAGCAATCATGAAAAGACTCAATCAATCTCTCAAAAAGATTATTTGAGATGAGGATCAGCAAAAATAGCTTGAAGTAGAAAAAATTCCCAGAAAATACATATGAAAAGCAATTGCACAACAGCTACAACGGCACATTTTTCCTTACAAACTAATAGAAGGCTAGTCCAGCAACCTTTTCAATGTCAAAACAATATGGAACCAGGAAGTTCCCCAACTACAAGAAGTCACTGAAGTTATTAACAAAACAGCAACCTAAAATTTTCATGGGTCTTCCTTGCTTAGTGAGAAGATCAATAAGGAAATAATAAGAACAACAGACTTAAGGAATTGAAATGATGACGATTCAACAGTATAGTCAACTTGTCACTACCGACCATGCATTCTACATTTTCTTTTTTTTTTTTAACAAAAAAAATCATTCTACCACATCCAAACTGCACTGGAATCTTTTTGCTTTTGTCATGCATTAGTCTTTCATTAGTTTCATTTGTAATCGAATTCACTAGTTTTTTTTAACCAAAAAAAAGTCATATTCTCAATCAAAAGTTACATGTTGATAAAATAAAAATTACAAAATAACCCATCAGCCATTAACATACAAACAATAACTGTGCTTATACAGAGTGCAAACCGAGACCTCCTAGCCCTCCCGCTTAGCCACTCGCTTTCCACCTCTCAATTTCTAATACAAAATATAATTATAATTTCTAGCCCAAAAAATTGGATTTTTCCAAAAAAGAAAAATCCTACAGGAGAAACATGTCCATGATCTCTCAAACTCGCAACCAAAGATCCCCCCAGCTTCTCACAAATTCGTACCTTTAGCAAGAAAACCAAACATATACAATAAAAAAAAGACAAAAAAGGGAGAAAAAAAATCCAGCCAGAGCACGAAAAGAACAAATAGCGTTCGAAGAACAAGAAGCAATCAAAAAAATCCAGTCGAAAAGGTGAAGGAGGAGGCGTGGCTGCCTGTGGACTTGTCGACGTAGAAGAGGGAGTCGCTGGGGATAGAGGGGAGGGCAGCGGCGCCACTGAGCGCATCCTTGGTGGTCTTCTCGAAGTACTCGTCGATGTCGTCCGTCTTGATGTTCGCCCTCCATGCCTTCTTCCCCTTCCGCGACCCCTTCGCCGCCTTCCCCATCCCTTTTTCTCGCCCCCAAATTCCTCTCCGCTCTCAAAACCCTTCTTCGCGAGCGAGCGAGCGAGCTTGAGGCGCGAGGAGGAAGGGAGCTAGGGTTTTATTAGGTAGGGCCGAGAGCAGCTGGTTCAGGCGGTCTGGTTGGGGCGGCAATGGGTCAGGTTGAGCCTGTTCATGTTGACCAAAATGTAACAAATCCCTAAATATTATTAGATGATAAATATGGGAAGCTATTCTCATAACACCCCCTATTAACCACTTAATTAAAAATATCCATGCCCTAATAATATTTTGGTTAAAATATAACCTTTTAACCCTCAAAGCATCCAATAAGTTCGGAAAAGTGCAGGCAAAAACTTTCTCTATTCTCAGAATGTCCTTTTTTTTCCTAATACTCTTATAATCTTTTAAATTTTCATCTATTCTCATAATATTATTATTAAACCTTCTCACTAAAAATCTCTCCGCTCTCGAAATATTTTGAAAAAATATATATACCTTTCTACTCTTAAAGAACCTATCTCCTGGTCTGGTTAAACTTTTTAGAGACCTATAGCCGTACAAATCATACTACTTAGGATAGCCTAGTTGAGGAGGTACGCTGAAAATTTCAAAGAAGATTTGCTTCTATTTGGAGCTAGAGCTTGAGTTTCCTGAAGTTCTCAAATTATTATTGCAAAGAATATATTTATATTTGGCATGGGTTCCTATTTAGAGATGAGATCGATCAACAGCTCTCAACTTCATCTAGCCTTACGTACAAAGATGGATGGATAAGATGTTTGAGGCATTATTTCGAGACTGTGTTCTCCACCTAAGGTTATAGCTCAAATAAACTCTTCTTCAAACTGGAATGTCTACTTACACAAAATCTAAGAAAAATATTGTAACAAAACAATGGAGACAACATTATCTATGTACTAATTCATAAAAAGCCTAAATAAATAAAAAGAGGAGGAAACTTTCTCATAGCCTCAAAATCCCACATTATACTAGATATTTAGTTTCCTCCAAAGTGTTTGCCATATTCCCCTTGATTTTCTTTTTATATGCTGATTTTTTTTCCTACTTTCTAAACATAAAGGAGAAGACCATGGAAAGGCTTCTCAACTACTCAATTAACAGTTTTTTCCTCTTCAGCATTTTAGCTCAATTTTTTTCCAGTGTCTTATGCTTTCCTTGTGTTGCCATTTCCTTGAATTGAATTCTTCCATGACCCCTGTCACAAGAGGAGAAGAACACGAAGAGTAGGAAGCAACTCAAAAATCTAGTCATCCATGCATAGATATACCTTTTTCTACCCTGTTTTTCTTTTTTCTAAGGCTTGCTTAATTTTTATCCTTTGCATTATCCTCCCAAGTTTAATCAAGGTGTGTGCAATATTACCTGCAATTCCCCATCCACAATTCTCAAACCTGAAATCTTGTACTCTTCAAGCAAAGCTAATGCATGATTCTGAAGACCAGCTTTGAGATAACCCTCCATCAGAAGCGAATAAGCCGAACCATTTGGTTGAATCCCCCTACTTCCTATGTCAGAAAGATGACTTCTTGCTTCATTAAGCTTGCCAGCTCTAGCTCAAGCATTTATGAGAAGAACATAAACCTTCCACGTTCAAGCAAACACCACTCTGCAACCACCTATCGAGCACCTTGACTACATTCACAAGGGGTCGGTTGCGGCAGAGGCGGAGAGGGTGGCCGGAGGGAGTCCAGAGCGTGGGGGAGACCGGGGTCGGGGCCAGGCTGGGACGGGGGAGAGAGAAGCTCTAGTAGTCGGCGAACGGCGTGCCGGCCCCTGCGGCGGGGAGGAGGGTCGGCGGCAGGGGTATTTTGGGAAGAAGGGGAGGGACAAGATTGCCACGTAGAGAGATTAGTAATCAAGTCTGCTCTTGAAGGTTTAGAATGCAACTAAATAACTGACGCGTGTCCCATTTACCACAGGTTTTGAGTACACGATGTACGTGTCATTCAAAGAGGACGGTCGGACTAAAAAGAGGAGTGGAGTTTTATGGGATGGTTTGGGTTGTATCTTTCGCGCAAAAGAACGATTGATCATCACTCGAGACGTGAACCGTTGGATCTCGCCTTGCACAGCTTTCAAAGCTCTCCAATCTCTTTCTTCCATCCGTCTGCACAGCTCTGGAAGCGGCCATTGCGCGATCCAATGGTCGACGTCACGAAAAAAGGTGAATCATTTTTTTGTGTAAAAGATACAATCCGAACCTTTACGGGATCCGCTCAATAGTTAATCCGTTTCCTTCACCCGCTCCAAAGATCCGCGCCCTATTTAGTCGCCGCGACTCCAACCCCCTCGTCTCGCTGTCTCTCGATTGGGGTCGAAAGTTTGGAACCCTAATTTCGAGAAGGCTACAGGGTAAGTAGCACAAATATTGCTTTTAAGGATTGGAATGGATTTTTTTGGTTAATTTTAGCTGAATTTTTTGATCTGTGATAGCGAATTTGACTGTTCATGTTCCAATGATTCGTGAGGTTTAGTTTAATCAATCTGCTGTCATCTTTTTTCTGATAAAAAACCCATTTTTGAAGTAAATGAGTGAGAAAGACTGTGTTTTCTTGAAGACATCGATCTTTTTTCTTAAAAAAGATAGTGCTTCGTGGAAGATTTTTTTTGTACTGGCATCAAAGAGAATTTGGACACGTAATATTATTTAGA
>JAOXJJ010000001.1:4452517-4463176 GCA_025769935.1 Phoenix roebelenii
TATTAAATTTTCTAAAATCACGTTCATCGGCCTTATGTCCTACTTTGTTACAACAATAACAAGTTGTGTTTTCATTCCCCCCCCCGGCGCCCCCCATGGCCGCTTTTCCTTAAAGTTCAGCCCTCTTTAAGCTCTCTTCTAGGGAATCTGCTTGGTCTAGTATTGCTTTGCGGTTAAAAAAATAGAGTTTCGTTTTAAAAAGTCAATGAAAAAAGCTATTGAATTAACTGAACAAACAGATGCAAAAGGAATTCAAGTACAAATCGGCATAACTCGTTGGTTCAAATCCGATAAAAGGCTTTTTCACTAAACTCAAGATCTAGTCTTCGTTTTTCAGCGGAGAACAGAGATTTTGAGCCCCGAATTAGCTGCTCTTTCTTCATCACCATCTTGTAATGTTTCCAAGTACATAGACTGATTTAGATTTCTTCCCTTCTTTTCATGCAAAGATGGGATCATCCCTTCTTAATTCATTGAGAATATTGTGGTTACATCAAGAAATGAGGCAGAAAAAAATTGAAACAGTGCCTCGTGAGGTGCCTGACAAGGAGGAATATAGGAATGATGAGGGGAAGGGGGTGAAGAAATATGGCATACAGAATATAGCCTACCCATCATCTTCAATTTAGCTTCATCCTGATTAATTTTAGGAAGAGCAGCTGTAATTGGTTCTTCAGTTCTCTGTTAGCTGAATGTTTTGGTGTTAAGAATTGCATATATTTCACCATCTAAAGGTGTTTGCAGTTATACATAATGTTCCAGTGGAGTTTGACAAATTGGTACTTCGTTACATCTTGTGGGGAAAGACTAGACATTTTTCTGCTTTCCTTCAGTCTTGCTAATTGTAGCGAGTTTCCAGTTCAAGAGATGGGCTAATTGTTTATGCACATTTTTGGGTTTGTTTTCTGGTTTTCACATGTTGGATGTCATCTTGTTGCAATCACAATATGGTTTGTCTATTGGTTCTGGCATTATGAGGTTACAGTTACTGATGAGAAACTCTTGATTTTGATATGGATCTTAATTCTGCATTTGTTTTTGCAAAGGGGTTATTGATACCCTGAAGTTTGATGCAGATTAAACATTAAAGAGTAATTATTGGTTTCCAACATGCGTGGGAGGGTGTATACCAGTGGTGGAGCATCATCCAGTCAAAAGCTTGAAGAAGAAACTTTTACCATTGATGATGACATCTCTCATCTCACCAAGATTAGTTCAGAACCATGCGAGAACGTTCGTAAGGCCATGCCTAATGAGCGAACGAAACCTATCCCAATGATTAAGATGTTGTCAGGAAGAGAATTTAATTATTCTGGAAGGGGAAGGTTTTCTTTAGCCGATTGTTCTTATCTTCTTGGTCGATGCCTGCCCGTCAATCTTTGTAGTAACGAAAGGATGGATAGCGAAGCATATGTGTCGCAGTTCTCCTCTGATGGTTCCCTTTTCATTGTAGGATGTCGGGTATGCTGTGATTTACAATTGTTGGAATAATTTTCAAATGGAGACCACTGCAGTAATGTCTCAAACTTGTTCAACTAATGTCTTTCTATTTGTCCCTGTTTCTTTAATTATTAATCAGAGAAGCCATATCAGAATATACAATGTTGATAGCGGGTGGAAAGTGCAGAAAGACATCAGTGCTCGAAGTTTGCGGTGGACAATTACCGACACATCTCTTTCACCTGACAAACGATTTCTTGTAAGTTTCCATCACTTCTTTGCAGCCATATATTAAAGGGTTTTTCTTTAATTTTTAGTTTTTGATTTCTACTTGGCAAATATCCTTAATTCAACCATGCTTCTGGTGGATCGTGACTACTTTAGATTCATCAACAACAGTATTTCGGAACTAACTGTTAAGGAAAGAGAGCCATTCAAGAGCCAATATGTCAACTCCATGACAAGTATTAATATTATCAACACTTAACATGAAATTTGCAGATATACATCTTCCATTTTACAGCTTAGAACTTACAAGTAGGGTAACAGGTGTGGTGTGATGTGGAACCCACCTAGTTATATTTTATCAAGAACACAAAGCCTGGTCTGGCCTTCATGATTTATCAATTACCAGGTCATCCATCTTTGGGTTCATATGTGAATTCTTGTTTTTATGAGGCTAGAGCAAGGTCATATGACGTTTCTCAAAATGTTTAAAAACTTGCTAAATGCATTGCTGTCTTTAAGCTATAAATAGTCTTATGTGTTTAAATCGAGTTTAGATGATATAGTTAAATTTGATTCAAATTTTTCTGAGAAACTAGTTTAACATAAAAGTAGTAGTTAAAGCTAACTACAACACTCAACAATTTACCAAATTCGAATATCCTAGTTGATCAAAATGGCCTTGACTTTATAAGAATTTGAGGAGTTAAACCAAGATAAATAGAAGTAGGTATAAAGATACAAAATTAGTGGAATGCATAAGTACTCTTAGTATTGAAAGGTCAAGAGAAACAGAGAGAGAGAGAGAGATTGAAATTGAAGAATACAAATAATAAAATGTAAAATGGTAAAACAAAAAAGTTTTAATTGCATTGTCAAAATAAAAGAATACAAAGAACAGAGTATCTAAGGAAAAAGGGAACAATTATAAGGAATGTGAAAAATAGAAAGGGAGGAAATAACTTCAATTACTGATGGGGTTGTCAATATGGCATGCTTACAGTAAAAAACAACGCTGAGATTCAGGGCAAACTTTTCACAACAACCATCAAAGAAACTATCTTATGTAGTTAACTTGTGATGGTGTTCCAATTTGAATAATTTGATGTATTGCATTTCTTTTAGCTAATGCTTTAAAATAATATCTTTTAGGATTCATCATCCAGTTTGTTTTTCTTCTTATTGCAGGTTTACTCCAGTTTGACACCAATTGTTCATATTGTAAATGTGGGAACTCCGGAAACAGAGTCAAGGGCTAACATCACTGTATGTTCCAAGCTATAAACTCAAAAATAAATTATTAAAATTATTGAGGGTTATCATGTTTCACTTATTTGAAGCAGATGTACTTTGTTCATAGAATTTTTTTTTAACATTTTCTGGGAAGTTATATAAGGGCTATATATCAAGAGTACCGACTTAAAATCAAGCATATCACCTGAAAGGGGTCGTATATTCAGAAAATGAGTATCAAAATCAAGCATATCACCTGAGATGGGTCGTATATTCAGAAAATGAGTTTCAAGTGATCTGTTCTCTCATTCTCTAAAGGGTAAGAATGATGTTGCTGTCCATGTTGATCACGACTTTGTGAGGTTCTCAGCTTTTAATGATTTATAACATATGTTGTTGTCTAGACACATTTGTGAATCTCGTAACATACATTTCAAACCTAAATCCTTCTTCAAGCTATAAGCCTATAATCGAAACTGTCCAACTATATCCACCCCCAAAAAAAAACATAATTTGCTTAAAACCTTAAAGTTTTTTTTTGCAAAAATAACTCTGATAATCAAGAAAAAAGGATGACATTTTAATTTTCTCATCTTGAATGTTTTTTCAACAAATGAGACCAGAAAATCTCTTTCCCTCTTGCTGCACTAATAGTCATTCACCAAAAAAATCTCTACAACTTGCTGGCTATCTGCAAAAACAAAAAACAAAAAACAGTTAGGCACACATTGGTGGAAGTAGCAAGAGCATATTATGTTATATACAACATCTAATGAAGCCCATGATATCTCTGACAGATAAAGCTTTTAACTTCTTGAAGTATGCATAGTTTGATAGTGTCACAAGGTCAAGCTTTGGGAAACATGAAGCTTTCTAGGTGTTTGAAAATAAGCACACAAAGGTAATACACAAGAAGACCTGGGTGGGTGTGATGAGAAGCAATCAAAATAATGTCAAGAAGATGGGGTTATAAGGGAACAAATGGAGTTTCATGAGTTATAAAGCTCATTTCAAGTGAATATGTTGTATAGTGCATGGCTATTGACCTCATAGCTCTTAAACAAATAAATGAAATGGACAGTATCTACACATAATGCAAATACAGTGACATAGGAAGAGTTGATTAAAAAAGGTGATATTTTTTTCCTCTTGAAAATGGATATGTGGCTAAGATGTCATTCAAGGTGTCCATTTTTTTCCTTAAATTGTATTAGTCAATGTTTTAAATTTGGTACCGGACCCTTTACTGGTACTGTACCAGTACAGGTTGGTATGGTACCTTGTGTGCGGACACATGGTATGCTGCTGGAGTTGGCATAGAACTCATACCATGTCATAGTATAGGGGCATATCCCACGCCATCCTGATCCGATATCAGGTGCAGTATGGTTTCACCTTACTGTCTGTTATGGGTCGATACTTAAAACCTTGAATATCATTCATCTATTCTTTTGCGTGTACTGTTGTAATAAATAATATGGTTGTATCTTCTTTATTTACCATCATTTTTCATCTTTATATCTGGCAATCTCTTTGGTGCCATGATATCATATTTTTCTTCAAGTAGTCTCAAAATAGATGCAACCTATTTCATCTACAGGTGCATGTTGGATAGTGGGGTAATTGTTACTTTCCTCTCATGCCCCTGATGCAAGCATTTGCTTAAAATAACTATTCCATTTTGTGCAGGATATTCATGATGGTTTGGATTTTAGTGACCATGTTGACAGTGAATATTCCTTTGGGATATTTTCTGTTAAATTTTCAACTGATGGTCGAGAGCTTGTTGCTGGAAGCAATAGTGATTCAATACATGTTTATGACCTGGAAGCAAATAAGATGACGTTGCAATTTCCAGCTCACACAGTATGACATTCTTTGAGTTTATCATTCTAATGGCTGAAGATTTTTTTTTAAAAAATTACGTTTATGTTTATGCTATATTCTTTTTGATTTTGATATGATATTCCTTTTGTGCTCTTCCTGAAAAGAAAGAGACAATAATGTGCACTATGGTTTCAGCTTTGGTTGCCAAAGTCTGTAACGCCTGAGATGCCAATTTTCAAACTTAATAGCTTATAATTGTTGGAGTATACAACCTTGTAGTCTCATTTCACTGTTAGGTGTTCAATATGCATATTTTCACACATATTCTTGCTAGTTACAGTTATCTGGCTGATCAACTCTGCTTATAAGGATATCATGTCCCGTAGTTTACAAATTTCCTATCTTGCAATTTACTGTTTGAACTGTGTTGTTGAATTAAAACTTTTGAGATATTTGAGGTTAAGAATGATTGGAGGAACCAAGGATATATCTTGGGCTAGATGCCACCATGTATAGATTCAGTATTTCAAGCACCATTCTGAAAATTCTTTTCCTTTCTTGACTTTTCTTCCAGACTGATGTGAACACTGTAACCTTTGCTGATGAAACTGGCCATCTCATATTTTCTGGGAGTGATGATAATCTTTGTAAGGTAAGCACTAGCTATTTTGCATCAAAAGCAAGGTTTTCTTGCTCAGTTTTCTATTGCAATCCTTAATATGACTCCATTAGTAAGCCTCCTGAGGTGGTGGTGCTTGTCTGCTATTGTTTCTTGGTGTGTGTTGAAAGAGTGTAATTAGATTTGGTTATGATATCTGGATGTTATATAACCTTCAGGTTTGGGATAGGCGCTGCTTTGTGTCAACACGAAAACCAGCCGGGATCTTGACAGGTCATCTAGAAGGCATTACTTTTATTGATAGCCGTGGGGATGGCCGTTATTTCATTTCTAATGGTAAAGATCAGACTACCAAACTCTGGGACATAAGGAGAATGTCCTCCACTCCGAAATTGTAGGTGTTTTTTTCTCCCCCAATTTTTTCAGCTTGATTTGTTGTTTATGCAACGATCTTTAAATCACATCTCTACCACTATAATGCCAAAGGTGTGGGCGTGTCAGTGGATGGCATGCCTGATGTTCCCCCGCCCCCGCCAACCTCCTTATGGAATTCAGTCAGCTTTATGTCTGTAGTATCCTCTCTAGGACGAGCACCCCTCCCGACTCTAACTTGAAGACAGAAATAGGAGTGCATCAACCAAGAATGAGAGTGTATTTATTGGCAGCCAAATGCTTTCCATCCATTCGAACCAAGTTGTGTGCATTATACATGCTGACTGACATTTCACTCTGGATGGGATTCCAGCTGTCCATCAAATATTAGTCCTTGTAAATTAGTCAAATGCCATGTGTTGTGCAGTATTGTCAATTTATGAACTACGAGAAAGAAAAAATGACTTTTATTAACTTGGAAGAGCCATCAATCAACAACTCAACTTCTGTCACATGTACAAACCTGCAGACTTATATGTTCAAAGAAATTGCTGAGACTTTTTAGAACCAACAATAAAAGTTCTTATAACTACAACAATACTTTCATTTGGAAATTGGCCATAACTCCTATAATGGCACTACAGAAGACACCTCCCATCTTATCCAAGATAGTTTTTTGATTTTTTTGATCGGACTTTGCTTTTTAGGACATTTTCAGTGTTTTGCTAGTGCATATTGCTGACATTGTATTATGGCAAATGGGGTACATTGTGGCTACAGCTTCTTGCTGTCACAGCCCACCATTTTCTACTTGGGAAATACATGGTCATTATTAACTTTTTATTTTGACAGCTTGTATAAATTTCATCCTGAATTTTGTTAGATATATCTCTCATATGTGGAGTAATACTTTTTTTCCCATGACTTTGTAGCCATGATTGTGCATAGACATGTTTTCTGTCATGCATCGATAGAACTGTGCATGTGAATTTGTGGTTACCATATTTCTGTGTGCATGTATTTGGTATGCTTGTAGGCAATTTGCTCATATATTGGTGAACATACAGAACTGGACATGGAAAACTTCTATGAAAAAATAAAATACCTAGGAGTGGTGCATGAAGAACCAGCAAACTAATAGTGGTTGAGAGGTGGAAATTAGTGCATGTTGCATACTGTGGTAAACATGTATAATATAGAATGCGATTGTTTATATTACCTATTTATCTTAGGAGGATGACATTTCTTTCTGTAAATGTTGTTACATGTACTTATCTCATTGAAGTCCTCAATCAGAATTTCTTATCCCATTTTCTGGAAGCTTAGGAGATTTTTAGGGATTATTTTTTTCATCTGAGTTTACTACTAGCTTATTTTCTTAGTTGTTGAAGCAGTTGCTCTATCTGCTCATGCAGTTCCGCACCAAAACTTTTTTCTTGGGATTATAGATGGGATGAATTCCCAGCAGAAGCCAGAAGACAGAAGCATCCATCTGATCAGTCAGTAGCTACATACAGAGGTCACTCAGTCTTGTGTACTCTAATACGCTGTTACTTCTCCCCTGCATATAGGTCAGCACTGAATATTTCTTCTTTAAAATAGTAATTCCAAAGTTCTCATTTTAAGTGCCTATTTTTATCCTCCAAAAAGATGCCCATTTTGAGTGCATTAGAGTGGACTACATTACATATATTAGTCTATTTATTGTATCAGTAAAGACTAAGAATTGGCTATTAATTTGCACTTAAACCTTATGCTATTCTTCTATAATGCAAGAACTGTTTGTTTAGTCTTGACCCCTTCGGTGCATCAGGATTGCAGCTTGAATTTGGACCCATTTATGTTGATTTTCCAATTAAAATTGATATTCTGACACTCATTAGGCTTACCTACTTTGTTGTATACAGTAACAACTTGTATTTACTTGTTACAGCACCGGTCAGAAATACATATACACAGGATCGAATGATGGATATGTTTATATCTATGATGTGGTATGTAATCCGAAACATCTCATATTCTCACTATTTGCCTTTTCCCTCAAATTTTTATTTTAATCAAGTTTTCCAATTCACACATCGCAATTTGTAAATTTCAATGCTAGCCTGATCCTGTTTGTGAACAAAGTGCTATGAAAACTAATGCTATAACTCTTTTACCTCAGTAAGTTTGAAAATCTTATGAATACCAACAATCACTCCTCTATACTGACCCAAAAAACCAAAAAGAAAAGAAAAGAATGCAACATCAGCATCTGAATTTTACTGGTGCCTTGATACTGTGAAGATAGAAAACCTGTCCATAAGGAGGTCGGACTTTTGGGAGCTTCCAATGATCTATGTTTCTGGCCATGACTTGACATACTTTCTTGCTTGCACTTCCAGCTGAGGCCTGGTTTTGGCTTTCAAAATAACAAATAAGGATCCTTGCAACTGGAACTGCAGTAATAGTGGTATGATATGTTGCTGATGTGTTAACTTTGCAATGTTTCAGGTAACTGGAGCTACGGTTGCAAGACTTGAACAGCATGATGCGACTGTTAGAGACTGTAGCTGGCACCCCTACTTCCCAATGCTTGTCAGCTCATCCTGGGACTGCTCCTTTGCTAGATGGGAATTTCCAGGAAATGGTGCAGATCCTGTGTTGCATAAGAAGAAAAAGAGGAGGAGACGTTCGCTAAGGCCATAGACACAGTATTGTATTACTAAAATATAACATGCGACAGCGCTGTGGCTGATGAATGCCGATTTGTAAGTATGCCTGCAAATAATTCTTGCAGCTACAGAGGATATAATGAGCATCATTGTGTGATCACCATATTTGTTCATGTGTTTTGCTGCCTGTGTCTGAATTTCATTGCATGATGGTGAGAAAGGATATTTTGTTAGAAGTGCCCGTAGGTGCCTCCTACTCTCCGAGAATGATCGTTTTTATCCAAATTTTCTGGGCTAGAGCAGGATAAGGTGGTAAAGGAAGCATTGCACAAAGTTTTGTACTCAGGACAAGCTTAGGTACCTTCAGCAAGGTGCATTGAGGAATTAGAGAACTGCCAGTGGAAACTATAGAGATGCTGCAGTGCTGATCCTAGATTCTAAGATGGGCTCAGAACATTGTCATCTGTCTCTAATCTGTACATAAGATCGAAGTGCACTTAATCTGAAACCTGAAACAAAAAAATCAGGAGCAAGAGAGCTGTTCATAAATTTCACTAGGCTAGTAGGGAAGGGCATCACATATAGTATTTCAAAGAAGACAACCAACCTGGGTCATTTCTCCCCGTAAGAGAAAGAACAATTTCTTGCTAGTTGGCTCTTGGAAGAAGAAAAAAAAAAAAAAACTGATCACCATCATTTAGCCTTCCTCCAACTATTATTCAGAGTTTTTCCATATCCTTCCTCGCAACCTCTATTTATGTTAAATCTATGTTAATTTAGATCTTCCTCTTCTTTTTCTACGGCCTTAAACATAAATTAAAGTACATCCGCCTGTAGAAGTCTCCTCAAATTTTTATGGTACATGTCCAGCTATATATTTCATGAAGTACTACACGGTGGACCCAAATATTCACAGCTAGAAGAGGTTTTCACCTCTATGAAACATATAACTGGGCATCATAGAGAAAACTGGATAGAAACACATCTCCATGCATATCAAAACATTAGGTTCTACATCAGAGTGATAGATGATTACCAAATCAAAGCAACTCACAACTTTAACCGAGTCCCGGTATCAACAAAACATCCAAAAGAAAATTCTGCAAGATCTTGAGCTGATATCAAAAGGTTAAGCACCCTTGGCCGCATAGGCGGCAAAGGAGATGGCAGCAAGAACGGTGGTTGCAGCAGGATACAGCCATCTCCCCAGTCCTCCCTTCTTCCGAGCCTCGGCCACTTCATGCTGCAAGACCTTAAGCTCCCTGCTCATGTCCTCAATCTTCCCCACCCTGCCCTTGAAGGCCATCTTGATGGCCTCCAACTCTTTCACAAATGGCTGCAGCTCCTCATCCTTCTCTTCCTCATTCCCAATACTCCTCTCGACATCATTTTCTTTTCCTTCAACTAATCCATGCAGCATCATTTCTGTGGTATACTTCAGAAGGGAAAGAGCCCTCCCAGCGTTCATATCGGCAGCTTGGAACTTTCTCTCCATATCCTCGAGACTCTGCAGAGAAGTTAGCAGTTTCTTCTCAGTTGAAGCTTTTTCCTCCTTCAGCACATCAGATTGCACCTTCCGTTCCTCCTCCTTCCGAGCAAAGTCACCGAGTGCACTCCGAAGCTGCTGCCTCTCGTCTTCAACCTCATCGTTCCTATTCTTCAACTCCTCAATTTGCACTCCCAGGCATCGCTCTTCCACCCTCTGAAGATGGAGGTCTCTCCAAGCAGAATCCCTCTCAGTTTGCAGTTGGGCATTTGTGTTGATGCAGGCATTGCACAGAACTTGCAACTCATGAACAGTTGATTGGAACTGTTTCAACTCTTTCTGCAAAGCATCAATTTCAGACTGCTGGACAGTCCTCATTCCCTCGATTGCATCTTTCTCCCTTTCAATCTCCCCCATCCTGGTCCTCAAACCATCCAGCTCCTTGGCATACACCATCATCCGCTCCTCGTAGTCGAGCAGAATTCCTTCCTTCCCCTTCTTCAGAGCACCCAACTCTGCCTGAAGTCTCTCGAGCTCCTCCATAACCTTTTCATTCCTCTTCTCCATCTCCGTAGCTTGAGAACGCAGCCCTTCCTCCTCCTGCTTCAGCACTTCGGCAGCAAATTTAGAGCTATTAAGCTCAGCTCCCAGCCTATGGTTGCTCTCGGAAAGGCTCCGAAGCACCGACTCTAAAGTCGATACTTTTGCAACAAAAGCCTCATTCTTGGCAACTTCAGAGCGCAGCTCCTCTATGACCTCAACATTCTTCTTTTCCATCTCGGCAATTTCATTCCGCAACCCTT
>JAOXJJ010000001.1:4469010-4488089 GCA_025769935.1 Phoenix roebelenii
AGAAGTAGTTGAAAAGTTTTAAAAGACCCAATTCACCCCCCCTCTTGGGTTGTCACCTTGGGCAACAGTCTTGATATAAAATCAAGGACCGTTAGTCCTACTGGCCTATGAAGTTGCTTCACAGTATGCAACAAATTCTGCTTCTATAATTGATGAAGCAGCTATAGATTTCCTTATATCCGAACATCCAGCAAAATTTGAATCTGGATATCCGACAACCTCCAAGAAATCTGTATGTCTATAAGTAAACTTGAAATTTTTGGTTCCTTATAAATACCACAGCACTTTATTGGTAGCTTTCCAATGTTTCTGCCCAGGATTGCTTTGGTATTTTCTCAACATTCCTACTATAAATGCAATATCTGGACAAGTACATATTTGAGCATAAATCAAGCTACCAACTGCAAAAGCATAAAATACGTTTTTCATATACTTCGGTTCCAAACTATTTTTGTGGTGATTGTCTCAAACTGAATTTGTCTCCTTTGACAATGGGTGCTACTGAAGATGAACAAAACTTCATATTAAATCTTTCTAAAACTTTTTTGATGTAGACCCTTTGAGATAATCCCAATATCTTTCAGGATCTATCTCTATGAATCTCTATGTCAATGACATATGAGGCTTCACCCAAATCCTTCATCTCAAAGTGTTTAGAAAGAAAATTTTTAGTTTGACGTAGCAAACCCAAATCACTAGTTGCAATCAAAATATCATCCACATATAGGACTAGAAAGATATATTTACTCCCACTGACCTTAAGGTATATATACTGATCAACAATGTTTTCCATAAAACCATATGAAGTAACAATGTTGTGAAACTTGATATACCATTGGCAGAAGGCCTGTTTAAGTCCATATATGGATTTTCTTAACTTGCAAACCAGATGACTATCCTTAGATGAAAATCCTTCAAGCTGATCCATGTATACCATTTCCTCAAGATCATCATTCAAGAAAGCCATTTTCACATCCATCTGATGTAGCTCTAAGTCAAAGTGAGCTACTAATGCCATGACTATCCTAAAAGAATCTTTCTTAGAAACCGGAGAGAATGTTTCATGGAAATCAATTCCTTCTTTTGGAGTGAAACCTTTGGCCACAAGTCTAGCTTAAAGTCCCTTTTGGTCTTAAAGACCCATTTACAACCAATGGCTTTTGCTCCTTGTGGTAACTCGACGAGATTTCAAACTTGATTTTTAGCCATTGATTCTATCTCTTCCTTCATGGCATCATGCCATAGAGAGGAATGATCCTCTGTTATGACTTCTGAAAATAAATTAGGTTCAACTTGTGGTCCAATATCAAAGTCGGATTCTTGAAGGTATACAAGGTAGTCGCTAGATATTGCTGGTTTCTTATTCTTGAGGATCGTCTTGATTCAATAAGAGGTTATGTATGAGTTTGTTCCTCAAGGTATAGTTGTTCTTGAATTGGTTGTTCTTCAATTATATTTGGAACTGGATTTTAAAAAACAACTATATTACCAATTGATTCCCCACTTGGTTCATCAATTGGTTGCTTTATTTTCTCAAACGATATGGTTCGAGGAAAACCACTCCCACTAAACTCATGATCCTCAAGAAATTTAGCATTTCTAGCTTCAACGATTCTAGGTGTGTGCGGGACAATAGAATTTGAATTTCTTGGAGTTTTTAGCATACCCAATAAAGAAATCGCTAACCGTCCTAGGGTCTAATTTCTTCATGTGTGGATTATAAATTCTCACCTCAACTGGACAACCCCATATGTGTAAATGTCCTAAACTTGGTTTCCATCCTTTCCACAACTCAAAAGGAGTTTTAGGAGCAGCCTTCGATGGAACCCTATTTAGTACATATATAGCGGTTTTTAAAGCTTCACTCCATAGCTTGATAGGGATATTTGAATAACTAAGCATGCTTCATACCATGTCTATCAGTGTACGATTCCTTCTTTCTGCCACACCATTTTGTTGTGGTGTTTCCGACATTGAATATTGAGCAATTATGCCCGCTTCTTTAAAGAATGTAGCAAATGGCCCAAGCATATGTCTAGATTCTATGTACCTTCCATAATACTCTTCACCCTTGTCTGACCTTACAATTTTAATTTTCTTTTCGATTTGTTTCTCTACCTCTGCTTTATATGTTTTGAAAGTATCAAGTGCCTCGGCCTTATCATATAAAAGATAGAGATACATATACCGAGAATGGTCATCAATGAATGAGATAAAATATCTCTGACCATTCAAACAAGATGGGGTAAATGGTCCACAAAGATCTGTGTATATCATCTGAAGAGTTTCAAAACTCCTTTTGGCTCCTTTAGTGGTTTTATTGGTTTGTTTTCCTTTTATGCAATCCACACAAGTACTAAAGTCGGTAAAATCAAGAGTATCTAGTACTCTTTCATTTACTAATCTCTTTATTGTTGTCATTGAGATATGTCCCAATCGCTTATGCCATAATAACGAGGAGTTTTTCTTAATAATGTTCCTCTTTATACCAATTTTTAGGGAGAGAAAAGCCCTATATGATATTGGCAATGTGAATTTTAGTACCAGAATCAATTCACTATGTATTATTAGGAACATTAACAAAATTAGACTCATAACACACAAGAGATAGTAGATTACCTTTTTTCTCGAGCCACTTCTTGTATTTGG
The DNA here is from genome assembly GCA_025769935.1 of Phoenix roebelenii. Classification (NCBI taxonomy): domain Eukaryota; kingdom Viridiplantae; phylum Streptophyta; class Magnoliopsida; order Arecales; family Arecaceae; genus Phoenix; species Phoenix roebelenii. Next base: position 4,471,660 of record JAOXJJ010000001.1, read on the forward strand.
TACAATCCTTCTTCACATGTCCCTTTTTCATGTTTTAATCTCTCTTCCTCATGAACACACATGGTCAGGAGTTCATTAATTGACTATTTTTCCTTATGTGTGTTATAGAAAATTTTAAAAGGACCATATTCCTTAGGAAGAGAGTTCATTAATAAAATTAATGCATTAAGTATGATTGTTAATGAATTTTAGATGTCTAGTTAAAAAATCTAAAGAATAACAACCAGATCAGCTCCAGATCGATGGTGGAGCACTAGGCTCACTTAAATACCAGCCTTTCTTAGGCACGTATGCCTTTTTGACAAGCTTTTCTTAGACACCGTTATTCAATGAATAATTTCACTAGATATCCAATAAGATTTCATCATAAATATCATACTAATAACATTATTTTATCTCATCATTAACCTTATATAATGACTTTTCTTTGTGGTCGGATCATTATGTATGATGTAAGTGTTCAATTTCATGAGATGGTGATAAAAGACCTTTTATTAACTAAATTAAAGCATTCAAAAATTTATGGGATGCTTTATTATCACAAATATGCAAAAATTTAATCATCTTTATGTCTTTTGCATGTATCACCCTGGATCATGAAAATATAAATAATTTAAATAATTATGAATCATCATAAGAAAGCATCTAAATTGATTATTTACACAATACCAATTCATTACGGGGAGCAATACATAATTAAATGTACTATTTTGTAATCAAACTTGAGTACATGGATCAAGTAATTGTATTGGACGACCTGTATGAAATAAAACTTACTTCTGGGAACCATATGTAAGTTTCGGAAGACCCCTTTTGTGAAATAAAGTATGTCAGGGGTCTATTAAACATATTCAACGACCTATATGTAATTCAGATTTCCTCTGCGGATTAAGTATAAATTTATGAAGCCCCATTTGCTGAATTAACATACTGCAGGGGGTTAACTGTAAAAATCACAGTATAGGCCAAATGAGTTCGGGTTTTCGGGTTTGGGTTCGACCCGAAACCCGGATCCACTAACGTCATCTTCCTCGCGAGCCCGATCGGAAGGAGGAGAGGAGGGAGCCCAAAACTGGCGGCCCCTCTTTGCTAAACGGCGGCGGCGGCCGCCTCCTCCTTCCTCCTCTCATGTGGTCGGAGAGGCCACCCACATGCGGCTGCCGGCACGGCGCTGCGCTGCTCCCTCCGGGCGGGAGGAGGAACGACGGGAAGAACTTGCCCCATTCCCTTTTTTTTTTTTATCCGCGGTGGCCATGGCGGACACCGGTGGCCTCTCGGCCACCACATAGGAGAAGGTACGGCAGCGGAATACTGTACGTCGCCGTCCTTCATCTTCATCCCCTTTCCATCCCTTCTCCAGTTGCTATTTGGGAGGAGGAGGAGGGCACGGCGGCGAGGACTTGAGCGCCGCCGTCCCTCTTCTTCCTTCTTGGGCTACTGACGTCGGCGGCTTTATCGGATCCGGCGTCTCCACGAGGCGGCGAGCCGGATGCCGTCATCGGCAGCCCGGGAGACAGCCGCAGGAGGCGGCGGCGGCCATGGCTGCCTCCTCTATTTATTTAAAAGGCATGGCAGTGGGAAAAAAAAAGGCATGGGTTTAGTCCCACATCGCCCAAAAAAAAATACTTGTGCATGCATAAATAAGATGGTCTGTTCATCCCTTCTCTTGTTTCTAAAGGCGGTGGTTGACTTTTTAAGGGTGTTCATGACTCTTTAAGGGTGTTCTCATGAACGCGATAACCATCATTTTACATAAGTGAGAACTTTTAGTACATTAGCTGGTCAAAAACCTTATCCATTTTTAAATAACATGGCAACAACATAAGTATCATTATGCACAGCGGAAGATTAAATAAAGTAAATTATTTTATTATAAATTATGTAAATTATTTTACTAACCTCTGATCACCGGCTATTTATAATGCCAGAGATCTGGATCTTTATCTTTAAGGTTTATCTCTAATTAGTTTCTATCCATTAAGAAACTATCTGATAAGATAAATTCTGAATAACCTCTAATCAGATTGGATTAAGTCACCATTTAAACGAAGTTGTGTTTATCCTGATATGGATAAACTTGATCAAGTGGGCCACATCAAGTTTTCTAAAATTAGGAGACATGCTAACATTTCAATCTGATATGACCAACAACAAACAAATTTATCTAAATTTTAATTTGAAATTACATGAAAATCTCTCAGGATCATTGGACCGGCCAAATTTGCTTGATGCGGAAATTTACTTCCTCGCATCAACTTTTAAGGAATTTGCTGCATTGGGTATCTAGAAATAAATCTATAGCATAGAAGATAAGAATTTTTTGATAAACATATTTTATTTTATTTTCTTTTTGTAGATTTAAATTTAAGTTCCTCTTTTTTCTTTAAAAAAATAGCCTTCTTTTGAAATTTTTGCACGCTTTCATCTCAGGAACTCATAGGTGGACTTCAACTATATGTGCTCCATGCAAGATCCTTCCGAACCGAGGCCATAATTTTTTTTTATTTAGAAAAATAATTCTTCGACTGAAAAGTAAAAAAGAAAAACTTATAAAGCCCTTTGACCAGTTCCATTTCTTTCTCAATTCAGAAAGTTCGAAGTTGAAATGGTTGGACGGACAATCAGCTTCACATAGGATCGTCCCATTTACATAGGTATGTCTTCGGTTCCAGTGTGGTCCTCTCTGCCTGATAGGGTTGGATCATGGAAAACGGGAAAGTAGATACCATCCTGCTTTCCCGCGATCAAGTGTTTAGGGTCAGTTCTCTTCTTTCAACATAACCATAGTCAAAAGAGTGTTTTTTTCTTGTATTTAAGGTTTCAAATGTCAATCCTCATTGGATGGAATCCCCCAAGAAGGGTTATAATGGGATCTAGTTTCTTTCTATGAAAAGGCAAAAGAACCTACGTCCGGTTGATGGCCCCGGATTTTTCGGTTTCTTGATTTTCGAAAGAACGTCATTCGGGAAAAAAACTGCCAGTTTCTTAAGGCTTCAAATGAATGACAGGGATATTCGATTTGTTCTCATAACTTGCTTATTCATTGGATTCTCTCTACTAATTTTATGCTATGAAAAGCAACAAGAAGCCACTGAGGTGGTAGCTTAGTGGAATTAGGCCATTACTTCCACCCGCGCGGTCTGAGTTCGAAACGCGCAGGCATTGATTAAATGTCGAGACCGCATGCTCCCCGCTCAGATACATTGGGTGTGAGGGCTTATTGGTCCGCTGATAGGCTTATTGGTCCGCTGATAGCCTCAGTGGTGCCGGATATGACGTACTTACACGGAGGGTTCGTACTGGGCCCAGAGGGGTAACCGAGCCGGGCCTACGGATGAGGAGAGTATGAGTAAAAATAGTTGGCGTGCCCAACACATGGTTAGTTCTGCCCGCATCGAACATTCTTCTGGCGGAGTGGGGCCCAGTGAGTACTGCTACGCGGAGGTGGGCTTGTCCTTTCCTCCCCACTTCCTCTTTTTTTTAGCACAAAAAAAAGCAACAAGAAGAACAAATAACTCATCTTCTTTAAATGATTCTCGTGACCAAACTTGCCTCTTGCTATGGTAAAGATTTTTCTTGCCTCTAGTAGATCGTAGACCAAGTTAAATATATATATTTTTTAAATAATGAGAATGCCCACTCTTTTTCTGATAATGAACAGCAATTCATATATAATTTTCATGTTGATGTGCATATATTTTTTATAATGATCGAAGTTGTAGGAGTACAAGCATTCAAAAATTCCAAAAATAAGATATTTTGCATGGAAATTTTTACATATACATAAACAAAAACAAATTGGTTATGTTTGGAAAAACTCTCAGCATAAGATTCCACGTGAAGATGATGCTTGCACTTTAAGTTTATGCTGCCATGTCATGCCATGCATTCAATTTATGTGAGTGCAGGAAACGCTGGAAAATTAGACAGAAGAGGGACCCTGCTACCAGCCCACAGGATGGCGAGGAGACCACTTTTACAGTGCAGTCCTCGGCAAAGCACTTTTCAGCGATGGGGTCCCCTCATAACCATACGGAATGGGTCGATCTGATGATTTTAAGTAGGGTTTAGTTTGAGAAATGGTATGCTACACGCCGCCGATTAAAGCTATTTGTTTTTATAAATTTTATTCATCAAATATTTATCTCGATGTTGAGCGCTTGATGAATGAGTCTCGTAGAATCGAGCAGCTGTGATTGACGGCATGCATAGCCATATAGTGCATGCTATATAGGATATAAATTCTTCTTAAACTAGTACCGTTGACGTGCTCTACATGCCGCTTGTACCAAGCACACAGGCTTTCTTTTTTCTTTTTATCTGTGGAGAGATGAGGGAGAGCATGATGACTAAACTTTGATCGAATAGGCCTGACAACTTTATCATCCATTTTCCATGGGCACATTGGACTACTTTTTAATGGATGTATTTTCTTGAATTTTTCTAACTTGCAAAAGAGAAGATGCGAAGAAGATTGGTGTGTTGAAAGAGAGTGCATTTGTTTGCATCTTTTACCATTTTGATGGAAAAGTCTATAACCTAACCTTTTTGTGATACTCAACAGGCAATGCATGTGTTCAATTCAGGAGATATTTGGATGTCCAATGCACATAAAAAGAGGAAGGATGGTGGTGATCTTCCATCCCCTTAGATCAAGGCTTCGAATGACAGTGGAACGGAATTTAATCAATCAAAAGATAAACCATAAAGGGAAATAGTGAAATAAGTGGATTAGCATGGGATTTATAGTAATATACAAGATTTGAACCCTAGATCTCCTCGAAGAGCGAGACCTTAGAAGAGAGATGCCAAACAAACAACAGAACTAACATTTATGAGTGGATTTAAGGGACATACAGAAAGGCCATCTGAATCGGAATTGCGATGCTCATTAGAAGAATGAAATGTTGGAACTTTTTATTAACAATAAAAATTTATTAAAATAAATAGTCTTCTTGAAAGAACAAGAGAGTGTAGCTATTCATTTATTTGAATAATAGGACATAGCATGTCATATTAGCTATTCAAGCATCAAACTTATTTTCCCATCTATGCTGCATAAATCCTACAAGTGTCAAGCGGCGCGCTTTGTATTCTAAGGTCGTATCCTATTTGTATACCTATTAGTGTATAGAGATGGCATTAGGCCTGGAATAAAACTAAAGACTTCCGGACGATCATAAAAAAAATCCTGATATAACTGGGAAATATTTAAGCACTCAAAGCACCTCACAATAGACAAATTAATTCCAAGAAAGCCTTGTCATGAACTAATTCTATGACAAATACGTTAATTTATGCTAGCCCTTATTTTTTATAATGGATAAAACAACACTCTCCTATCCTTCATCATATGTTATCCTACCTCCCTAATCTCTCTTGGCATCTCTTGTGTACCCCACCCCCTCCTCCTTTGCAATTTTATCTTAGATTTGAAAAAGGACAAGTGACAAAGATGAGCATATCATTTACCCATCTTATTAAAGAAACACATCACTAGTTTTATTAATTTGAGATTGTGGTAGGGTAATCGTCATTTTTAGAATCATATCTAGTTCCATATTTATATATACATATAATTAAGGCATTTATTGGTTGCTTTATTATTTATTTGAATAAAATAACCAGAAATATATATAGGTAACTGATAGATGATAAGGTAAAAGATGCCATGTATCCCGCCTATGCTAAAATGCAACTTTATTTCATATTGCAACCAAACAATACAATTAGTTATTCTAGGCAGAAATAAGAATTTCTAGCCAAACAAAAACAAGCATTAACTTGTTTCTAGATGTTCTACTATATCTAATATATCGAAGTTTAGTTTATTTTCTCGTGGCACAATTAATGCCTAAAACTATATTGAAAAGAATTACAAACATAATAGATGCAAGGCGCACTGCCTTAGAGAGAGAGAGAGAGAGAAGAAAAAGAACTAAGGGTTCGTTTGGTTCGCGAAAATTTTTTTCACCCATCAAAATATTTCTTCTTGAAAGTTGATTTACGAAAATATGATGCATAGAAAACGTACATTTCAAGATGGCTTATGTTTGATTGAATATCTACTTTTCTGAAAAAGCTGTATGAAATATCTATTATATTATTAATAAAGGAAATGATCTTATTCATGAATTTTGATAGCTTAAGGGTAGTTTTGGAAAAAAAATCCTAATTTCCAAGTAATGGAAAAACAGCTTTTTCATGTTCCTCATAAACTTTTTCTTTTTTATGAAATATGAAAATCTTATTCTCTTAAAGGATGTTACTTTTCTATCTCTATCTTTTGAAAACTTCAATGCTATTTCTTTATTTTTCATTGGCTAAACTTTCTCCATCCTTTTTCTTTTGTTATCATGATATCATCCTATGCATATTTTCTTTTATTTGTCTGCTCATGCTTGTTAGGCAGCCTTGGCGGCTTCCTCATTGTCGCTAGTTACATGTTGATGATGCCTTCAGAAACATGTTCGCTATGCATGGGAACAAAAGCTAAATTCTCAAAGAGCACATTCCCGGTTATCTCAAGTCCCTACTTGATCTAAGTATCGCAAATTTCAACATTGCATGACTGGCCTTGTGAATATCAAGTAGAGCTCAGGCTCCAATAATTAAACAAAATGACAACCATTTGTATTTTGTGAATATGCGACATATCCTTATACTTTCAAATAAAGAAAGATGAAAACAATTTAAAACTTATAATCCAAGAGGAAATAATTGATAACACAATTTAAAACTTATAATGGTGCAGTTAAAAAAAAAATGAGAAACTATCGTGCCCTTTATTTTCAGTTCAGTTTTATCCATAAAATTGACTAACTTTAAATAGCAACAACCCTAGACAATCCAAACCAATTAAATACCCATCTCCAAAATTTTATTTTCCTTTCCCCAGCCTCTTGCTCTCTTTTTTTTTTTTTTTTAATAGAAAAAGAAGAAGATATCTCTATTGTATTTTCCAAAACAAAATAAATAATACAATTTTCTTAGGATTCCTCCTCAGTCCTCACACTTTCCTCCATCCACATTGCGCCGCCGGCCTTGTCTTCCGCCGGCCGGCCTTCACCGGGCACGGCGTGTCCACTGGCGGCACCATGCAATTATACTGCAAACAGAGCGACGTGCTCAACGGAATGCTCGCCGCCGGGCTGATCCTAAACCCCGTCAAGTAATTGTGCTGCAGATAGAGCACCCTGATCGCCCCCGCCACTACCCTGTCCACGAACGTGGCCGGGACATCGCCGGAAAACCAGTTACTATTCAGATACAACCTCTCTGCCGCCGCCAGCGCCGCCGGCACCGCCCCGGTCAGCCGGTTATGGCTTAAATCCACCGTCGCCCCGGCCGGCATTGAACCAACCGGCCGGACCGGGCCGGAGAAATCGTTGCGCTGGAGCTGGAGGGAGGAGATGGGGAAGGAGAAGATTTGGCCGGGGATCTGACCGGAGAGCTTGTTCATGCTGAGGTCGAGGTAGTTGAGCCGGGCGAGCCGGGAGAGGACGCGGTCGACCGGGCCGGAGAGGCGGTTGGAGGCGAGGGAGAGGTAGCGGAGAGACGGCGGAAGCGCGGGGATCGCGCCGGAGAGGGAGTTAAGCTTGAGATCGAGGCGGAGGAGAGGGGAGGAGAGGGGGAAAGAAGGGATTTGGCCGGAGAGGCGGTTGTGGCAGAGGATGAGGTTGGAGAGGGCCGGGATCGCGGCGATCGCCGGGGGGATTTGGCCGGAGAGGAGGTTGAAGCTAAGGTCGAGGGTGCGGAGACGGCGGAGGGAGGCGAGGGAGGGGGGGACGGAGCCGTAGAGGAAGTTGTGGCTGAGAGCGAGGAAGCGGAGGGAGCGGCAGAGGGAGAGGGAGGTGGGGATGGGTCCGGCGACGCGGCCGGGGACGAGGGAGAGCTCGGCGAGGGCGGAGAGGCGGCCGAGAGCCGGGGAGAGGCGGCCGGCGAGGCCGGGGGAGCCTGCGCGCGGGTCGCCGAGGGCTAGTCCGACGACACGGTTGCCGGAGCAGAAGACGCCCGGGAAAGTGCAGGGGTCGCCGGTGAAGTCCCACCTGGAGAAGAATGTAGAGCCATGGAGGTCGTAGAGGGACTTGCGGATCGATTGCAGGGCCAGGAAATCTGCCGGGTCCAACATTCCGAAGCTTCTCCAGCACGAAGATAGCAACATCATAAAGAGTATGACTGCTGTTCTTCTCATCATGATGCCAGTGCGAGTTTATAGCAATGCAAGTGTTTGTATGATTGCTTCAATGGTGGGTCGAGCTGTGGAAAGAGAGCAATGCAACTGTTTGTATGATGGCTTCAATGGTGGGTCGAGCTGTGGAAAGAGAGCAATGGAAAGAGAGGAGGAGGAGGAGGAGGAGGAGGAGGAGGAAGGAGAGGTGGCAGAGAGAGTCTTGGAGATGAACTCTATTGAAGGATATTTTACTATTTCTAATCATTTACTTGGAGGTGATGCTCGGCTTGGTGTTCTCGCTCTCCAATCTCTCTTTCACTCTTGTTCTGGGTCCACCTGTCAGCTGACTATAATCAATGTAGAGTATTACTTAAATGCAAATAATAGAACTTTTGATAGTTCTTTTGTTAAATGCCTAAAATAAATATCCTACATCAATTGAAGGAAACTTTTAGATAAAATTTTAAAAGTTCTAATTAGTGTTTATGGATAATAATGTTCTAATTGGGTTAAGTGATTACTTTTGAATGTCCGTTATTTCATATTAGTAATCCTTCCATCGAGTTCATGCTGTTTGAAGCACTCCTGAAGAAATTTCTCAAAAAACGAAGAAGAAAGAAATACTATCATAGAAGTTAAAGAAAACAAGCCTCGACCATGAAAGATGCTAATATTATCTGCTCTCGAGGAATATATCGAGTTTATCTATATATATAACACAGCGAGGATTTGAAAATATTTAACTATTTTTTACTGACTTTTTTTGTTAATCGGATGTCTTCCAAGAGACTACTAATTCCTGCTGACATAACTTAATGTTGGTCTAAGGTAATGGATTTTGGTTTATAAAGTTTCCTATTGTCAGCTATATGATTGCCACAGCAAGTACATCACTCTTCTCCTTGGGGAATTCTGGTTTCTCATCTTGGTTGATGCATTACTTTCTCATCTTGGGCAACAGGACCACTTGGCTTTTTAGTGATGGCATTGGTTAACCACTCCCTTTGGCATAGATTTGAGAGTAGCTTGGAATTGATTATAATCACACACAAAAAAGATTACGAATAGAAATTCTTGATTCTTGAGTGAAAGTCAATTGGTAGCTGCTGAAAAACTATTCTTAGACTAGAAAGGAGAAAATAATGATACACAAAATTGCTTGGAGTCGAGCATAAGAGGTTGCATTTTGATGATGAAGAAACATCGAACTTTTAATTATCCATTTCTTTGGTTCATGGTGCACCATTTCCTACAGGGCAACACCTTGGAACATTTAAACCCTAATATTTCCCACGATATGAATTTGTTATGCAAGACATAAACACATCATTACTTATCGAGTTTGTGTTTATTGATCGGCCCTTCAATGCCACCTCTCCTCCCCTTCATCCACACGAAGGTATGTAAATTAATTGTTAATTACAATTAACATGATTTGATTTAGTTTAATTGTAAATTAATTTTGGATCCATGCGGAGTATATAAGCTCACTGGTCCAATAATATGGACCTACTTGGTTGTGTGCACCTAATATGGTTCTAGGCATCCCATCTTATTGAATGACTAGCCACATGAACAAGAGACATTTTCTCATTTTTTACAAAAAATCATTATAAATTGTAACTAAATCAGCTCATGATTTCGAATATGTGAAAACTTATTACAATATATAATTTCAAAATAATTAAATTTATGAAAATACTAATATTTATATATTTTTTAGAGCAGAGATAGAGATAGAGAATACTATAAAATGCATCAACAACGAGCGAGACTGAAGATATTGCCCCCGACGGGGAGGGCATGAGAGCTGGGTCAGTAGGATCTTATGAATGAAAGGACGTAGGAGAGAAAGACTAATACGATAAAATAAAATAGGGATAATATTCTTGCTATTTACTTGAAATTTTTTAAATAAATTATATATGTGCTTAAAAATGAATAATTGGACTTCTTTGTTGAGAGAGATTAGTTTAGAATTACAACATAAGAAAAAAAGACTACAGCTAAGCGTTTCTATTCCTTGCTATAAATATCAAAATTCAACAGTATCTTGTAAGGACATTCGGACCTTAACAAATAGATATTGCACATAGCAAATCGAGCACTCCATGTGCATAACATGTGCAATTACTGGCAGTATAATATAGATCGAAGGACTAGAAAAGCATAGTGCTAATGCACAAATTCTTTGCTCTACAAGAGATATTTTTGTTTTCGTGTTTCTAATTAAATTGTGTGAAGCACTTAAGAGTAAGAACTCCTCTTCTTTTTTTTTTTTATGGAAAATCTCTTTCTTTTAAGATTCATTTGATTTGCAGATTTTTTTTTCTTACTGAAATATTTTTTCTGAAAAGCAAATATCTGGGATATTAGTTTCTGTATGTTTGGTTGATCATAAAAAAATAATACATTTATGTATGGTTGAACATCTATTTTTTAAAAAAAAATTATATAAAATATGTGTTATGCCCTAAATAAAGAAAAAAATTTTATCCTATTCTATCTAAAAGCTTAAAGGCACTTTTGGAAAAAAATTATTCCAATTTTCAGGAGGTGGAAATTAAACTTTTTTATATTCCATTTGGATTTTTCTTTGCCATGAAATATAAAAATCTTATTTTTATGAAAACTATTTTTTTATATTTTTTTGAAAACTCTAACCAAACCAAATGTAAGGTGTAAGGATCCGTGCGGTATGTATTTTGTCAAACATTGGTTATTCGTTAGATAGATCTTGGATACTTATACAGGATTAAGAAATCCAAATAATACCTTTTGGTTAGCTATCTTGGGTGAGGTCCTTATTTGTTTCAAATGGTATCAGAGTGTCCGGCCCATAATCTGTATGAACTAGGGGATACTGCAACACAGATTCATTGGGACTGACCGCGGGCCGATTATGGTGTTTGTAATTAGATTTGAATGGATTTGAACTCTTAGTCTGACGAGAACGTCAGTACTTGAATGAGGAGAGTATGTAAGGATCCGTGCGGGCATGTGTTTTGTCCCATATCGGTTATTCGCTGGATAGAGCTTGAGTACTTATACAGGATTAAGAAACTCAAATAATATCTTCCAGCTAGCTATTTTGGGTGAGGTCCTGGATTGTTACATAAGGTATTTCTTTTTTTTTTTTTTTTGGTACCAAGTAATCCAATGTTGGGTTTGGGTTAATGCAAGAGTGGCATATTATGCACTTTGGGCCGTACAAAATTGATCGTTGGGCTTCATCAGCCCTGATTTTTTTTTAAATTTTTTTTTATTTTATTTTACTGCAGCCAGGCTGTGACATGCCGTTGCAAAGTGTTCCGTAGACAAAGTTGGTGGTTTCGTACTTCGTACAATTTTCTTCGCACCTTTTAGGTAGCGTCTTTGCATGCTACGTAGAGATGAAGACAATTGGACCGATTTGGTTCCCTAACAAACTTATCCTTCAAGACATGATAGATTGTGTGTCCGTATTCATACTGTTGAGCACAGTGGGACATTAAATATATAGCCATATTTTTCTTGCCTTATAATTCAACATGACTCTTTTGGAAGCTAATGAAGCATTTGTATGCTAGCTCTCAGAATTGTATCATGTTGCTCTCCAAAAGCTGTGATGGCATTGGAAGCTATTGTAAAAGGGATGAACAATAATATAATAGTTATTGTAATGATACATGTTGCAAGGATACACTTCCTAGGTAAATTTCAGGCATTCGCTCCGTTCATTTTGTGGAAATCGGCTATCAGATTGTGCAATGGTCATTTCAAAACCAGATGAATGAAAAAATTTAGAATATTTTCAAAGACATAATTTAATGGTCGACGTCGTGAAAAAAAATCAACTGATCTTATAAAAGATGCAACCTGAACCCTAAAAATGGAGTTCATCTTGCATCTACCTCGTGGCATCTACCTTCTCTATGGGGCGAGCAGAGATGTGTAATAAATCCTTGCATGATGAGGACTTCTCGTGCATGATGTTCCACATCTTCGGATGCCATGCGAAATTGGTTATGCAGAGTTGGGCATCCAAAGTCCCTTTTTCTATTTTTTTTTCTTCTCTAGTTTTTAATTGGAACTTTTTTTTTGATAAACTAATATTGTGTTCTCCGTGTACTGCACCTTCCTCACCTGTATGTATGTTTGTGCTTGACTTCTTGGTAGAAAGTTGTGGACACACCGTATCCAACGACCCTTCTTCTTAAGAAAAACATGTTCATGATGTGGCAAACAATGTTGGCTTTTGTATTCAAGGTAAGGCCGAGCTTGATCGAATTCGTGTTTGAAAATCAAGTATAAGCTTGGCTTGTTTGTCGCTTGATTAAGTCTAATTCTAGGATTGGAGAGCTAAATAACACTCTATTAATTCAAAATCGATTCAAACGTATTGAGCCCGGATAGGACATGAACTTAGCTTAATTCAAGCTTAATTCGACTTTGACTCAAATGGTTAATTATATGCAATGAGAACCAAAGATTAGCTGTTGGATTACATCCAACAGTTGATTTATGCTAACTAATGTATATTAGAAGATATTTATCAATTTCGAGCCTCATCAAATCAAGTCTGATTGAGCTGAGCGTTTTCATGCTTGGTTTGATACTGATTTCGAGCCTATAAACCAAGCTCAAGCTTGATTCAATTATATTCAAGCTTGATTTGAGCTTATCTTGAGTCGAACTCAAGCCTAACATGACGTATTTAGATCAATTGATAGTCATGGTCATAAGTTTTGTCTCCATTTTGATCCTTCTCTTATAGAACTCGACGGGTAAGTGAGAAGATGGAGGCAGTTGGGGCAGCAAAGTTAGATCATCGAAGCTTAGAAAATGATAGAAAAGAGATTTTTTTGGCTGATGGAAGGGTAGGTATGAAGCAACAGTCAGCATCAAAAACCTGAAAAAAAAAAAAAATCAAACTTGTGCATATATTTCAACTTACATGTTTTTGGGCCATAGTTTTTGATCCATTTCGTTTCATGTCACATCATCACAATCCATTTCTAGGTCCCTTTTCTTCATGTTTGGCCATGGTTGTCACCCAGCACACTTTTCATGTAAATGCAGACAAGGTTCGTGCAGCATGGAGCTTGTCCTGATTACCTACCAAACTTATTTTTTTTCACTCGCATGTGCTTGATAAATATTGCATTTGAAGCAAATGAGTTTTTATTTATATATATTGGTAAAACTTAAGAATTTAAACTTTCTTTCTTATCTAAATTAACACTCCTTGAGTCCCCTCTCATGTCATGAGACATATATTTGGACTAAACACACCACTAAACACATTAAGATAGATGGTGTTGCCTAAAGGATTTTGAACTTGATTAATTACCATGCCTTGGTAAGTGCATTAATATTATTATTATTATTTTTGGTACAATGGCTGCTCTAGTGTGAGTACAACCAGTAGAGACGAGGAAAAGAAAATAGCGTAAGAGTGGAGGGACGGCTACAAAACATATCCAAAGAACTTCTCCCGAGTGAGAAGCAGTGAAGGAGGTAACCCAGTCTGCAGCTCTATTTGCCTTCCGATATATATGAGCAGCCTGAAATGAGTCACAATTCCTCACTGTCCTGTCAATCTTATTATCTTTAAGCATGTGAAAAATAAACAGAGATGCAATTATGCAAGAGCATTTGATTGAGAGAAAAAAAAGAAAACCAAACAACTATAAGAAAGGTTTGGCAATTATGACTCCCTCAATTTCTAGTTGTAAGAAAGACTTTCTAGTTGTATCAGGTGGTTTTTGTCTAGTTAACTAGAGGACTCTATATAAATCTAAGAGTCAAGGAGGGGTAGCATCAAAGAGAGATAGGAATCCCATCGGTCTCTTCCTGGCATTGATTTTTACATGGTAGTAGATTAGTTGGAACTGACATTGATGTTTGACTGTCTGGACGAAATTCTGAATGCCTTTGATCCGTGGCTGCATCATTAATTGTGACATGCAAAGAAAAATGATAGCCTTTCAGCCTCCAAAGTTTTTATCATGTTGTTGACCCTTCAGCCACTTGCTGAACAGCGAAGTAATGAATAACGAGGAAAGGTGACGACCTGCTCTTATGGTGCATGGGAAGTGGTCGATGACCATGGATAAATCGCCTCACAATACTTCACACTCCCATGGGAGTTGAGAATAAATTGGTAAATAAGATAACTATAGAGAGATAACGAAAAATATATACCTTCATTATCCTTCACTATTGAGCTAGTAAATGGTTGTTTGCTTTGTCAAAGGACAGCCCCCCCTTAATCACCAGGGTAGATTATGAGGTTACAAATATTGAATTTAGATAAAAAGGACCGAAAGTCTATGATATACCTAAGTATTGTTGAAAGGGAGAGAGAGAGAGTTTTGTTTGGCCTTCAGTCTCCTTTTATAGCAACTATTGCCATATATCACCATATCCGCCAGGTTGATGTGTGCTTTATGCATCATGCTACAGCTGAGTTAATATAGACTACTTCTTGATCCCGTCCACCAAGCTTCCACTCTCGAGTAGAAGTATTTGATGTACTGATGATGTCACACAAGTGGCAGGATGTATGTATATAGCCTTTGCAAAGCGACGCTCTAACAATTGCATCCTCTATGAAGAGGACAATGAGCATTATTCGGGCCATAGTAGATGGAGTCGTTGCCTTTCAGATCAAGCATGTCTACAAGGAGACCAAGGGAGCTGCAGATTGGGTAGCCTCCTATATGGCTGGCCACTCTAGAGGAGCTTTCTGGGTTGGTGAGAGGGAGCTGCCTAGAGTACTCCAAGACTTATTATTTTTTGACTTTTTTAGATATATTTATACTAGAAGTGTATGAGTCATCCGTTGTAGCAAGAAGAAGAAGAAGAAGATAGTGAGCATTGTCTTGCCCCAATTATGATATCCATAAGAAACAACCCTTTTACCCAAATGCATCTCTAACAAATTAAAGCTCGAATGGTCGATGGCAGCGAGTTGCCCTCGAACTTGTCCAACCCTAATTAGGAAGGTCGACATTGGCATGATATTTTATTAATCAGCTCTCGTTCCATGTGCATGGTCACATATCAAGGTGTCGATCCATCTCCCTTAATGGCTTCTTGAAAGTGATCTAATTATCTAGCTTGCCCTCAGCTAGAATCTTTCCCATGGCTAGTTCAGTCGATCGGCAATCTTTTGGAATCAATCATATCACCTTCCTCCAAGCCAAACACCTAGGTTCAACAAAACTTTCCAACCGAATGGACCTTCCACCGGAGCCAAGATCCATCATATTTCCTTGTCCTCAAGAGGAGATTCCTTTGGGTTGTAGGTAGATGAATCTACTTCTAATTCCTTCGTCAACTCCTCGATTAATAATATGAGTTCAATTTGTGGAGCTTAATTTCTACTTGTTCTTGGCACCGATTGAGGTTTCAGGTGGCACTCTGTGCCTTTGTGTGCGAGTCATGCCGTAATGGAGCTCGCTGAGGCCAATGGAGCTACGGATTTAGTGGCCTCGTATGTGGTTGATCACTTTGAAAGAGCTCTCTGGGTTGGTGAGAGGGAGCTGCCTAGAGCGCTTCGAGACTTGTTATTTTTTGACTTTTTTTGGATATATTCATACTAGAAGTGTATGAGTCATTTGATTGCATTAAAAAAAGAAGAAGAATAAGAAGAAGATAGTGAGCATTGTATTGTCCCAACTACGATATCCATAGGAAACATCCCTTTTATCCTGAACGCATCTCCAACAAATTAAAGCTTGAATGGTCGATGGCAATAAGTTGCCCTCGAATTTGTTCGACCTTAATTAGGAAGGTTGACATTGGCATGAAATTTTATTAATCAGGACCTAGTTGATTCCAACTATGATATCCACGAGAAACATCCCTTTTATCCCGAATGCATCTCCAACAAATTACAGCTCGAATGGTCGATGGCAGCAAGTTGCTCTCGAACTTGCACGACTTTAATTAGGAAGGTCGACATTGGCATGGTATTTTATTAATCAGCACCTAGTTGATTGGTCTCATTCCATGTGCACAGTCACATATCGAGGTGTCGATCCATCTCTCTTGATGGCTTCTTGGAAGCGATCTAATTATCTAACTTGCCCTCAGCTAGAATCTTTCTCACGGCTAGTTCGATCGATCTGCAGTCTCTTGGAATCAACCACATCACCTTCCTCCATGCCAAACACTTAGGTTCAGCAAAACCCTCCAACTGAATGGACCCTCCACCGGAGCCAAGATCCATCATATTTCCTTGTCCTCAAGAAGAGATTCCTTTGGGTTG